>OX155955.1:31214758-31814758 GCA_944548615.1 Micropterix aruncella | reverse complement strand
TTTGACACTTCTTTAAACGCCTATATCTCGTTTATTTATAGAGATAGAGCAAATATTTTTACAGATTCAGAATCACTGATGAATATAGTGAGAGACATTATATATAAAATATATTAAATATAGGAGTTTGCTAAACTGCACAAATACCCTTACATTTGAAATAGAAAATAGAAATAGACAAATATTTGTTTGTAGCTGTTGTTACAAAAAAACTACAAAAGAAACAAAAACAGATTAAAAATTAAAACTGTAAATAGACAAAGTCTATGTAATAAAAGTTGTCACCCCCCGAGCATTACGCTTTTGCAACAGTTAAAAATGTCCGCTTTCGAAGGCTTTACTGACGTATTTGTTTTGGCTTATTCGCAGGACACGCTCATGCAGCCGATCGGCAACGAGAGGGCGAGCTTCAGGAACCTCCGCAAGAACATCGGCGGTCGATGGAAGCGCCTCGTCAACAAAAAACCCGAACAGGAGGTCTACACGATCCCGCCGGAGCTGAAGCCGCAGCTCAAACAAATCTACGTCTACTGATCTACAGCTGTATTAATTAATTAATTAACTTATTATAGTCATCGCCGTTAAATTTCACTTTGCTGATCTTTGCTGACGTGTCCTCGCGGCGGGTGATAATTCCAAGTGTTTTGACTTAGTTACAAGGGCGCTTGTATAGCCGCCGATGACGAGTCGAGCCGCCAATTTAGTTCCTGACCGATTTTAATGATTAATTAAATGTAAGGAGCGGATATTTATTGCATTAGCAAAAGGCGAAGCGACGGAGTTATTAAAAAGTCAATTATATCATTTTAAAAACCGTAGATTGTAACGTTTCGTAGGAAAAGCGGTCGCGCCAATAGTAACGAGGGCCAATAATAGTAGTAAAATAAAATAAACTAAATCATACACAAAATATCTGGGCTTTCAGACGGAATTTAAACAAAACAACCAGACTGTAATTTTCGTAACGTGTGTGTGGTTAAATCAGAATGACAAATTATAGAAGTAAGTTAAAGTAATTTTTGGCCGATTTCTCGGCTAAATCCTTAAAATTTGTATTAAAATATAGTATTCACTTTTCCGGTTTCATCGCCATTATTCGAGGGCTGTGAAGTGTTTATTTTTGTCTCTTCTTTTCATTTTGTATAGTCTTATTTTTTTCTTTCGAAATGTATCGCATACAATTACGCTGGGTTTAGCTAGAGGAATATAATTATTTATGTATCGCTCACATTGAGCCAGCTATTTTATTCTTCACATGAAAAAAAATAAGACTTAGGTTTAGGAGAAAGTCAGCCATTAAGTAATTATTAATGAAAAAAGTATAATTGTGAATGAAAATTGAACGAAAAAAAACATTAGTTTGTACACGAGATTTTTTGTTAACATATCGTCTTCGAAAAGAGGCAAGAAAAACGTCGATTGTCAACGGATTACGAGAGAATAAAAATACTTATTGAAAGAGAAATTGTTTATATTATTATTTTTGACCTACTTAAAAGTAACTCGGTCAAGGACACCGACCTGATTATTAATGACTGTAATAATAATGGAGTTATTATCTAATTCCGAAAACTAATAGATAAAATTGCTAGAGTCAATTTCATGTTTTTATTTTCATTTAAAAGAGGGCGCTGATTGCATAATTCCAGATAGTTTAAAAAAAAACTACTAGCGCCATCTACAAGATTACTCTCAAACCTGTACGTTGATTCTCCATTCGGTAGTAAACACACACGAAGAGTTTCAATTTCATTTCAAATAGTTGACGCTGCTTCCGACAGATGTCGCTAAACATTTCCCTATTTTATTATATTTTTTGCTTCGTTGCTCTCCCTTATGTTGGCTGGAGATTTTCCGCTTTTAATTAACATTATTTATATTTCATTTCGGATGATTATCCTCGACAGAACAACGATGCACCCCCATTGCTCAATCCATGGCTATTATTTAAGGCGGATGACGAGTAGAAGCCAGTAACATGGTTTTCTGTGGCAAGCTGCGATGGAATAAAATGTCTAATCATTGTGATTTTCGAGGTAAGTGTAGGTAAGTAGTTCTATATAATGTCTTCTAGTGACTAGACTAGAAGTAGTTCTAGCGACTAAGAATGTCTATAAAATAGGTAAGGATTTTTACACGACTGCCAACAAAAAAAGTGTAATCTGTTCAGGGTTCATCTATGTATGTTTTCCGTTTATTTATTCAACCATAACTTCTAAACGCTTGAACCGATTAAGAAGTGTATGGTATTGTTAGAATCGTTATGTCACCCCGAGTGCGATAGGTTACCTGTCCAAATATCAGGTAAGTTGTTTTCTAAATGTCCAAATGTCAATAAATTAACATAAATATATCATGTGTAGGGTCTGATATATTTTGGAAATATTCATCTATCTATATGGATGCACACATAAGCCACAAATGTTTCATAAAAAACGTAATAATAAATAAAATATAAATACAATAGTTTACTTTCTGTAACAGCAGTCGTGTTTTTTATTCTTTGTAATATAATTACTTGTTGTCTTGAAAAGTACCTACCTACTATTTATTTACCCACAAAGAAAACCATTTTAAAGCAAAATAAATCAATAAAATACATATAAAATGCCACAAACTATACTTTACTTATTGTAAGAAAAAAAACAAGCATAAATAAGTTTCCGCCTTTATATTTTTTTATTAATATATAAATAATGAAGATTCGTCCCTCGCTGTTTTTGTTTATATCGGCTACGAATGTTATACAAGTTATAAACAGTGCCGGATCTAATAGGCTAAGTACGCACCGGCCGATTAGCCCCACGCCTTAAAAAATCATTGAATTGAAACTCTTCAGGAAAAAATGCTTGTTTCGACTGATAGTATAATTGTTATAAATTATCGACAGTTGGCCGCTGCCAACCTGTGCGATCATATTTTGTTTACATGCACGTCTTTGCTACGCGACATAAGCGTTGTCAGAAATGTTTAAGGCCTGCCTTGCCGGTGCAATCGTGTTTTGTTTATTTTACACGTTTATTCTACACTAAAGAATATGCCTAAGGGCAATGGAGAGAGCAATGCTAAACATCAGCCTCAGCAACACAGTGCGCATGAAGAGATACGAAGGCGCACGGGGATAACAGACGTCATGAAACGTATCGCCAGACTGAAGTGGGGTTGGGCAGGTCACGTCGCAAGGCAGGATGACGCGAGGTGGCCGAAGAGGCTTGACCAGTGGAGACCAAGAACCACAAAGCGAGGCGTAGGGAGACCACAACTACGATGTCTGGACGATATCAAAAAAAGTAGCAGGGACCAACTGGCTGAGGGCAGCAGCTGAAAGACAGACATGGAAGAAGAAAGAAGTGGACCAAGCCAGGCTGAGGAAGAAGAAGATGAAGAATTCTACACTATATCGTCGTCAGCATATTTGAAAGCTCAAAAGAGCCCCGAAAAGTGTATAGGAGGCCCCGAGATTTCGGCGGCAAAAAGGCCTCTACATAAGTTAATCCGGCACTGGTTACAAATGTAGCTTATAACCGATTAGTCCACACCAGCATAGAGTCTTACAACCAGATGAGGATCTGTGTGCGTAGTTATACTCTGGTTCAGGTTTTCTACTATGTCCTCGTGCCTGAAAGCAGAAAACCAGTTTTTGTTACTAATTACCGGGTACAAACTAGGCGCCAGTATGATTCAGGAACATGACCTTTTTATCGAAAATGACAATAAAGCTCGAAAGCTACATACATAGCTCAATTCACAGGGTTGAAACCAATGGTTTTCAATACACACAATGCTTGGGTAGAAAATATACTATTAGCTTATGAACGAAACAAGACCATTAGAAAAAAAACTGATTTTTGACTATTTTCTTGACTAGCACTTATTGTTAGAGGCTGCAATAGTAGCAGCGTAGACTGATAAGTATAGTTTTCTACCACTTTCTAACAGGTCTTAAGTAGGCACAGGATTGGTACGAGGTGGTACGAATTGGTGGGAAATTGGATTTCGTTATGAATTTTTAGCCTAACTATGTTTTTATGTTTTATACTAGTGCCTGCCCGACCCCACAACAAGGCTAGCGTGATGCGTCTTGCGTTTATGTAAAAACTAGAAATGAAACTTCTCCACGTTTTTGAACATTTAGAACCAGAAGACCGAAAAAATCTATCTCTCCATTTGTATGTTTGTCAATAACGCGTAGTCTGATATCGAAAATTTGAAATCAATTTGTTTAACCAACCTGTTATATTCGTTCTATACATACGATATACATGGGAGCTGTCATACAAATGAACGACTTAAAAAACACTTTCAACTTTTTTTTGGGTTTTCCGAATTAAAAAAAATATCGATTACTCAGATTTTTTGAAATTTCGAAGATTATGATAAGAACTGATAAGATCGGGAAGAATTGATAAGATTTAGGGTTTTATACCTGAAATGGATCGTGAAGCTGAAATCACATTTTAGTACGTGTAGTCGCCAACTTTTTACTATCCATTCGAATTAATATGAAGGACAGGTTATCGAATTTTTGAAATCAGAGTGTGCGCTCTTGAGTTACAAAATTCAAAGCTGATTCAGATCTCAAGGGCTGCAATTTTTAAACGAAATATCCGAGTTGAAAACTTCTTTCGCCAATTAGTTTTGTTAATCTAATGGATGAGCTGTTTAGAGCTGCCATATACAAAACGATTCGAGCCCAGAGCTAGTGTTTTAAAAGTACTTGTATGTTTCATCTTACTTAGGTTCGTCATTAACTTTAATTTGAGCGAAGAAACGTTTTTCTTTGTTTAAAGTTTTTTAAAAAATGACTAATAATATCGATGATAAATAAACCTCTTAAGGTTTTACAAAATGTGTACCCAGTGCCGTAACTTAGCCTGTACAGCCGGTGCGGCGCATCGAAGCCCTCAGTAGTTCGGAGGCCCAAAACGAAACTTCTGTCTAGCACAGTATACCCCAGATGTGGGTCGACGTTGCATCCAACTGTGCTAGGAAGCTAAGGAAGCCGAAAAGATGGATGTCTCAAAACTGATCGATGATTTTGCACAGTGCAAATTAGGACGAAACCCATTCTAGAAATGTATTTGTTGATATTTATTTCAATACATTTAGTAGGTAATTTCAAACATGTAGATATGCAAAAGTTGGTGCATTTGTAATGTGGTATATTTTTGTCTTACTATTATACTCAAAATAAGGTAATGAAAACTGACATTATTGTCTTATTTCTCAGCAACGTCCAAATATGGAGAAAAATATTTAGTAATTAACTTAACAATAAAGGTCGTAAAGGAACAAATGTTTCGAACATTCTCCCGCAACAATGTTTGTATCTAATCCATCGTGTCCTGCTAAAGTTCTAAGGTACTTGTTCCGAAACATGTTCGAGGCGATGCCCCCAAATGAATACGCCGATTTAATATATAGCTGCAATATAGATATAAACAGTTATTAAATCATATATAAAATAATGAATGTAAGTAAGTAGGGGGGGGGGGGGGGGGTTGTTCAATTTTGCGCCGGGGCCCATTTTTTCTAGTTACGCCACTGTATGTACCATATAGACAAGGCACATAAGCGTGTCTGCAAAAACTGAGAGAACAAACAGCAAATTACAAAATATTTATTTGTTATTCAAACATTTTGATATATTTTTCTCCATTTTTTAAAAATATTATTAGGTATATAGGGCGAGTTTTAGAACAAGACAGTATGGGAAAATCTGAAACTATTGTATGTAGATACGTGTGCTGCGTGTATCGCCGAACAATATGTTATACTTGATATTGTTACTATCAGAAACAAATATTATATCCATGCGGTATATATAGCCACATTATACATGAGCAAACATTATAATATGTTTGTATAGACTATTACCGCTATTTGATAATAGCGGTAATAATATCGGCGGTAATCCGTCGATATTATTACAGTGGGAAATTGTTACTGTCGAATAACGCCTGTTCGATACACATTATGAAATAATATGAAATGAAAGATTATCATTTTGTAACAACCGAGCGGTCGATTTGTTGCAATAATATTGACGAACAATTTCTTCGATCGAGGACAATAAATCTCTAAGTCTGAAGAGGAACAAACTTGAATATTTATTTAAAAACATATTTTTTCGTGCTGGCGCTTTGTAACTTGATTGTAAAACAAATCAGCCACATTTCAGGTTTCAGCATTTGTTTGCAGGTGTCGAAGTTGTAGTGATTTTACTTTGTCGTAAATAAGGTAGCAGGAAAGTAGATATTATGAATTGTGATCGTCTAAAATTAGGATTTATACTGGATAAAGATGCCTTTTGCTCCTACAACCCAAAAAATGCTTTTTTACACGAGTGCCCAACAAAAAAGGAGTGAAATGAGTTCAGGGTTTATCTATGTATGTTTTCCGTATCTTTATTAGAAGTGTGTGGTATTGTTAGAATCGTTATGTCATCCCGAGTGTCATAGGGTACCTTAACTATTTAAATATCAAGTAAATAGATGTCTAAATGTCCAAATGTCCAAATGTCAATAAATTAACATAAATATATCGTGTTCAGTGTCAAATGAAAGGTCTGAATGAGTACATTCCGAAAATATATATGTATCTATATGGATAAATATATAAACTACAAATATTTCATAAAAAACGTAACAAAAATGTTCTACGATGGTTCGGCCATGTTTGCCGAATGAACGACAATCGCTTGCCACGTAAACTTCTTAGGCGAGACCGTCCGACAGAATGGAGAATTCAGCGATCGGCACCGAAGAAAACCTGGCTAAATAACATAAAGACAACCTTAAAAATCAACGATTGTCGGCTAGGGATGCTCGAGACGTGGCAAAAAATCGTCAAGAATGGAAGCGAATTGTGAATGGAGTACGAGATCCAGCGGCACCGACAGCAGCGTATTGGCTGCGAGGGCGACCCCCTCCCCAATCGCCGGCTACGGAATAAATAATAATAAATAATAAATAATAATATTTTTTTACTATTTCACTTTGTAACGGCAGTCGTGTTTTTTTATTCCTTTAATATATTTACTTGTTAAAATATTTGTCCATCAGTATATCTGTAACTGCAACTAAAACCTTAACGACTAGTCTGATTTTGCTGAAATTTTGGCATAAATATTCAAAACTCTAATATCTTCAAAACACTTTTATTTTTGTCTTTAACCCAAATATTGGGGTTGCCATAGAAATCATTCGTATTCAAGCGTGTCGTCAGGTGTGAAGTTTATGTTACCGGTTAAATTAGTCTAAAATTCGAAATACGTTGGTATTTAGAGGACTAAATCCTGGATCCCGGACCTGTATTTTTCGGTTTGTGTTTTAATAAAAACGTAGTAGCTACAACCAGAATACCAAATTGAGAGGAAATCTGAAAAAAATGTTTTATTTTAAAATTTATCATGGTAGTATGCTCTAATTATGAAGTGGCCTTGATTTAAAATTCACTTATTTCGACTTCACTTAAAATTCACTTAATTCACTTACGGGTCAACACCTATCCAGCGGCCTCCATGCAGAAGTGCGATCCTGGGTAGGACTCTGACCTGCGGACCAGCTTCCCATAGGAGTCATCCTTTGGGCGCTCCTGTACGGTTTGCGAACCGTGCGGCGTCAGCCAATGGATTGTGCATTCCGACTGACAGCCCGGGGAGTCTGTAAATAGTGTTGTTACCTAGAGAGCGGGGAAAGTTATTAACCTTACGGCAACTGATTTTGAAACGACCATTCGGCTAACCGTTACTTGGTGAAGATCACCGCTACTTAAGAGAGAGGACCGCGCAAGCGACCACGTACCTGTAACCAGTTGGAAGGAATGAGGTATCCTGATGGTTACGACATAATTCATTATGGGATAGATAGACGGTCCGGTCCATATTTTGCAAGTGAGATGAGAGTGAGAGAGTGAGAGTGATAGTGAGAGAGTACCCCTTAGACAAACGCGAGATTCCCCAGCCTTTCACATGACTAGATATAAGGGGAGCTAATGGCCCCGGTTGCAGTTTGGCCACTAAGACCCATGTGTGTAGGGTCGGCCAAACGTACATGTCAACACCCATCCACGCAGAAGTGCGAGCCTGGGTAGGACTCTGACCTGCGGACCAGTTTCCCATAGGAGTCATCCTTTGGGCGCTCCTGTACGGTTTGCGAACCGTGCGGCGTCAGCCAATGGATTGTGCATTTCGACTGACAGCCCGGGGAGTCTGTAAATAGTGTTGTTATCTATAGAGCGGGGGAAGTTGTTAACCTTACGGCAACTGATTTTGAAACGACCATTCGGCTAACCGTTACTTGGTGAAGAGCCGGGCAAATACTTGGTTGCCGTGGTCCACGATAGATTCAGTAGACCCCGTATCACCGCTACTTAATTAAGAGAGAGGACCGCCCAAGCGACCACGTACCTGTAACCAGTTGGAAGGAAGGACGTATCCTGATGGTTAATTCCATACGGAGATATCCTTCCAAACTGGTAGTCAGGAAGCGAGACTGCCCGCTGGTTACCTTTCCTGGTGAATCGCCGTAAGCTGTGTTGGTATAGCTAGACAGTAGATTTGTATTGTCTCTAAGTTTTCTATGCCCATCCCACGGCTGAAAGAACGATCTCATATCTATATACCAATTTGGGGTGAAGAGTTCGCCCGTTATAGTCGACACCGCCCCACTGTCTAGATATAAGATAAACACCGCATAATAAGTCGTACAACGACTGAAGTTGAGCTTAAACACGACGATATTTTACACATAATTAAATTGGAATTATATACATCGATTATTGACACCCTATCTAGGTTTCTTCAATAATATACAAATACAAACATTTGAGTACATATCACAGTCATCCATACGTATACACAGTTAAAATATCTACGGGCAATTACTAAGATAATTTATTCTACCTGATGCTTCTGCCTGAAGTTAGCGGTAATTCAGTTTGAAATTATTGCGGCCGTGGCGTCTTATGCCCGTTTTTCACCGGAAATCGGGTGGCCAACGGGTCATTTTAAGAGTAGGCGACATTGTCAACATCCACACCCGCTGCGTAGGAAACAGTATATCGTTTCCAGACTCCTCCAGCTATTCGCCGGAGTACACAGTCGATTGGCTGGCAGGCAAACTGAGCAGCGCCTGAAGGCCATTCCCCAGGGTAACTGATCCACCTGCCTGCATGGGAAACAGAGTTATGCCCGGGGTATACCCTCTTTGGGGAGGCTACTGGATAGGAGATGAATCGTGAGTTGAGCCGACCAGAAATAACGAGGAGGTCTTGTGTCCCAACTGCACGAGGACAGTCTGCTGCCCAACCGCGAATCGTGCGGGCTATTTTATTTTCCCGGCAGAGGTAAAATATTTTGAACGCGCGAAAAGAAATCGGGATGAATACGGATATATACTAGTACATCTTGACCCCTCCCGAGACGATTAAGACCATTTCCAGACTGAAGTCTGTCTGTAACTGTGTGGTCTATGTGTATTCCTCGACAATAGCCCTCAAACGCTTCATCCGATTGAGCTGAAATTTGGCATACAGGCATCATTCGAAAAGCCATAATCATCAAAAGATTGTAATTGAAATCGGTCAATTTTCAATTTTCAAATTTGGTACTCAGATGCCTTTTTTGGCCGAAATCACGTTAGCTAACATATCTCGTATAGAAGCGACCCATTTTTTTAAATACCGTCGTATTTAGGAAAATACTACATATTTTTTTCCATTTTAATACCACGGAAAAAGAACAAAATACTAAAAAATACTGCTATCAACCACTGGACAAAATCACTATCGAGAGAGGGGGTGTTGGCGGGGGAGGGGGAGGGGGGAGGGGATTGAAAATTTAACGCGGGGGTGGGATTGTCTGCTTGCCGGGAAAGTCTTGGGGTGACACAACCGTTTTTTTAGTAATGCTTATTGATAAAACACGTTGCAGTCTCGATGTCGGTAAGCGCAGGCGCCAGCCGTTCTCCCCCGCTAAATAAATCTTCTTTTCGCCGGGACAATTTTCCTTTCCCCCCGTATTTTTTCAGCTGTACCTTCCGACAGCCAGACAGATTGGATTCCTGATCATTTTTATTTGCCCCTTCAGCTTTTGGCAACTCTGCCTTTAGCGCCTCAGTCAGCGCCTTTCGTCCCCCCCCCCCTCCCCCCCCCCCTCCCCCCCCCCCCATTTCAGCAGCTTGTGAGACGTGTAATTTCTGCAAATCCGGTTTCTCTTTTAATGTCGGCGATTCTGACGGCACTTCCGCCTCCGTAAACGATTTATTCGAAACTAATCTACGGGAAGGATAGCCCCTCAGTGGAGTAGCGAAAAGGATAACATGAGTGTTAACACCCTTGGCACAGTTGATATGTGAATATAAAATTTATTTATATATATTTTTAAATGTAATTTTTAAAGAAAATATTCAAACAGAATACAGTTGTATGTAATTTACGTGCTAAACATGAATATTTTGCGATATACACGAGCAGGTATATTCATTTGTTTATTTAAAGTGAAGCAAGAGATATACCTACATATTACTGGAGAATTACAAATTATTCGTTCTTGGACCAGTAGCAAAAAACAAAACACACTGCAGCATTTTGATCACTGTCACCGCCGCCTAACTAGGCCTAGACCTGTACCACAGTATACACTAACCATAAATAAAAAGACGGCATAGACCGATAATAGTTTTTTTTTGTTAAATTTTCTTTTTGGCAAGTACCTAATATTAGGCAGGCAAGGACCTAATATTATTTACTGAGCGGAACGGGGTCACTGTTTTAACCCTCAAGGAGACAACCCTTTGACATTTTGTCTGTTTGTTTTCATGTAATTAAAACTAAATACGTTGCTCGGTTTATATTAAATTTGGCACTTTATGTTATTGAAAATGACGTATATGTAAGGATGTATATGTTTTGATATCTTTTTGAAGATGGTGGCCGTTTTTAAAGAGGTAAAAAAAAATATTTTCCAATAAATCATGTGACATCAAAATGAAGAAAAAGCCTAGTGAAACTAAGGGAAATATTTTCCTATGTTATCAAAATGACAAGGAAGTTAAGTAGACGAATTAATCAATTTAATTCTTTAATTAGGAAATTCCACAGTATTACACATAAATTACAATGAAACAAATACAGAATAATAACAAATACAACCAATTACGGATTTTAATAAAACTACAATTAAAAAAATACCTAAAATTTTACTACAACATAAGAGGCTTGTATTCAGGATGTGTGTGTATGTTGTGTGTGTGTGTGTGTGTATGTGTGTGTGTGTGTGTGTGTGTGTGTGTGTGTTTGTGAGAGAGAGAGAGAGAGAGAGAGAGAGTATGTGTTGAGTGTGTGGGTGTGGAGTGTATACAGGGAGTTTTTGCTGGGCGGGCATTTTTTTAGTGGGGGGATCAGTACCATGTAATAAGCAACTTTTGATAACAAAATTTTGGAAAAACCAAAAAAAAAATTTTTTTGTTATAGTTTAGTTTTTTTTTAATTTTAAAATTTGAAGAAGTTGACTGTTAAATAAAAAGGTTGGAGAAGCACTTCAGCGCGCTGCGCCATCTAGCGGTAGGATATATAGCGTAGATAAATTATATTATTTTTTCAAAAAAAAATTATCTGAAGTTGCTTATCTCTTGTACCTACTGATTTCTTTTTTTTAGATTTTTTTACATAAAGTTGCTTACCTGCTCGTACTGAGTCACTCCCTTGAAGGATGCTGGTTAATTAAAACTCATCTTGACAAGGATTTCTAACGCACACATATAAAGGTCAACAACGCTGCGTTCTTTTTACGCAACAAAGATTGTACGTGAAACATGTATCTTTACAGCTCATCTTCCTAAAAAGAAGCATTGCTTTTGTGGAGCCATCTAAAAAAAAGAAAATACTAGGTAATTCCGATTAACAACGAGCGAGATAGAAGAGTGTTTTATTGACTGAATTACTGATATGTTGATGAATAGCTTCAATGAATTACGTAATTAAACAAAAAGTGAAAAACGACATACCAAATGGAGAAAGGTTATGTATATGATGGGTGGCTGTATTTTAGAGGTAATTATTATTTTTTAAACATAGAATAAAAATAAAAATCATATAAATTCTTTCTTAAGTGTGTACGTTAATAATGTCTCATAATACGTTGTGTGGCTGTATCCTGAGATGTAGCAGTTAGCGTTTCAAGAGTCTTAGTAGCTTATCTTTAAAATGAGATGACGGGATCTATTTTGAGGGGGTTGGCTGGGGGTGGAAGGGTTGAGGGATTCGTTTTAGTATCATGGTAGGTAAATGATACTTAGTATCATGTAGGTAAATGATATTTGAAACTATACCATGGGAACTGTTATTTGAAACTTGAAACGTTTGGAGAAGGTCGTTTATTTAAGGCGGTTAATGAAGAGCTCGAGAAGACAAATTTTATGCAATTTGCGGTAGGGGGGAAGGGGGGGTGGAAAAAAATATTTTGAATCTTAATTTTAACATTGATTTAGTAGGTTTTGTTGACCCTTCTGCGCCGGCGACATTCAGGTGGCGCTAATAGCATTGACCGGCGAATCTAATAGCAATTTATTTGGCCATATATAATAACACTGACACTGAATGGTTTTTTATAAGGGACTGACCGATTTTAAAAAGCTCATTATTTAAACAATGGTAACAATAATAATATTAAATAATTAGTGCGACTATCGCATTTGTATATAGGCTGATTAGATCAAAGAATTAACACGGAGAAATTAGAATGCGATATATTACACTATTTGAACCTTAAAGCGTCTAATTATTATGAATTGAAACATGTAAAATAATTTAAAATTGACATCTTATGTAAATAATAATAAAATAATAAGAGCTATGATTTAAACATTTTTTTGTTATTATATTATTGTTTTAGACATGTTTAGAATGTCATCTCTTGGGCTGAAAACTGAACATAATATATTAATCAATGTTCGGTTCTATGAGTTCCGTCTAGATGTTGTGTTTTATAGTAATATACGAGCTGCCTAATCGTAGTACGGTATTCAGCAATCACCTTTTATAATAAATGTTCCGACATATCTAAAGAGATTTTTATTTTCTTATTACACAATGGTGGCGTTTTAATGGCTCTAATACACGCTCAATAATCTCTCGTATTACTTTTTTTAAAATTTATTTAGGTAAGTAACAGCATGAACTTATAATTAGACACATAATTCTTAAAAAAAACATATTCTTATGCCGATTATAACTTACGCCGTTCGAAATGATTTGAAAAATATTTGCAAACTAAATTATGAAACAAAAAATGCATCCGTAAATATTTATTAGTTGAGAGAAAACGGATCCATACCGCGCGGAAACAGACGACAGTTCTCCCGACGCGTTTGTAGACGACCAATGTAACTTTGCCGAAAATGTAACTTTGCCGGAAAAACTCATCGTCCGAGTCCAAACGGCAAGGACTCGTCCCCACCAACCAAAAAAAAATGTCAAATGACCGCAAAAGTTATAAATCATACTTATACAACTTAAATTCAAAATAAGTAAATGGCAATACATATATAAGGTATATTATATTTATACATACATATTACAAATTAATCATTACTAGCAGTTGTGGCTGCTGCTTCAAGGGCGGTTCGTACTGCCGATTTGAAGCTAATTTTGTTTCTACTATAAATGTCAAGCCCTGTGAATTTATCATTATACGTACGTGGCAATCGGTTAAGCATTGAATTGAACATGTTTATCCAAAATATTTTTTACTATCATCGTATGAAATTGACCATGAAATATACATTTAGAAGATAAGCCCCTGAACAAATGTGCGTCTCGCAGGGCGGCGTGCTGTGCCGGGAGTGTTCTGTCGTGTGGTTTATAAATGGGAATAAAACGTGATCCTCTTTTGTAACATTACAGCGCCGGACACGGCTTGATGGCAGCCATATACGTGACGTCATATTTCAATGGCCAATATGAGACGCCCGCCAAATAAAAAGGTACCTTGCAGGAGGATTCGCGCCACGCGAAGGTAGACACAAAGCTATTTCATTTATCTTTATGACTTGTGAAACAGTGGCACTGTTTACTTCTGAAAATTATTAAAGGCTCTACCTCAAAATAAATAAGGTACTTAATTGTTAGCCAGACACTTGTGGCCGTGAATAAAAATAAATTGTATTACCTATCTTGAGGTTGATTTTGTAATATTTTTAAGATTTTAAAGCGTAAAGATGTATTTGATGATAGATATGATGCTGTAGGTCGGCAACCAAATATCTATCAATAATAAATTAACATTCTTTTGATAATCGTATCCGTTCATAAAGTAAATATTGTAGGTTTGTTTTATTTTTAAACTATTATTTTTCATAAAATTTGAAAGGGCCGAATACTACTCGTAATAATCATATATAAATATACAAATGGTTTTGTATGTTACTTATGAAGCTCATTTTGTTTTTTTATAGATTAAGCTGTTGAAATGACCATTAGGCTACCCCTGATCCTGAATTCAGAGCCGGGCAAAAAATGCCTTTTGGTCGGCAATAGATTCAAACTGAATCACCGCTGAATTTACGGGGCCGCGTAAGCGACTTCGGTCCCGTAACCTGTCGGGAGGAAGGAGGTATCCTGAAGGTTAATTCCGGACGGAGATATCCTACCAAAACTGGTTGCCCGGGGGGCGAGGTGACCCCACTGGATTACCTTTCTAGTGCCTCGCCGTAAGGCATTGGACTCTGGCGGGTTTTTTGGCTTTGCTGGACTGTAGGTTCGTAACGTCCTAAAGTCTTTTACGCTCACCTCACGGGAGACCGAACGATCACATATCGTTTAAACTTCCTGAGGTGACGAGTTCGATCGTTTTAGAGGTCAACTCAAGTTGCACTAATGGGAGCTAATGGGCCCAGTGCAGTTGGTCCACTATGACCCATCTGTTAGAGTCGGCCCAACACCCATCCGGTAGTCTCCACACAGAAGTGCGAGCCCGGGTAGGACCGTGCCTGGGAATCGTACTTCGGGCGCTCCTGGACGGTTTGCGCACTGCGCGGCGTCAGCCAATCGACTGTTCATTCCGACTGATAACCGCGGGAGTCTGGGAACAGGTTTGTTTCCTATAGAGCGGGGATGGTTGTTAGCCTTACGGCAACTGCTCTTGAAAAGACCAATCGGCTACCCAATACCGGGTGAATTGCCGGCCATAGCATGCCGTGGTCAGCGATAGATTCGGCGGACACCGAATCACCGTAACGTAAGGGAGAGGACCGCGCAAGCGACCTCGAACCTGTAGCCAGTCGGGAGGCCGGAGAAATCTGGCCTTAACGATGCTGGGCGGTAAGGGTTGATCTCTCGCGGGCTAGTTAGCGGAGCTAGATTGTGGATTGTCTTTGTCTAAGTCTTCTACGCTCATCCCATGGCTGAAAAAACGATCACATATCGTTATACCAGCTTGGGGTGACGGGTTCGCCCGTTATAGCCGACACCGCCCAACTGCACTTGTGGCGAGACGAAATAAAATGAGCAGGCGTCGCGTCGCCGCGTTGCGTTTATGACCAAAATTACTTAGTGTAAATATGGAGTATTTCCATAAACTGTTCAATGTACTCTGAAAGAGGGCAGTTATTGGCACTACACTTAGGGGCAAGTGTTCTTCGGTTAGTGTTATGGCGTCTCGTAAAAACGTAACAAACAGAAAGCAACATATAGGAATTCCTTATAGGTACGACTATTTCTTTCCTAAAAATATCTATGAACTTTACCGGAATCGTAAACAATAGAATGCTACTGCAGTTTTTTTTTGCCCAAATCTATAAAATCAATACGCAAAAAATACAAAAGTGAAACCTTATGCCTCATACATATTCTCAAATAAGTCACTGTATATCGTCCTTCGGCACAGGCTTAGGCCTAGTAAGTTAGTATAATCCACATGTACCTTTTTTTACTGAATAATTAAGCACTCAACTTTTTCCACTCAACTTATTCCAGTAGTGAAGTACCACTACTAGTTTTAATGAATAGTTAGTAATTAATTAATTTTAATTATGTATGTTATGGATAAAATCAATAAATATTATAAGTAAATAAGTGTAATGAATACAACGAACTGGGTAGCAATAATTATGTTTAAAAATGTGCTAATCCAAACCTACTTTGTAGCTTTAAGATTTGCGGCATCTAGTTTCACAGTGTTTACAATATCGAAAATTTACATAATGAAATTCATGTTTCGAAAGTCGGGTTTCGAATTTTTTAGGATCTGGTCCAAAATTCCTTATAGGATATGTTTAGCTCTAATTAGATAATTTTACGTTCAACATTCTTTTAACCTGACTGACTTACAGAAAATACATCGATCTGGCACTTCCGCCACCCTCACGAGTTTTTAAATGAGACCTCAACCCAGCGCGCCGTAAATATTTTGGGTATATCCTCAATTAGTGCATAACCGGTCTTCTATATCTTCTATACCTTAATCGGAGTGAACACCACAGTTGTGCACCGACAAACACGATCTGAAACAGTAAGTCTTCCAACTTTCTATCCTCTCTTGTAAGCTGAATGTTAAATTGTGTCCATTTATAAACCCCCCTAACTCTTAACCCCAACATTAAGTTTTATACCCTGGGATCAAAAACAATATAATTACTTTTACCGAAAAAAGTCCTCACTCGTGGAATATTTATTATGTTACCAACTGAGAGCCGTGTTCTATGCCCTTGTTGCGAGGATATCATATTGTATTGGATTTTTTGGAGTTTGTGGACTACTAGAAAGCATTCGATTCTGTCAAGACCTGGGCAGTACTACGGTCATTACAGTGGTGTCAAATGGACTACAGGTACATGGGTGTTAAAGTTTTTGTATAACAAGGCCACCATGTGTATCTGAATTCGGGATCAGAGCACACATCCAATCCAATTGCAAAAGGGGGCGAGACATAGTAACGTTATTTCCCAGAAACGTTCAGCTCTGTAGAGGAGGATGTTTTCAAGCTTTTGAACTGAGATGGCTATTACATCAACATCAATGGCGAATACATCACTCACCTCCGCCGATGATTTAGTCCTCATGGCTAAATCAATGGACGGTCTTGGCACAATGCTCAGAGACCTCAATATTGTTTTCTAACAGGTGGATCTAAAAATTAATATGGGTAAGGCCAAAATCCTGTCAAATGCTTATGTCGCAACCATACCGGCACATGTTGGGAACGATGTTATTGAAACTGTCGACCAGTATGTTAATTTTGGTCAGACGATCCAACTAGGCATTTTCAACTTTGAAGGCAGACTCAACGTCTGCCGTCGAATCAAACTAGATGTGCAGCGTTCGGGAAACTACGCCATATCTTATCGTCACAAATACCGCAGAACCTCAAAACTAAAGTTTATAATCAGTGCGTGTTGCCAGTGATAACATACGGCACTGAAACGAGGTCGCTAACTATTGGCCTCATACACAAGCCCAAAGTCGCGTAACGATCCACGGAGAGAGCTAAGCTCGGAGTTTCACTGCGTGATCGGATCTGAAACGAAGAAATCTGTAGACGAACCAAGGCCACTGACATAGCTCGTAAAATTAGCAACTGGAAATGGCAATAGGCAGGCCAAATAGCTCGCAGAACCGACAGACTTTGGAGAAAATAGGTTCTCGAATGGGAACTACGAACACCCAGTTGCAGTGTAGGACGGCCCCCTACAAGATGGACCGATGATATTGCCGCGGACGCAGGAAGTTAGTTTAATCACAGCCATTTGTCATGGCATTCTATGCGGAAGTCTTATATCCAACAGTGGACATCTACCGGCTGATAATGATGATGATTGAAATTTTGTAAAATTCAATCAGAATTTTAAATATAGCTGTCTCACATCTAATATTTCAAATTCTTCAAATAATTTTCAGATGAGTAACTACAATGCCTACTTCTGGAAGTTAAATAATCGTTTGGCGAAAGGCATAGTACGTATTTTTTAATGTCATGGGGTCTAAAATACTTTATAGCACTTTAAATAAGAAAGCCAGACGCCTGATTCTGGATCATCAAGGTCTATGTTGTCGGTCGATTACTGAGTAGGTAATTTTGCGTATAAGGTTTCCTTACGCTGTAATTTCGGCCTTCGCCAGTAATTTCTCAGCCAAATCATGTCAACGCACGCATCTCGTAATCATTCAAACAAACTTTTAGCTATTAATGTCACTTACCAGAGCCGCAAACGACACACTTGATCCCCCACTAAAAATTTACGGCTACATGGCATCCGAGATACGCCCGTGGCAACAGGGATTATTCGGGAGTGGCTCACGACGTTCCTGGACAAAGAGCTGGAATAAGTGGTAATACAAAGGTGGACGCGAACATTGAAAGGACAAGTTCAAAGCGTGTAAAATGAAAAACTTCGGTATATCACCGACGAAATAAGGCTATGAATAATTTACCTGCAATGACAGTGACAGTTTAGCGCTTTGATGTTAAGATTAGTGGCCCTTTTATTCCTACGCAGGGGAAAATGTCTATTCAGGAGTTAAAATTTCTGAAAGGCCGTGTTGTTATAACGATGACAAAGTATGATATGACAAACTAGCAAAACTCAAAAAGTAGTTGGTCGATTGACTTGAAAATTCGATACAATATTGCATTCGAAAACGCGCCTGTTTTATATAGTAAAATGAAATCTTCATTTCATTTCACTGAGCCACAGCGAAAAGTGGTCCGGTTTAGTTAGTACTATTTTAAATATTTTAATACCTGTATGCGATGTAGCTTATCCAATAAAGAGAGAGTATAATGAGCATCTATTGATACCCTATCAAAAATCATAAAATAACTCATATAGAAATTCAACACAATGACATGGTTCGTACCGAGGCCGTGGCGGCCAAAAGCTATATGAAGCATAATCTTGTGGCCTGGTTGTGAGAACACGAAAAAGAATTTTAATACAATTAGCCGGATTTTAAAAACCCGGTCCTTAAGCTATCATTTCGCCAAAACGAAATTGGTAAATTATTTCCCTATTAATTGTAAATTATCTTTATTCTGTTAGTTTTCCAAAAAATTAAAAACGAGCGAGATTTGTCTTCAGTTTCTGAAAAACCTAGAGATGTTTCTCAATATTAAAAAATACTATTTACACCAGCGTATGGTCTATTTGCATAGTACCAAGATAGTTTTTTGAACTCCCATACAAAAAATATAAGAAAAAAATGCTTGGAATTACGTAATTTCCAGAAATGTTATGGCCAAACATAATTTTTTTTCTATTTATTGAAGATACTTTTGAGTGATATAAAAAAATACACAGTGATCTTAAGCTATTTTATTATTGTAATCTAATTTTTACTTTATAAAAAACTATTCATTTGATAATTTATTATATTATAATTGAAAAGCCAAATCGACTATATTAGACGACGCGCGAAGCCGAAATCGTCATTCGTAATTGGCCACTGCCAACGGTGGGACGTATTCCCTTGTCGCCGCGGTATACCTATACATCTTTATGTATATATCGAAAGCGCGCGGGCGCGTGGCATTGCAAAAATACCTAAATTTTTAGTCGCGTCAACTCGGAAGGGAGCCTTAAATCATAAACCATTACATTATTTTAGTGGTTCCCATATAGATTTTGGCACATAAACGAACGAAGGGGTCTCTCATCCAATCCAAAATCTATTGCATCGGTCGTAAACTTGTAATCTATTCGTCGTCGTCTGCATAATCAATCTCTTAGCCATTCACTACGTGATACGCTTGGAAATGTCTTCCGTGACTTTTTAAATATACTGTTAAAGTGAAAAAAGGGTACTCGGGAAAATTTGCATTTATTGTTCTTGGGCGGAATGGTTGATCACGGGGTGCAAAGGGACTGAATTATAGGGTAAGAACGAAATAAATTAAAGGACGAATGTAAGCCGAGTGTTAAGAAGAGGATATTAAATAACTCAGCAGCGTCCAATAAAATAGTTGAGTAAAAAAATAAGAGTAAACGTTTAGGTGTTCCTGTATTAAATTTACTAATTTAAATGCTAGTTTAAATTAGTAAATTTCTTCCCGTTTCTAACATACTGCGCAAAGCATCGATGTTTTTGTTGTCCACAGCAGTCGACCTGCATTCGTCACTGTGATTATACGACTGCGTTTGAATTCTGCAAATCAGCTATAAATTGTCATCTTGCTTAGTGCTTCGTCGCCAAAAGCAGTTTAAGCTGAGCAAGACTCTGTTAAGTTGTCAAATTACACTTAAAATCGTAGAAAATCATACAGCGAAAATTTTCACGAATTGAATACTTCGTAATGCATGCACTAAACTTATAAATGACGACACATAGTAAAACAAATGACAGTAAGCTGAAACATACTTTACAGCCAAAAAGTTCCATTGTCAAATTTTTTTAAATATATGTTTTTATTTTATATGTTCCGCCAGTTCCGCATACTTTCAGTGTGACCTACGTACATTATACCTTTTAAATTATATTCTATTCTTAGATATACCTGTTATTTTTTACACGACTGCCCAACAAAAAAGGAGTGCAACGTGTTCAGGGTTCATCTATGTATGTTTTTCGTGTCTTTATTCCACCATAACTTCTAAACGCTTGAACCGAATTACTAGTGGGTGGTATTGTTAGAATCATTATGTCATCTCGAGTGTCATAGGGTAACTTAACTGTCCAATTATCAATTAAGTGATCGTCCATTAATCACGTGAGACTCTAAGGGGGGGGGGGGTCGGAAAAAATCACGAAATATCACAAGGGGGTAGGGGGGTGTAGTGAGATAGGTTAAAGCACTTCGTGACACCTCCTTACCCGATTTTCCAGTCGTTCAGTGGCTTATGTATTCCGAGGTCTTAAGAGCATTATGGCAAGATACTTGCTACATTTCTTCTGGGCCGGTCTCTTAGAATTACCCCAACGCATGAAAACTTTGACAAATTGCCTTATGACCTGTATTGCACTAGAATAAAAAATGATCGTAAGCAGCTTCTGTACAAAGAATAATGTTAAGGCACGTGTACATTCATGTCACAAGCAAAATAATGATCCGAACAATATTAGTCCAGAGATGCAAAATGTTCGTCCTTCAGGCATCCTGACGCTACGATCGATCGCTAGATTGATAGAGATTATCTGCGTAGCGCGCGAAAATTATGACGCCGAGTGGATTGATGAGACCGACGTTGATCTTCAACAAAGCACAGTACTATCAGTTGACTTGCAAGATGCTTATCCACTTGTTAGTGTTGAAGAAAGTCTCGCAAATCCGTGGTCGGAAAACAATCTCCATTAAATATGTACCAATTGTACTGGTAATCTCCTTTCTTTTATTATTTTTATGCCAGTCAGAAACAACCTGCAACCTGTTTGTCTGTCTGGATTTTTTTATTACGGTGCTTAAGTTTCCAGAATTAAATAAGATTATACCTATATTTAAAGATAATATTCTGATTTTTAAAAATATACTTTGTACCAAAAAAATACACGTGACTTTGGGTGATGGGGGGGGGGGGGGGGTAGTCTAAAACCTCACCACGTGATTAATGGACGACCCCTAAGTAGTTGTCTAAAAGTCCAAATGTCAATAAATTTACATAAGTATATCATGTTTAGTGTCATTGAGAATATTGTGATTGAGAATATTCCGGAAATATAGATATATGAATTAATACGTAAGACACAAATATTTCGTAAAAGAAACCCTAATGCAAATAATTATAAATACGATAGTTCACTTTCTGTGACGGCAGTCGTGTTTTTAATTCTTTAAATATAATTACTTGTTTAATTTGTCTGCCGTGTAAAGCTGACTTTAGTCAACGCTACAGTCAAATGAATAGCTCTGTTTCATTAGTTTTATATCAATATATTACTGGCAACATGACAAATTCTAATATGCGACAAATAGTTTTAATTGATTATTCATGTTGTTATTGTATATTCTGAATAAATAAAATGAATACTGAATACTGTATGTTGTAATATATTTTTTTAAATTTTGTTTTGCCAGTTCCGCATACTTTCAGTGTGATCTACGTATATTATTGTTAAATCACGTTTATTTTTGACTACGTATATTACTTTTGAATTACATTCTATTATTCGAGATATCTATTATTTTTGTAGAATAATGTATATAATTATTTATTTCAAGTCCGTGCTTGTATTAGTAAATGTCATTCCCTCTGCGCATTGCACAAGTGTAGAAGGTAGGTTCATATGTAGCGCTGCGAGCGACGGGTTGTGGAGATACATATACAAATATATCCAGCTGCTGTTTTGTCGCCGTCCGCAGCGTCAGTCGTCTCAAGTGGGTATCGCCGTGGCCCGACGCCCGTCGCTGAAGTGTACGCCATTTTTTCTACTCTTTTCGCCGACACTGTACTCTTTCAAATGGCACACAGACCGCGACGCCGCCGCCACTGCTTTCGGGCTGATTATTGTGAAACTGCATTTTTCATGACACAGCAGAGGACTGAATTATACAACCATTGCAGTGCATACGTCATCGTGCCTATAGTAGGAACTTGAACCGTTTTATTTTTATACAAAAAAGGTAGAGGGGAACATTGAATTTGAGATGTTTTCTTAGGGTAAGAGCCAGAATCGAATCGAATATCTGTCGACGGGCCGTGCTAGAGACCCGTGACGTCTTCCACTTGGCATTTTGCCTTTTCGTGGGATTTCGCGTGAGCCGTACCCCTTGGTCCGGCTTTCGGGATATTCAGTGTTAGGTGCTTAGGCACCTTATCGTGAAGGATTGAGACGGGAGTGGGTACATGGCATCTTCTGTGGCAAGACTGCTGTGCTGCCATACCCGCGCTGGTGGTCCGCTAATCAAGTAAACTGCGCGGGCACGGCTTCCGGACATCTGGTGGATTGGTGTGCAGCGGAGCGAGCTGACGGATGTGCTCCTGAGGCGAGGTATCGGCCCTACGGTACATAGCGCGCGCGAGGCGCTTTACGTGTTCCTCCACGGACTCTGTTTCGCTAAAATCGCGTTCTAGAGTCGCGTTTCGGACGTACCAAGGGGTTGAGAGCCAGATAGTTGCTCCAATTTTCAAAAAAGCTCTATTAATAAAAACCATGTACTTACTAAGAATAATGCAACACGTATATCAAAACACAGTTCTTTGATCTTTTATAGTAGCCTATTTTTGTAAACATAATTAATATTGGTTTTGAGTAATTCCTGTTTTATTTGACCTCTCTAAAAAGTGATAGTAGCCTACTGAAGCGGATAGTAGCCTAACGTTAAAAATGCCTCAGGGGATGGTTTTTTATTCAGTTCTTCGAACGCAAAGCTAAACTATCTCCTGTCAAGCTGATGTAGCGTGGCACCACGCCTGGTTTTCGCTTATACTTGCGGGGCATTTTGCTCACATACAAAGAATAAACGCATGAAAAAGTTTTCACTTTATTTTAAAACGAGTTATAATCACAGTAAGTTGTAAAAACATTTAAAAAAACATCTGCTCGTTAACGAGTTTATAGTTGCGGATAGTTTCCCCTGGAGCGACTATATACGCAAATTCAAATAGGGCGACTATCATTTTTGATACAGATACTTGGCTTTATTATTTTCGAAGTAAATAAAAAATATTCAACAATAAAACATATTAAACGGTGTAATTTAATCTCTAATGCATGCAAAAAAAAAATATTCAAACCACAGTCAGTAATAAAAATATACAATAGATATTACTTGCCAATATAATTTCGACCCCCGTCAAAGTTTCGCCGCGGAAAATTTTTGCTCACACGGACAGAACGCTTGTGCCAAAACCGACGGCTTACAAAGTACCGAGGCCTATGAGAGTGGCACTTATAATTATAGTAAAGCGCTAACACCACCAACATCCCTAGCATAGTGTATTCAAAACCGGGATAGGTATCCGACTGAGCGACTATCTGGCTCTTGCCCTAAATGTAAACTGAATTTATTTTATCAGTTAATATACATTTTTTATTGATTCAGATAATATTTAATTTAAATTGAAATTATTTTTTACATTGAATTTAAACAGAACTGCTTCTTGAGATATGCTTTAATTTTGAAAATGTGAAACCATTATTTGATTACATATTCTTTCAATTCAGTCTGTCAGACGTTGCTCCATTAGAGTTTAATTTTTTAAGAATTTAGACAACATTTTATAAGGAAAAAAAATCGAATTCGAAGAGTCGTTGAGAAACGCCTTCTAAGCATTCATTGATTCCTGTCCACGAGAGGTTTACAATAGAGGATTTACGCAACTCCCATTGAAATGACAAATGTGTATAGATACTAGGGGTCAATATTTCTAATAATTAAATATATATTTTCATACAAAGTTTTCGGCTTTAAATTTATAAAAAAGCAACTTCTCCGTAAGAACCTAATTATAAGAAGTAAGAACAATTACAAAGGTCTGTAAATGGTAGAAAAAATGTAAAATATTACAAAAATCAATTACAAAGATCTGTAAATAATAGAAAAATGTACAATTGCTATTAATAAAAAAAATAAACGTGCTCAAATCCACTTCACAAAATTTCTAAGCTGTTTTCGAAAAAAGATTAATTACAGTAATTATTGATTAAATACAATTAAAAAATCCTGTGTTTAATGCACTTTATATATTGTATTAAATTATTAATATTTTTATACTATATAGCATTTATTATTTATTGTATTTATGTGTATTTGCCATATTGTATTACAAAGATTGTATTATTGTTACACATTTATTATTTTGATTTGTATTAAAGTGTTATTTTTTTATTATAGTATATTATTTAATAATAATTAAGTACATTCATTAATTATAAAAATAAAAAGTTTTTTACGTTAGTTAGACTAGTTGTTACATAATTTGTATTACTTGTTTTAATTAGTTATTCTGACCCGCCTAGATACAGGACAGCTTAGTCCTGGTTAGGTTAAATTTATGACCTATGTAAGTAAGACCTTACTAGGTCTTACGATATAAATGTATAACATCTTGCATCTTTTCTATAGCTATAGCTACATTTTGACTAGAATAAATAAAGCGCCTCTCCACAGCTATAAAGCGCGTTAATGTGCCAGGTGTTTACACAGCAGGTGTTAGCGTGTAATGGTTTCCGTAACCGCTACGAAGATTCAATTTATCGCAGTCGGTCCTTGTTTCAGAAATCCGAATATTTTCAGCGGAACAACAAGGCCAGACATAAATAGAATTACCAACAATAAAACAGAACCCAATACGGCTGCAAGCCATAAAGGAATCCCTCGTCGATCATAAAAGCTGAAGGCATACACAGGGCCAGACGGCGAACCAATAATAGAGAAAGTAGCACTTTTGGAGATACACATGTACCTACGGTTGTTATGTGGCTGAAGGTTGAAATTGTTGAAAAGAGTCAGCCGGATTAAGATTGAATTATTTAAAGTGACATTACATGACACAGGATTAAGCATTTAATGGCACAAAAACAGCTATCATAAACACATAAAAATAATACTCAGATCCGAAGCGATGACGCATCAGAAGATATGATTTTATTGCTAGGTTTAGCCTCCAGATGCAGAAAATGAATGTTTCGAAATCTTTTATTTTTCATTTCTTATTGGCCTTCGAGATCTAACTGCTTCATGCACGAGAGCGGTGGCATAGCTAAAAAAATGGGCCGCAGTGCAAAATATTTACATTCATAACAGCATTTCATCACAGGATTTCACCCACGGCTCAGGAACAAATGAACGTTTTGGGGCAGCCTCAGGCGTGTACGGACCCTAAACCAACCACAGAATCAGCATCCCCTTTGGACATTACGCCACGGTATTCAAGACGAGGTGTTTGCCATATTGGAATGCGTAAAACTCCAAAGTCGACCTGAGGTAAAAATTAGACAAATCCTCATCTGCTCTGACAGCAGAGCAGCATTGGGCACTCTGGTTAAAGCCACCACATAATCTTCTGTAGTCTGGGACTGCATGCAAAAGCTCAACAAATTGGGAAAAGCCAACAAAATCACCTTAATATGGATACTGGGCCATCAAGGTATACCTGGCAACGTAAAGGACGACAGACTGGCTAAACTGGGCACACTGGAAAGCCCGGTAGAGCCTTTTGTTTGGGTCCCCTTCGCTACATGTAAGAAAATCATCAGGGACTGCTTAGAGCAGGAACATCAGCCCCCCTGGAAACAAAGCCAAGGATGTCGCCAGGCAAACGCCACGATAAAGCAACCACTTCCAAAGAAAACCAAGGCCCTACTTGACATGAGCAAGAAGAACATTAGAACTACTATCAGTGTTCTCACCGGACACACGATCCTTAGAGCACATCTATTCAACTTTGGCTTGACCGAGAGTAACGACTGCCGAATATGTGGCGAAGAATCTGAAGACAGCATACACATCGTTGGTCGCTGCCCAGGCCTCGCCGCAAAAAGACACAGTTTGCTGGGACGAGCCTTTCTCAAACCCAGCGATCTGCCCAACTTGAAAGTCAGTGATCTGCCTGGACTGGTAAGCAGTACGGGGTACTATCAGACCACTGACCCAACCACAAAGTGGGTATGCACAAAAGATCTTATAGATCCAGGTGACATCAAGGTCTGAAAACAAGCCCCCCACTCCGTTTACTACTACTACTACTAGTATTTAGGATGTAATTACTGTATACCTAGTTACTTACATATTTATATTGTAGCCACATAATAAATCGTCGTATTCATTTGGGATCATTGCCTCGAATATGTTGCGGAACAAGTTCCCAAGAACTTCAGCGGAGCACGCGGGATAACATAGAAATAATTTATTCCTATGGTAAACTAATACAATGCTTTACTGTTAATGTAATTATTGAATTATGTTTCTTCACTTTTAAATATAGGTGAGAAATAGAAAAAAAACATTTTTTATTACTTTATTTTGAGTAGAATTACCAAGTGCGAAACTGGTATGTCTAATAAATACCCACATAATATTATTACAACTGTACCAATTTTTGCACATCTACATATCAAAATAAACTACTTAATGTATAAATAATGTATAATAATGTATAAATAATGTATAAAAAATATTAACAAATATATTTCTAGAGTGGTTTTCGTCTTGATTTGCAAAATTATCGATTGGTTTTGAGACATCCTTTTTTCGGCTTCCTTAGATTTTTAGCAGAGTTGGATAAAACGTCGATCGTAAAAAGAAATTCTATTTTGGGCCCTCGACCTACCATAAGCTTCGGTGCGCCGCACTCACCGGCTTAGTTATAATAAAAAACAAAATATAGTGAAATAGTTGTTAAAAATATTTTTACATGAAATTTTATCTTACTTAATCTTGAAACTTAATTTAAAAATGAGAAATGAGAGTTTTTAAGTAACTGATCCAACATTGATAGGTACTAGAATACTTAGATATTTATGTACATGACAGATCTTCCGATTCCCATTTATTAGAGGGGTGCGGTGATTGTTATTTCGAAGAAACCGGAGATGAAATGTCTGAAGACTGATTACACAAAAGGGTCTGTGAGGAAGCAGAATATAGAGTGTGCAATTAATCGCTCGAATTGCTCCTTTAGACGGAAAAAAACGAAGATAGAAAGCTTTCATCTTTGACCGATTCCGTTGCGCCGTGATTCTTCATAGCGACTTGCAGGACCGGAAATGGTATATTATAACTAATTGCGGCGAAGCCCACAAATATTGATCAATAGTCTTTCTTTATTAGATAATATATTTTTCATCCCATCTATTTGAAAAGGACGACTTGGTTCGCCTTTAAGTGCGCCCAAAAGTGGTGTTTTCCAACGGAAACTTTATAAGTGCGCCGCAATTATCTTTGCGGCTCACTTTTTGAATAAGTGCGCCGCAATTTGTCTTTGCGGCGCACTTTTTAAATTTGGAACATCTTAGTCTTCAGCGCCGAAGAAATCGAACGAAAATATTGTTTGAATAAAGACTGGCTGGTACGACGGCCCCTAGTCGCGCCGCCGCGCCGGCTGAATAAAAAAAAAATGAAATTAAAAACGCGCGAATGTCAATTGTTTTTATCGTTGTTATTTTTTCATAGAGGGTGATGAAAAGTAGAGTGTATCACTCGGGCGTAAAATATTTTTGTCTCGGGCGCTTTTTTGAATCCCTCGCTACGTTCAGGATTCTATTAAAGAATCCCTTGCTATGCTCGGGATTCTACTCTAGAATCCCTCACTTCGCTCTGGATTCAAAAAAGCGCCATCGCCGTAAAAATATTATTTTGCTCCCTTGTGATACAATCTACTATTGCCTACTTTTCGTTCACTGTACATTTAAAATGAGAGATTATTGTTTGATTTTGTGAAATACTATTTATTAATTTTGCGCCTAAAGTCAGATTTTAAATGTTTATAAAAAACTTTCCAAATTTAAATTCATAATGACAGCATATTTTAAAAAATTCTCAACAATAAATATTAATTATAATTATTAAACGTAGTGAATAAAGTGCAATTATGCAGTCTAGATTAACCTGCGGTTGACACAGGACGCGTCCCGAATGTACTCGATCGCCGTTTGCATATCGGTCTAATTACAATGGGAAGCAATAGTATATAGCAAAAGACCGAGTCAATGGCGGTATAACTATTCCCAACTGGGCAGCCGGTTGAACAGGTCTCAGCGGCCTAAGGTCCTAAATAGACCTAAAATGTCTGGTGCAGAAGGCAACGGGAGACCACTGCACCATATATCCCTAGTAGTTAGCAATGGAAAAAGTCAAAAATAGCCATGGCCCCGAGTGCCCGGCGGCCCTATAATGGGTCAGGGGTGCTAAGAATCCCGGAAAACTGGACCGGGATAACCAGTACGGAACAGCTTTTCCGGATGGCGCAAGACCGTCAAAAGTATTATGAGGCAACGGCCAACCTCCAGTAATGGAGAGGCACTTCGAGAAGAAGAAGAAAAAAGTCGGTTGTGTCACCCCAAAACTTTCTCGGCAAATAGCCAAGGACATAAGAAAGTATTTTGAGCATGATTTGTTCTGGAAGGAGGTTTACCTGGCGGCGGTATATTATTATTATTAGAGTAGCTTGAATATATTTAAACCAAAATTTCACGATGTGATTTCGGCCCAACAAGGCATAATATGTTTAACAAATTTCATTTATTTAAGTCCAATATTTCGAAATTATGACTAGTGTGCCCTCTGGTGGACAGTTTTTCCCCACAACTTTTTCAACTCTTGCCATTACCGTATGATGCCTGTATGCCAAATTTTAGTTTATTTGCTTTCACAATACTTTCCCTTCTCGTTGGTTATTATGTAGATCCCGGAACGTTCAAAACTGCGTACTACATATTATTATACTCTGGGTCAATCTGTAATTAGTTATGGATATATTGGTTAGGGTATTTGTTTAAAAACAACACTAGAAACAATAACCCTTGAACAAAAAAACGATTTTGAAGATCATGGCGCGAAAGGGATGTAGATATCCATCGGAAAATTATACTAGGAGACTAAAGTTATAGAAGCACAGCGACTTTATGCTAAAAGCGCCATCATCCTTGTAAAATTTTGTGACATGTCGTGCTCACAAAACAACCGTATTACGAGAGGAGCTGTTCGATGGAATCTCGACATACCTCGGATGTAGACCTTATTTGGACAAAGACTATGGTGCGAATATTCAATAGACTGAAAAGAAAATTATATGTGAGAACAAGGTCCCTATTATAAAAAAACTTAATTTGGGTTGGAGAGCAGGGATACAATGTATTCTGAATGTGATTAGATAGATATGTATTTAATCTATATAGTGTTAGGGCCTAGTTTTTATAGTATACAAACTTTAACCTAAATCATTTTAATAATTAATCAGTTAACTTTATCCATCGCGCCATAGACGCGATACACCGAGCGGATACGTCTTACCGTATGTAGACGACAAGTCGCGCACATCCCTAATCAATTTTAATCAGTAAGGTAGAATATTTTTACTTAGAAAAGAGATCTTTCTTCTTTTTTTGTTTGGCTGGCAACGACCGAGCAAGACGGTCGAGAAGACACCGGCCGCTCCGCCGTTGGCGGAGCGGGCCGACTACCGCCCATTTAATTATTCATTTGCACACCAGCCAACACAGTCTAGAACTTAAATTCTGTGAATATCTAAAATCTATAATTAAACTCAGTTCAGCGTACCGGGCAAGCCCTCATCGGATTCCGCACCTATCTACAGGCAAGTCTTCAATCTGTAACCATTAGCTTCCTCTCGTAAAATCAGATTTCAAAAATAATAAATTCAAATTAATAAGATTGCTTTTAAAGCCAAGTCCCCTGTAAATTACCGTTGCCATATCTTCGTTGGTGAATAATTAGAGTCAAGTAAAATCAAAATTTAGTAATTTGAGTGCGTCAAAATAGAAGTAGGTAGTACGTCGGGTCAGTCATAATTCCCAGTGTCTGAGCATCGCCTTCCGTCTCCTCGCCTCAACTAATTTTTCTACTATCATCTAAAGGTCGATTTCGGAAAATATAATTTAAAATTTAAAATCGCATCCGGGGAGCAGGCGCTAAAAAAATCTAGAAGCAACCCTCCAATAACTCCCGCGGGTAGCAGTGTCTTCCTTCTCTATTCCAGAACCCAAAGTACCTGTCCAAAATCCCACTTCGCCGAATTAAGCCCTGAAAATTGAAAGGCTCTAACGTTCAATTTTCCACGAATTTAATTTTAGAATTTTGTCAATTCCAACTACTCGGATTCGCCATATGCTATGGCCTAGCTTTCATTTATTATAATTAAAATAAAATATGTTACTCTGTCAAATAAACCTTTCATTTTGGTTAATTAATCATTATTTAGCGAATTAAAGAAATCGAGACGGTACCTAAAAATACCGCCGGGTCAGAGCGAGCAACAGTCTCGTAGGTACCCGACTAGCACTGGACAGGGTAATGTTTCAGGGCAAGGGATAAATAAAGAATAATTTTATAAAAGGAACTTTGAAATTATACATTTTAATTTTATCATTTAGCGGAGAAAAGAACCGCAGTACATTATTTAATTATAGCAGCATCTGCTGGTTTAGAGCGTACCTAGATTCAAATAGTATTTTCTCTTTTTTTTTAAATATAATTATCTAGCAATTATTTCCAATAAATACATTAGACGATTTAGCCATTGATTTATGTAAGAGCGCGGACCGGGACCGGGGCCGAGCGCTCCAAGCGGGCGCGATCGACGCGCGCCGACGCAGTACCTCGTCGGTACACCGATAGAGGGCGCGGTGAGTAAATCATAATATTCGATCTCGTCGCCGCAGCGCACTAAACTTGATATCGCTTCTTCTTCTTCTTTTAGTCCTCTCACAAGGTATTCGAAATTCATTTTATAATAAAACATAACTAGGGTACTTGACCGTCCATTCAATTTGAATGCTCTCGACTTTAGGACGACGTCAATACAGGATTTTAACCACCCCTGAGCACGACTGAGCTACCGTGGTATCCTTGGCGTCGCTCCACTCCCACGCACAAAGGTAACTTCCCAGGCGGAGGGAGGCCCTTTGCATTTGTTTATGTGGTCTATCATCTATTTCCCGCATGTGTAGCTGGCGCCTCTACAAATAAATACACTTTATCGTTACACATAGCAACCTTCAAGACAACTTTATATTCTATTTTATTTAGACACATAACAAATCTGGCGTCCACCGCGGGGCAATTTTTTTTTTTAAAAATAAACTACAGCATTTTCCCACCGCGACCCGCCCATATCATCTTTTATATCATTTTTTTTACAAATTCATATGAAAACAATAATAGATTTGGGCCCAACTGGGGCCGTTAAATATTTTTTTTTCTTTTTAATTTATAGAGATTTTTTTTTTCAAGATTCAGTTTTTTAATTTACCGTTATCATTACATTATATACAATTTTATATTTTATTTTCTCTCTTATATATCGTCCGACATATAAGACACCATAAAATTTCCCACCCAACCCGCCCAAAAAAAATTTCCTTTTATTATTTTAATTTTTTCTTTTATTGTTTTCTCTACACAACGTACCTACTGCCAATTTATTTTACAGGTTGTTACAAAACTAACACAATATTTTTTTTTCAAGCTTTATAAAGTGCTTTACATTTTAAATTTTTAAAATAATATACTACATGTACAATAGCCTTTCAGCCATAAGCGTGAGTAATAACCAAGGTATCTTGGGGATTTGACTTCGGAATCAGCAACGATTGCGTGAGGTTTGCTTCTGCGACGACACGTTGGACACAGATCTAGTTATACAGTTACAACAAACGAACCTTAATACGTTTAGGCAAAAAAAAAATATCCGCAATTAATTCTACTATTCACACTGATAACAAATACTTAGCAAACATTCACAACCCTACAGGGTGTTACTTTTTTATTTTATTTATTTTTTTCATTTTTATTTTATTTTTTTTGTTTTCATTTAATTTCATCAATGTTTTTTTTCATTTCCTTCCCATTTGCCTTATTGCATATGGGACTTTAACTTAATAAATTCATAATACACTAATACAATATTACATCAAGTACACACTTATCTACATCAACACACTAGGATCACCACTCTCACCTTTAAATAAACATTTCAACTTTACAGTTCAACTTACACACACACTTCAATTTCAGCCGCTTCACAATTCTTTAAAAATAACAGGAAAACGCAAACATCTTAGTAGAAAACACGTTTAATTTAAAACAGGAGATTGGGTCTGGGCCAAAAACCATACATTGTCAAGAAAAGCAGATTTCTTTGTAGCAAACTCAGCCCTAGGTACATAAAGTGCAAAGTCATTGCGAAAAAATCCCCAGTCGCCTACGAGTTAGCCGACGAGAACGGAAAACCGCGGGGTCTTTTTCATATTAAGGAAATTGCGAGTAACTAATACCCTATAACAACATATGGTCTAGCGTGGCGTCGCCGAAGTGAACTCGATCGCGTCATCACGGTTCCCATCGTGAAACTGCGGATTCCGGGTATAAATCGCACAAGGTACACAAAAAGGTATTAACTATTGCGTCTATAAGGCATATAATAAGCTATTCAACAGAAAAAACAAAGATTCAAAATTATAATTCCCTTTGATATAAGACAAACAAATTAAACAATTAATGGTATACAACCTAGCGCACTTTATCAAGATACAAAATCCAAAACAAAGCGAAACAGATAAGCTAAATTCACACACACAAAACACATTACACAACAGAACACACGGTCTAAAGTACCTACAGAACAAAAAATCGAACACAAGTACAAATAGTTTATACAAAAAAAATTTTTTATAAAATATAAAAATTTTTTTTGAAAGGTACTCTCATCCGGCAAGAAGGCCGCCGGATTCGGTACCTCACCATGTGGGCAAATTTAGCCCCAAATTCTTAAAAATATAATAAATATCATTAATGTATTTTCATTCCCAAATTTAAAAACAAACAATATTTCGAGTCAATGCAACCAAACACACTTACACAACACCTGCGTTAAGCGATTATTTATAAATAGATCCGACCGACCAACATACACCGCAGTAGGTATGATAAATCATAATATAGAGATAAAATCGAGCGCATGTTTACACACAATTTAAACACAAATAAATACATTTCCCTTTGCATGGGCCGTTGCGGCAAAAATCAAAGAACAAAGATATTTCTCTACCTTAATTATATTTATACGCAATTATGCGATTTTTAAAACGGTTCGGTGCTTAACCGTTCGCTTGCGAGAGAAACACCGCCGGACAAGTTCTGGATTTTCTTAATTATATATTTACTTGGTTTGGTGTTCATCCTACCTTTAAGGTAAAAAAAACGCAAGGAACTATTATGTTCCGGGTATTCAATGCATCAACTGTCATCGTCGAATTAAAATCTACATGCTCAGCTCTGTTGTAAAAATACTTCTATATTTTTTCTATCAATTATTTTATATTTTTTGTTTGACATACAATCACGCGGCAAGTAGATCGTTAGTACTAAGTAGCGACTAGGAACCCCTTCAAAAACCGTTGTAGATTAGTCATAAGCTACAGAAAGCTCTTTGTTCGGTCTTGGCTTTTTGCCAAGATATGGAATTTTCCATACCATAATTTCTTCATTGTAAGATAAAAAACCCCCATTGATTTCCCGCAACGTTATTTCTTTAATAAATAATCAGCTCAATTTAGTTTGTCCATAAAATACTCATCAAAAAACCAAAACAATGATCTTAATTGGATATAAATATTTGTAAAATATTATCTTAAATATGTCACGAATGCATTTTCACACAGTCACAAATAGTGAAATAGGTACGAAACAGACAGTTTTGGTATGAAAGAAGTATGATAGGAAGGGTTCGAAAGAGATGCAAGTAAGGAGCGTGCAAGACCCGCGAAAGAGAAAGCTTATGTCAAATACTGAATATTATTATTTAACACTACGACTACAAACTTACATCTGACAAAATTTATATGCAATAGAAACATCACATACTAAGGACCTCAAAAATCCTGGGAGTTAGGGAGTTGCCTGCGGAACAACGCATAGAGGAACTCTAAAATTTAACTTCATACCATCACGAGTGAAAGACCGCGAGGTCTATAAACATCTAGAACTGGTTATTCGTGTAAAGAAAACCACACTGCCGTTCTAATCCCGTCCACAAACAAACAATAAACACACACGCTCAATTTTTTTTAAAAAACACAAATATACAATATTTTTTATAACTTCCTTTTTTTATAAATTTGAATACCAATACGACCAGAATTCACGCAAATTAAAATTACGTAATTCGCTTCTGTATATTTCAGATAAGTCGTCAAAATGGTCAATACAAAATTAAAGAACCGGCCTACAATCTTTATTTCTCCTTTTCACATTATATTTACAATTATTTGATAAAATCAGCTCGAACGCTTCTACACACTGCACATTGTTGCGAAATATATTATTATTTTTTTTTTTTATAGACGTATTAGCAGACATTTGTTGGTAGTCTTGCTTTCGTTAGTTAAGGCCGGTTTCACTACAAAACACACCATAAATACAAAAATAAACAAATATTAAAACACTATATCAAAACAATCAATATTTAACAGGGCACAAAATCAATAGGAAACACCGCTACCCGAAATACCATTCTTGCAAATGCATTTCATAATTTCACAACTTAAAATTAAAATTTAATATAATCTTTTTTTAAATCCGGAACCCTTCATATTTTTTTTGTTTTTATAAATTATCCGGAAACATTTGGCACCTGCTCTCCCACACCTACTACACCCCTTTCACCATTTTAATAAACAATTAAATTTTCTGTTCCCCATTGGATTAATTATCTATACCTTCATTTAATAAGCCTGAATATAATCAAAAATATAACCCGCCGGAATGGATGCTTATAGACCGAGATAAAAAAAAGAGTTTAGTTTTTTTTCCTTTCCCCTTCCTTTCTTCTAATTTTTTTTCAAAGAAAGTAGCTACAAAAAGTAGCAACATTTCTAATTTATTTATTTCTTTTTGTTTGTTTTTCAACCATGGAATTTCATGTGTAAAGCTGCACAATATGAGCACTGCCACTGTTATATAATTTTTCTTGTTCTTTGTTTTATTACTATATTATAATATGTAAGTATACGCATTAAGCAGCACAGTTTAGCTGCATACTCCTAATTTAAAAAATAATATCATATGTTGAATAGATTTTAAAATGCCTTGTTGGATTATTAATATACCACATTGTGTACCTACGCGTCTCACAATACTTGTAATTTATAATAATTTAAGTTTTTTTTTGTTATGTACCAATCTTTCTTATCCCGCTTAAAATGTAGCATACAGACAGAACATAAGCACCAGTTTTTGACCCCAATCACATAGGAAATTTAAGAAGTCGGAAAATACATTTATTTTCTTAAAGAATAAAAAACAAAGTTTCGAACTGAATTGTAAAGCGAAGATATGATAACACACACATGGTTACATATATTAGAGCCTCTCCTTCTCTCACCACCTATCCTAGTATTCCAGTAAAAAACTGAGCTAGATAATTGAACGAGATGATGCCGCATGACTTTTCACGTTCCAGACAATATTTGGAAAATTGGACTTAACTAACCAGACGTGTCCAGTGACATTCGGCAAGGCGGGAAGCAAACCTCAAACATCGAGCCAAGCTGCAAAATACCATAATGAAGGCAATGCTGACCGAATAAACCAGCCCATAAATCCACGGACCATAATTCTGCCAGCCAACCAGTATGGACATCCGAAGCCAGGATACCTACTCCAGTCTAGAGGTAAAGATACATTTTCCTATCTCTATATGACAACCAGGACGGCATTCACGATAGACGACATCCGATAGGCGAGGACCGCAGGAGCGTTCCCTATCAGTAGGAACATTATCACTAAACCAGGTGGACCAGGATGCGAAGCCACACAAACCAGACCGCAAGTAACCTCCACATATACTATTACCATCAACATGCAAATAAGGACACTTTAAGTGCCATTTTAGCATCAGCGTAGTGTGTACCCAGTGAAGTGAAGTAGTGTTCTCTGGAATGGACAGGGCATTTAGGCACGAAAATCACCTTCCTTATTACACCCGCTAGCCACAACGCACCGGACTTTTCAAACAAGCGACGTGTAAAAATCTGAATTTCTTCCGTGCACACAGACTTGAAACAGCTAGTGTAGCATCCTGTTTCTGTCACAATAGAAGCTCTGCAAAATTTTCCACCGGACTTTTTTAAACTAAGCAAAGTGACGCAATTTCCAAAGCAGCAGCCCACTTGTCATGTCCTTCGAGTTTGCCTCGATTAAAATCACCACGGCACAACATCAGAAAACTAGGCAACCTACTAATGCTCGCCTATTTTTCTCGCAATTCCAAGGTACGGCTCATCAATCGACCACCACGAGACACGCTGTGTGTCTTACCCAAGGCCCACGACGCGCATACGTCGATCTCCAAGCAGCGACCCCACCGAGAGAGCGACGCAGCAACCAGACGATACGCCACGCGCTACGCCCCAGGAGAAGATCAACCCGTCAATCATGCTAACCCTGTTACGGACAGGCGACATCTTTCACGGCTGAATTCTTTCCCTATTTTCAGTTCCTGACTTTCTTAACTCCAATCCTGATATGAATAAGCGTCATATACTGCAGTCAAAGAAACTCTTATGCACTTTTTGGGATCAAAAAATACTTTGTCAAAAATCATCTTCTCTCGTTTAGGTGTTATTTATTTTTTTTTTATATTTTTTTAAAATATCTTGATTTGTATCAACCCTTGCAAACAGGGCAAATTTCTTCATTACCGTTACGTACTTATTCTTATTTTTCTTACTGTTACCAATATTTATTGTATTAGCGGCTACGCATCGTAGCAAGTAGGGGTTAGTGTACAACACTCGTAGCATTATATATTTAACATTGATTGCTTATGTAGGTCACCGGGGACGGTGACTAGGTCTCTATCCGGCAATGTTAGGGCCTAGTTTTTATAGTATACAAACTTTAACCTAAATCATTTTAATAATTAATCAGTTAACTTTATCCATCGCGCCATAGACGCGATACACCGAGCGGATACGTCTTACCGTATGTAGACGACAAGTCGCGCACATCCCTAATCAATTTTAATCAGTAAGGTAGAATATTTTTACTTAGAAAAGAGATCTTTCTTCTTTTTTTGTTTGGCTGGCAACGACCGAGCAAGACGGTCGAGAAGACACCGGCCGCTCCGCCGTTGGCGGAGCGGGCCGACTACCGCCCATTTAATTATTCATTTGCACACCAGCCAACACAGTCTAGAACTTAAATTCTGTGAATATCTAAAATCTATAATTAAACTCAGTTCAGCGTACCGGGCAAGCCCTCATCGGATTCCGCACCTATCTACAGGCAAGTCTTCAATCTGTAACCATTAGCTTCCTCTCGTAAAATCAGATTTCAAAAATAATAAATTCAAATTAATAAGATTGCTTTTAAAGCCAAGTCCCCTGTAAATTACCGTTGCCATATCTTCGTTGGTGAATAATTAGAGTCAAGTAAAATCAAAATTTAGTAATTTGAGTGCGTCAAAATAGAAGTAGGTAGTACGTCGGGTCAGTCATAATTCCCAGTGTCTGAGCATCGCCTTCCGTCTCCTCGCCTCAACTAATTTTTCTACTATCATCTAAAGGTCGATTTCGGAAAATATAATTTAAAATTTAAAATCGCATCCGGGGAGCAGGCGCTAAAAAAATCTAGAAGCAACCCTCCAATAACTCCCGCGGGTAGCAGTGTCTTCCTTCTCTATTCCAGAACCCAAAGTACCTGTCCAAAATCCCACTTCGCCGAATTAAGCCCTGAAAATTGAAAGGCTCTAACGTTCAATTTTCCACGAATTTAATTTTAGAATTTTGTCAATTCCAACTACTCGGATTCGCCATATGCTATGGCCTAGCTTTCATTTATTATAATTAAAATAAAATATGTTACTCTGTCAAATAAACCTTTCATTTTGGTTAATTAATCATTATTTAGCGAATTAAAGAAATCGAGACGGTACCTAAAAATACCGCCGGGTCAGAGCGAGCAACAGTCTCGTAGGTACCCGACTAGCACTGGACAGGGTAATGTTTCAGGGCAAGGGATAAATAAAGAATAATTTTATAAAAGGAACTTTGAAATTATACATTTTAATTTTATCATTTAGCGGAGAAAAGAACCGCAGTACATTATTTAATTATAGCAGCATCTGCTGGTTTAGAGCGTACCTAGATTCAAATAGTATTTTCTCTTTTTTTTTAAATATAATTATCTAGCAATTATTTCCAATAAATACATTAGACGATTTAGCCATTGATTTATGTAAGAGCGCGGACCGGGACCGGGGCCGAGCGCTCCAAGCGGGCGCGATCGACGCGCGCCGACGCAGTACCTCGTCGGTACACCGATAGAGGGCGCGGTGAGTAAATCATAATATTCGATCTCGTCGCCGCAGCGCACTAAACTTGATATCGCTTCTTCTTCTTCTTTTAGTCCTCTCACAAGGTATTCGAAATTCATTTTATAATAAAACATAACTAGGGTACTTGACCGTCCATTCAATTTGAATGCTCTCGACTTTAGGACGACGTCAATACAGGATTTTAACCACCCCTGAGCACGACTGAGCTACCGTGGTATCCTTGGCGTCGCTCCACTCCCACGCACAAAGGTAACTTCCCAGGCGGAGGGAGGCCCTTTGCATTTGTTTATGTGGTCTATCATCTATTTCCCGCATGTGTAGCTGGCGCCTCTACAAATAAATACACTTTATCGTTACACATAGCAACCTTCAAGACAACTTTATATTCTATTTTATTTAGACACATAACAATAGGTAGAATAATTTTAATAAAATTATTGTTAATATTAATAAATTATTTACTATTTCAAACACGAACGTATTTATATAGAAAGTTTAACTGTGCCCGCAGGTCACATATCAATATAATAGTTTTGGTTTTCGTTTGTCGTTCGAAGTTTTTTGGGCGGAAAACTTTGAACAAAAAAAAACTGCCCTCAGTCGCAGCGCACATATCGATGTTATTACATTGTTACCACGTCACCACGTACTACTAAAACAATAGTTTTAGTAGTACGTGGTAGGGTAGGGTATAAATGCATGTATTTGCCTTGTAACTTTTTTAACATTTAACGTTTTGGTAGGTAATTATTAAAATAAAATCATATATGTAATCTATAATAGAAAAATGCTATTATAGATAATATATAAATCACTTAAATTTGTTTTCTTAAAATTCATTTGGTTCAACCGTAGGAATTTCTTTCTGCTTCAGCTATGCAAATGCATGTAAGGTAGTAAAAGAAAAATTGATGTGATACAGTGGCTTTAACTGTGGATGACCTATGTGACGGGCCACCCCTCACTAGACTCCAAGTTGTTTGATGTGAGGTGGTGGTGTCAATGTGCGGGTTATCTCCATATTAAAAGTCAATTTAAAGTATATCAGAAGGTATTTATTGAGTTGTATTGCCAGTTGCTAACGCTTCCCGAATAGGAGATAGGTTGACGCGGATGTAGTGGTTATCTGCCTGAAGGTATAGATAAGGATTGTAATTGTGCTCTGAGTATCTTGTACTCGGCACGGCTCGAGTCTGTAGGAGTACAGACCGAGGCTTCTCGTCTCGATATGAGGAAGAAAGGAAAAGGTACCCAAAATAGCCGGACCCGTTGACCTAACTCGTTAGAGTGGTGCCGGGTGTTGCCGTCGCTGTCTTTGCGGAAGTGATCATTCGAGAAATGATACCTTGGTCATAACTTCGCCGCCTTATAAAGGCCGAAAAATGATGCAATCCAAAATATTCCGAGTAAAAGTGTTGTTAAATGTAACTGATTTGACAAAAATCGTGCTGCTTCATCGCGTCACGAGGTAGAACAATGGCTGTATTGGTGTCAGTGCATTTCACTGGAATGCAATGCATTTGTTGACTGCCATGTACGATAATTAAGGATCGTTACACATACACAGTGTTATTAAATAGATTTCCTTAATCGGCAGACTATCGTCGGAATACTAAGTCCGCGTATTATCTCTTAATTCGGGTATTAAAGCAATGGTATTAATAAACCAGCTTTAAACCTAGACTAGTTAATCGGCGGATTAGAGTGAAAACATTTTTTTCCATATAGTAACACTGTCATATTCGGTTCGTTATGTTGTCAACTTGGCTAGACTTAGGTCTCAGCTGTCATTCGAACTGCGACATAACCTCAATTCGCAATACCTCTGTTGTGTCGGCTGCTTGGTTTTAATAAGTAAAATGAAAGAATATTTATGCACTTACTAATTCTTTATTTATTATTAAGGGCAACCATAACCTTGTTGATCAAAAAATAGTTTTATCGATTGACATAGTTTTGTCCAGCTTCTCCGCCGACTCTTGGGATACAGTCGATAACCTAGGTCTGCGCATTAAGCTTGAATCTGAAAGTAAAACGCAATAATATATTACTATAAAGTATAAACATATATAATAGAAAGAAACAAATTACAGAGAAACTAACCTTATTACAACCAACTGATTGCCGCGGCGACTTGCAGCTCGGGCTCGTTGTATCCACCTTTTTTGTCGCCTCGAACCTCAGGACGTACCATATTCACAATTTTTAGAATACTCACCTTCCAGAAACGATACTTTTTGCGAAATTCCTAATCCGGCAATTTGACATATTATGGGTCTTTTGTAAAATTTCGGCTTTCGGAGCCTAAAAACGCGCAAACGTTGACGGTACGAAAATAATTCATTTCATCCATTTTCTCACGGAATATCACTAATAACGAACGCAAAATCTGTACAAATCGCTGGTATGTCGCAAAACACGCAACTGTTCACCGCTATTCCTGCACTATTCCACCTCACACCACGGACTAAACTGACAGGAGATAGTCTAGTAGTATTAGCGACGGAATAGTGCTATTCCAGGTTTATTAATGGCACTTTCGTTTATTCCGAGGATTACGCGCGGAATAGGAATTAGTCTGGGTTTATTAATAACACTGTAAAAGTCCAAATCTATTATCAGATAACCAGTTACAGAAACACTGTCGGCCATTGTATTGTTTGATATTTCCGATTAATCATCGTTTGTAAGATTTTAAAAATCTTGATTGTCGGCTCGCTTTCTGGCTGAGGGCTAAGGGCCACAATTAAATTTTGGACCATGTGTTAATACGCGATGTGGTAACGTGAAAAATTAACCCGGTCTTTACAAAGGCATTTAATAAAAGGCTTATATTTAAGAATTAGTATGCACTGGCTTTAGGTTCTTAAGGTGGCTAACTTTTGGCTTCAAATTTACAAACTTCGACTAAACCTTGGTATATCATTGACAGCGCTTAGGATTCTATGAATTTAAACCAGGACTCAGGTACGACGAAGCATGCATGCCTTGAACTAACTGCGTGGGACCATCGTGTTACCGCACAGCGTGTTAGAGTATGCTTGTAAATTATATAAATACCCAAAAACACGACTGTAATATATAATAATATAGGCTAGCTAGACAAATAACAAATTCATTTTATAACGCCATTCCATAGAAGACTACGTGGGTTTTACACTAGACAAAATGCATTCAAGAATAGTTCCGTAAAATATACTATAATTCCATAAGAGTTACTCCCGGATGGGCTCCAACTATGTGCCAAAATACCCATTGTTAGTTCATACACATATCATTGATTTGCTTGCCGTCTCTACTGCGATGTAACGATGGAACTCTTATTAAAAAATAATGCGAACTGAACTGTTCCGTTATGGCACACATTAAAATATTCGAGCAATAACAAAATCAGAAAGAATTAACAGCTAATTTGGAAAAGGAATAACATTATTTTGGATTTAAATTTATTTGAATTCAAAATTCCAACTCAAGCCAATGTTATCTAAGTACAAACTGAGCTGCCGAGGATGAGCCGAATACGCTGAGGCTAAACTACGGTGATGTGTTTATAACAATCCTGCGCAGGCGAAATGCAGTAGGGGCTGATAGACGAAACTAATACCAAATTATTTGGCCATCTATTTATAATGAATGGTATTTTTAATAAAGGACTGAATGATTATAAAAAGACAATAATAATAACAATAACTAATGAAACTTTTATTAATGAAAACAATAACTAATGAAACGAAATTAATTACGTATACCAATTATACCTGTATACCAAATTACGTTTTAAAATTTCCTTTGATATTAGGGGGGGGGGGGGGGTTAGGTTCGTGAAAAGATTTGTGAATAAATTTCAAGTCGAAAAAAATAAATCATGACAAACATGTTTTTTGGTCGTCTAAACTAGGCTTTTAAAATTATTATTTTATTTCTCTCTAAACACCCCTTTTTTCTAATAAAGGGGTTTTTAGAGCGCTATCTAAAGTGCGCCGCTATACTGTTATACCACGAACGCCGACGTATTGATCATAAAAGAAGATTTATCATTTTTTAAAATTATATTCACACGCCTGGTGTATCCTTAAATTCTATCCCTTCTTAATTATGTACATTAATTCTTCTATGTTTCCACATTTTATTACCGTAACAACAAATTTGTGCGTTCGAAAGTTCAATCGTATTGTGTGCGTGATTTTTGTATATCCTTTTCAAGATTCTAGATCCATTTCACTGGCTTTATCCGTGCTTGGCTGTAGCTGACGTTCATGATATCAACCACTATGAGCGCCTTCAACACGTTGCGTTTCTTAGTAGAATTCTAGCTCTCAAATCGCAGTACTGCGTTGATCAATCCAATACGCTATATAATCAATGGTAATGAGTTATCATTATTGCATGGTTATTTTTTCAAGCCCAGGCTGGGTTTGGATTCTGCCCATCCCCTTTGTCTTATCCGACAAAACATTTATGTAGGTATACTGGCCATATAATCAACGCTACGGAGAATCAATCTACCCAAAAGCGACCCAATAAACGGGTGGAATCATGCAAATCCGACATTTCCCTAAGCCTCCAATTAAAAACGCCAACACAAAAGATAAACCGTGGCGCGGCGAGAATTCTCCGCCGTGTGACGCTTCGCGTCGTCCATAATTTGGCTCAAATTATTCCCGACCATATAAATTCCCTGCGCGGACGGTGCGCTACGGCCGCGTGCACACTTGTCATAATCCGATTACCGGACGGCTGAGCTGCGCGACAAACAAAAGTCAATATTTGCAGGATCGCGCCTTCGCCCGCCTGGATAAAAAGTATCCCATATAATTCACCACATCAATCGGGGAATTTGCATACGGGACAGTCGCGGCGGCTAAATGTGTCGATCATTTCGTTGTGTTGAAATGGAAATATGCGACTGTGAAAATATCTCAATTTTAGATTGGCATATTAATTAAATGTAATCAGTATGGATATTCAGATTCGCAAACTAAAAGTAACGACTCAGGGCCTCACTCCATCTATACAATATTATCTTCTAATTCTTCTATATAATAAACAGCTAAAGTCTCTTCCTATATAATAAACAACTCGAATTTTACATCGAGGTAAAAGTTATACCAGGAGCATTAGTTTTTCACAAGGGTATAATTTGTTAGTATGCATTCATAACTAATTAGATTAGACCACTAATTTTTTGGGTGTTTTTGAAACAAATCCTGTTGTGCCATTTTCATATAAGCTTTTGGTGAGTAAAAAAGACAGACGGATAGTTTTGCATTCGTTTGAAATCGAGGTGTTGCAGCTCATGCTTTGGCGATACGGTAGGCATGGTTAGTAAACCAAAAAAGTTACATCAGTAACCAAGATATACTAATAACTGTATATTAACAGTAATTTTTCATATAGTAAAGCTATGTTTTCGGTATATATATATATATATATATATAACCGGTGAACCAGTAGATTTAAACGGCTATCCCATAAATCGTTTTTTTTAAAGATAGTTTATAAATAACTGTGACCTATCATATCATATCATATCATATTCTCTATAACAAACCTATATCATTTACTGTCACGCTTTGTCTAATTGAGGCTTATATTGCAATCTGTAATTTTTAGTTTTATTGAACCAGTTTTGAGCCCGTTGTCGACGAGTTTAACTTATGTTCTACTGCTTGCAACATTATGCATTACAGCGTATGCATCGTGCGTGTACGTGTTAAACATTGTGCGTGTTTTCAAAAATGTCTATTTTAAATTAAATACGTGCGTGCAAACTGCCGCTATAAACAATCGTATATTCTAGTAAAACTATTTATAGGAGCATTGATATATATATATACACATATTTACCTATATAGGGTTTAAATAAAAATATAAAAATGTAATTTACGGTAAAGTTTGACATGTGTGAAGAATCTATAAATTTTCGTTGATATCAAATCGTGTTTTAAATTTATGAGCATTGATCATTAAGTTTGGTCCCTATATATGACTGAAACCGCTCAGCGCCGCAAGCGGATACAGTAAAACCCTATTTATTAGATTGAAGCGATGGACATAATGAATTTATGGGCGACCTGAGCAGACGGCCACTGTTTCAGAAATCACGTATATTTTTTACGGCCAATACTTTACGTGTTCGCTGTACTGAGGGAGCATTTACGAGCGTGTCCGCCACGCATACAGGTGAAATTAAACCCTCCTTATGGTACCTGACAGCTGTGGGTTTATATGTATGTATATATGTGTGTGTGTCTCTGCTTCCTTTACTGAGCGAGGCTGTGTGGCTGTGTACTGAGCAAGGGGTGTTTTCTGGTTTGTTTTCGTGAAGGGATTTAGTTAGTAGTATATGGTAAGTGAATCGCAGATTCGCCATAAAACTGAAGACCAAAGTGTTCGAGCAATGTATCCTGCCTGTGTTGTGTATACTTTTTTTTTTTTTTTTTTAATAATAATAATGCTTTATTTAAGAGAAAGTAGTACAAAAATTATGTCTTTAAAACTACCCAACTAGGTTAATGCCCGTACTAGGGTAGATTCTTTTCTTTTAAATTAAGATGCGCACGTAATTTTATACTGCAATTATAGAACTATGGTGATATTTTACATGTTTATATAATATTAAACATTATACATATATTATTCTCATTTATATATAAATATATACATTTACCTACTTGTATTATTTACATACTATTATTATTTACATACATTTGCATTTACATACAGGTATTTATTAGTAATATATATTTGTAATATTAAATTAAATTGATAACGTCGTTTTAAACGAGGATATGTGTAATAATTTCAGCTACCTTTTCCCTGCCGGTCTCAAACAGCCACAAAGTAAGTACTTAAGGATCCGAGACCATGGCTCTTGCTGGACGGAAAACCGAAAAGGTTAGAGTCGCGCAAAGAGCAAAGGAATGAATCATACTCGGATTGCCAGAATCACAGTCGGTGTACTAGGAAATTACTCAAATGGAGAACTTTCCTGAATTTAAGAGCACGACGCCGTCCACCTCTACCGTGGGTGGATGATGTTACAAACGACACGGAGCACGAGACTGGGTGAGACGGCTCAAGACCAGGGTTCGTGGAAGACATTAGAAGAGCCCTATGTACAGTAATGGACGATACAAATGTCCCAATGATCACAGTAAAACCATTGTCTATAGATTTTATTTTATAATATGTGTAGAGCCGAAGAAATTACACTCCGGAAAAATAAACAATTAAACCTGATGACATATATTATACATGCTTTGAACATGTACATACGTCATAAGTTTAATGAAGATGAATTGTTGTATTGTTTTGAGATGATTACGTATACAATTGATACAGTGTGGGGAGATTTGACAAATGAAAATAATCATGTTAACTTCAGGATAATCATATCTATAATTATCCTGAAGTTATATTAAAGAAAATACGCATTCATAAACAGTACCATAATTTGAGAAATAAAATGTTTTTTAAATTTCCGTATACATTATACAGACATTTTATTTAAAATTTTGTATGTTTATACACTTTAGGGTTTTTAGTTAGTAAGAGGACAGAGGTAAGTACCTTGGTCGAAAGTTTCGGAGCTCGTGGCTCCTTCCTCCGTCGCGAGAAGATATATGTATATATCACAACGTATAACAATGTCACATAATGAACGCCCGGCGACTCAGACACGTACATTCTCGATAGTGAAAGTATACACAAATGGTACAACTTAAATTATCTTAGGTCCCCATCGACTTTGCTTTCAGAACTTCAAGCAAGAAGTTAACCGTCTGCGAGAATGCGAAAGTTTCACGATTCCCAGAGGCTTCGCTTCGCTCGACGCTCTCATTTCACGGTCAAGCTAACAGTGACCGCGCTTGATTCAACCCTTAATGGAATAAGTACACACGTATGTATATTGAATGGATGGACAGATTAAATGTAGTAAATATTTTTTTCATATTTGATTTTGGAACTCTCGAATTGTGCGCGTCGACGAAATGTGTTTTTACAATCGTAATCTAGAATTGTACATCCAAAATTTTCCATGTTAAACAACCATGTTGGGGTTTTTTAATCGGTTATGGTATGTATCTGCTCATAGTAAGGCTAATGGACTATATACTGTTTTTGGATTACGAGATTTAAGAGCAGCTTCGAAACGCCTGGAGAAAAATAATAATAAATGAATATACTTTCTGCTACTCTCTGTATATATATACTTGTATATCTCTATAAGATCTACGCGCTTATTTTGTAGAAACTCCTATAGTCTTGGACTCATCTGGCTATGATGCACATGCACGAATTTTTTTATAAAGATAATATATGCCGCTACGTCACTTGTGACTGTTGTCATAGCGTGATGATTGCCATTTATGTAGGTTTTTTAGACAGTGACTAAATTTTGGGTATATGATTGAAATTGGATATTGAAGGTTTCAGTATATGAAAATGTTGGACGCGGAAGCGTATGAATTTAAAAGAACTTATAATAAGGAAGGTGCCATTTTGCTATAGTATCTTTAAAATGTCTAGCAATAAAAGGTTTGAATTGCCCAAGATTCAATGTGAACAAAGAATTACATATATTATTATACTCTGATGCCACCTAGCTAGGTGATTACCTGTACTAAGGTAGACTAGCCATTATCCGGAAAATAAATATAAAAAATTCAATAATTATAGATAATGATCAGATTGTTAAAAATAATAATAACAGACGCTTGTTCATAAAAGTAATTATAATAATACAATCGCAATACAATGCGTATCTAGAGAGTAACTATTAAATCCAACAATTAAAAAAATATAAATAAAATATAAGAAGAGAGAATGGAAAGAGAGAGAAGAGAACAAACTATAAGAAGTACGACTGAAAGAACTTCGCCTGACAATATTAGAGGAACGTAATCAGCGAGGAGACTTAATAGAATGCTATAAAATGCTTCATGTTTATTACAGTGTGCCCAACCTCGAGAGCATGTATACCCTGAACACCAATAAGCAACTGCGTGGACACTCGTTGAAGCTAAATAAGACAATTGCAGCATCGAACCCCAGGAAATATTTTTTGACAAATCGTGTAGTGGATGCTTGGAATGCGTTGCCAGAGTAAGTGATCAGTGCTATCTCTGTCAATAGCTGTAAAAACAAACTGGAAATTTTTCTTAGTGCAAAACAGTCACACGTTTAAAAACAAGTGCATGTGATATACACGCATTGTATAATATAATAATAATAATAACAATAATAATATAAAAATTTATATAACAATAATAATATAAAAATATAATGCCGAAAAATAAGTAAATGTAATTATCAAATAAAATGTTTAATTAAAATAGTCAAATTATTTAAATTGCGCTATAGTTGAGAAGCCTCTCATTTCCCTTCCTAGTTCGATCAACCATTCTACTAGAGCCAGTCCTTCCTTTTTTCCCTACCATTTCCTCCCTTGATAGTGACTAACCTAAAATTCGCATCTTGATCTTGAAAAGTGGCTCTGTTCAAATGCAGTTCTCTCTAAAGGAAGTACGTACTGAGACGCTGTAACAGCACGTGTGCTAATAAAGTGCGTGTATATGTCGTTCCTTATTCATAGGAAATTATATAGTAAAATAAAGCAATGACTTTAGTGTGTAGTTGACATATACCAAGAGCGCGAAACTAAAATTAAATAACTCGTTGCTGGGGAATTGGTATGGCTTCTTGTTTATAACCTTAAATGGCTTAACCATAACAATAATAATAAAAGGATTCTGTGGTTTTATGAATGGATCTAAAGTAGAAAGAAACGCCCTATGCTCATTATATTATTCTATAAGTGGGTATACTGTTCACAAGAGGATAGTAGACTGTGTTTAAACGCGGTTTTTTATTTTATTTCTCAACAATTTAAAAGTATGTATCAACTGTCAAACTATGACTACTCCAGCCCAGCACGTCGTTCACGAGTAGGCCTAAGTATTTAATCTGGAATACTTTTTCTATCACTGTGTTTTCTATTTTCTAACATTGCGGAGATTTGCAGTCTGAGTGTGAACAATCTCAAAGTGGATATTTGGGATATGTTCTGGTACGTGGCTACGTTAATTGACTGTGAAAGTCATTTATTAGGTTTTGATTGTATTTAACTTGATTGTATTAAGGTTTTGATTGCACATACTTAGCTATTTTTAATGTGACGTTCTGCATTGCTGTACCCCCCATGCCATGACTTAACTGCAAACGTAATCGCGGTATCATCTGCAATCATCACAGCCTTTCCCCCTGCCGATCAACGCTAGAAATATCATTAACCCTTGGAGTAAATGGGTATTTTCATGGATGCATCTGTCTCTTTTGCAGGATTTTCGGCGACATCGACCTTAAAGTACTATAACTACGAAACTACTACACCAATCATAAAAAGAACAACTGCACAATGATTGCATTGAAATTTCGAATATAGAATATTGAAATATCATTTTGTAAAACAATTAGATAATTATGAATAAATATGAGAACGTCAAAGAAGTGAAAAAAACGCGGAACCAGATCTGGTCGTATCATACTCAACGGATAATTGTTTCAGAACCAAATTTGGTCGTATCATACTCAAGGGGTTAACACGGTGGGAATTACATACCGAGTGTCTAGTGAAAAGACTAAGGAAATTGATTTATATATTTATTCAATTGCGAGATATTCTGGGCCTTCCCTATTTAAAAACAATATATTACGCTATATGTCAATCAATAATGACATACGGTATACTTGGATGGGGAGCTTGCGGAAAAACCCTCCTCCAGAAAGTGAACGTCGTCCAAAAGGCAATAATTAGAATCATGTTAAGGAAGCCTAGGCGTTACCCTTCTGACGACCTGTATGTTGAGGCACAATTGCTTGATTTGAGGCAGTTGTATTGCCTCAAATCAATACTTCATCTTAAAAACAACAATGAAGACGAATATTGTGTTTCTCCGGAAAACAGGGAGAGATCAGGTTGTTATAAGGGAAACTTTGAAGTGCCGAAACGTCTAACGTCTTTTGGACAACGTCATTACAGCTTTATTGCTCCTGACTGGTTAATATCATGAGTAAAGAGAACATATTGGAAATTAGCAGCAACCAACAAAAATATCACCTTACACTATGGTTAATAAATCTTTGTCGGAGAGAGACGGAGAAGATAGTCATCACCATTTTAAAATAAATAAAAATATTTATTTTATATATATTTTATATACCTACGTATTTTTACTAATTGTTATATATTATTAGTTATTATTATAAATTATTATTTATTATTGCCATTATATATTATCATTATTATTATGCATTATTATTTAGTATTACAAGTTTATAGTTCTAATATTATATTGGTGTAGTGAGAATTTAATTTTAACTTGATTTGATTCAAATTTTTTATTTTTATTTTGGAAGTTATGTAGTTTATAATCATTTGTATTGGTGTTCTCCTTAGAACAGGCTCTGCCTAGTTAGGAGCAACACAATCTATGTTAAGTGCTAACGGTGTAATTTTTGTGTGGACAAAAAAAAAAAAACAACGGATCATGTAAGCTTTTTTGAGCTTCGCCAAATTTGATGATTAATTTGGAGCTTACTGACCCTCCAATTTAGTCATCTGAGTCCTGCCACAAAGGTACTAAAAATTTGCTTTAACACGAATATCGAGACTATGGCTAACAATTCTCTTTCTGTTGTTAAAAACCACTAGCAACTAATATGAAGTAAATTTAACTCTCAAAAATTATGTGTGGAACAGATACTAGAAATCTGAAGCCTGATAGCTGAGATTGAAAAAAGTTATTTACTTTTTGCTACGTCATTCTATACCTTCGTTTCTTAAAATTAAAGTCTATTATCCAAACAGTTTTGAAATTCCTTTATATATTAAAATTCCTTAACTTGGCATGAGTCGTGTGTTTTAACACGACTTACGTCAAGATAACATAACCACTTTGTCGATTGCCGAGAGCGTTCTTTCTTTCTCCGGCGCGAAGGTACAACGTAAGGACGTAAGTCATATAAAGTGAACGTTGGACCCCTGCAATAAAAGTGGAAAGTTTGTTCTGATTTATGCCACTGTGGGGATTTGAGAATTGACTGCCTGCGACCGCCTGCAAGTTCCACAATTACATATTTTTTACGGTCAAGATTGTACGTGGACGATGGAAGTTACACGGTCCAGGAGAAGCGCAACTCGCGACTCTCTCCCACTTTAACAATAAGTTCTGTGCATGTGTCTAAAAGTGCCCGATAGCTTTGGTTAATTAATCCTACGCATTGTACAATTCATGAGTTCTTGGGAATCTAAGAATTAGGGCAGAACATTTTATCTGAAAGAAATGCTGTTATAAACCCCTTGGCAAATGCGGTTATAATACCCCTTGGTCAATTCTGAATATGTTATTCCCCTTTGTATTATTTGCTAATATTACCCCTCAGGAAGTTGCTGTCGATTTTAATTAACAATACTCGACTTTTCGCGCTAAAAAAATAAAGAGCGCCAACGTGGCCGCCATGTTTGTAATCAGAACTTGGGGTAATTGAAAATTGCGAGTCATCCCATTTTTTAGGGCGAGGCGCTTTTCGTCGCCGCTGAATTATTTACTCCGAACCCCGAAAATGCCTAAGTTTTCTTTTAGAGCACGGGAGACTTTAGGCGTGTTTCATTACATTAATTCTTAGATATTGCTAGGTAAACGCTTGTATTCCTATGCACATTTGTGATGAGAGTATAACATAGATATATCACGTGAGATATGCAACGACATGCTCAGGAATAGGAAAATGCCAAACAAAGACTACCTATATATAATGAACTTACTAGGATTTGAAAATTAAAACAAGCAAAACTTCGATATTCAATTTAAAGAAACGTCTGGATGACATAAATATGTCTACACCCGGTGCGGTCGATAACAGGGCATTTGAATGTCGAAAGGCCTTTGATATTATTGCCACCCCTTTGACATAGGTGTGAGAGAATAACTTCACCTAGAGTAAGTGTAATCTTGAGCGAGCGCGGGTTATCGGGCACTAATAAACCAATATGGGCCAGTATAAGCCGGTTATCTACTTTCCGTTTAGTTATATCTCAAATCTTTATTCTCAAATGGGTAGGGTTGTACCCAACCATACCACGTACATATTACTCGAATATAAGAGTAGATAGTATTCGTACTGCTTGGAGTACAGAAACCTTAGTAATCGTTTTAGGACTTTCTCCAGCATCAGAATGTAAAGTACCTCGTGTGGGTTTCAAATTGCGGAATTGACCTACAATATCGAGCTATATGACAAGTTAATAACTTTCACGCTGTTGAACTACTTCAAGTTGCGAATTACAAACCCGAACATACCAAACGATGATATAACAAGAGCCGTCACTTGACTACCGCATGTGAGCTGGCAGTCGAACTTTAGTCCGAGATCGGTGATCTCTCCGGTCATCGGTCAAATCCGTCACACGTCGGATTTACCTCTCCGAAAGGGAGTAGTCGTGCATGGAGGAGGCGGCCGTCCTGCTGAATGTCATCACGGCGCATTTCGATACATTGAATTTCAAATTCTTAGAGACAGTCCAGGTAAACACCGCGAGTAAATATGCAACAGTAATAAGCAACTTTGAAAAAAAAAATTGTGGAAAAAACAAACATAAAACGAACGAAAAAGTTTTTTTTATTTTTAAACTAGCTGACCCGGCGAACTTCGTACCGCTTAACAGTCAATGAATGTCGTGTTGCAGATTAGCTGAACTTAATTTTAATTTTATGAAAGTAATACAATGAATACAAAATAAATATTAAGTTCACTACTTTACGATAATAAAACAAAAATAAATATAAAGGTACAATATTTAAGTATATCAATAGCGTTTCAGCAAGACGTGGTTAAATTAAACTATTGTTAGCATGGGATGCACTCGGTTTAATTCTCTTCATTGAATCACCTTGTGATATATGACATTTTTTGTTTTTTTATCAGGCGCAAGAAGAAATAAAGCGGATGTTTTGTTGACAACCACGTACAACTGACCATGAGAGAAACACGGATTTACATTTTGTATGGTAAAATGTTTTTTATTTTATTTTATATTTTCGTCAATCTTCCAATTTTTGTTTTAAATAGTTATTCTGCTATTCGGGACAAATCAAAAATCATGAAAATCGGTCCAGCCGTTCTCGAGTTATAAGTGTTCGAACAAACCCGACTTTATTTTATGTATATATAGATAGTATAAAAAGAGTTGAGGGGTATGCGCCATTTAGCGATAGGTACCTATAATATCGCTAATGTTGTTTATTAGCGATATTTTACCTATTGCTAGATGTCGCAGCGCGCTCAGCGCTTCTTTAACTTATTTAGAATTTAAAAAATACAACATTGTTAAAAAAAAACAAACATTTGAAAAAACAGTTTTTTTTATTTTCTCTTTTTTTTAAATTAAAACTTGTTTATTGGCTTGTACTGATTCACCCCCTTCAATGATGCTGATAACTAAAAACTAATCCTGCATACGGAATCATTATCACGCTGGAGAGCTTCACAAGCCTGTCAGCTGCCTGTCCAGGGAAACAGCTGCCGGTCCTGTCACGCTAAAAATAGAGACAAGCCGACATCAATATTACCTATCTTGGGCTCTCTCTATTCATATTTTTAATGCCGCCTACATTTAATCGCAGGTCTCTATAAATAATAGAATGTGTTTTAATGGCAGACCACTTTCTTTTAACCCTCCGAATTTTTATATATTTACCTCTTCCTAGTCGTCTTTAAGTATATCGCCTAAGATTCATGAAGTATTTTGAGTTCGATGATGTCCCAGATATTTTCGTCTAAATTTATGAGGATCTTAGTTACTGAGGAATAATTTAGTAGGTACTGGTCTGATATTTTTTAATGTTTCGTAGAGCTTTGCTTAGATATTTTTTAGTTAGATTAGTTAAGTGTTAACCCCTCCTATCGCAGGGTAAAAGTTTAGTCGTCACTTCTGCCCGGGACAGTTTTGCGCGTGAAGTCGATGGCCTTGAGAAAAACGACCTTAACTTTTAAACTACTATACGGATCGTAAAAAGAATAACTGTAGAATGATCGCATTGAAATTTTAAATTTATAATATTATAACCTTATCTCGTCAAACAATTAAGATAATAATGAATAAATATTTAAAAAGTTGGCATTTTACGCAGCGCGGAGCGCCCTAACCAATATTGGTTAGATACAATTTTAGCATTTGTAAGCGTCTAACCAAAAATGGTTAACTCAAATAGGAAGGGTTAAAACGTTTCTTGCTTGTTGACGCTAAACATAAGTTTTCTTGCTTGGTGATGCTATTTTAGATTATAAATGTTTGTTAATTGTAAATATTATGTATTAATAGCATCCGCTCCATAAACGAATTTGGATGTGTTGCAATCAGTATTGTATGTTCCTAATATACTATCCTGAGCATCTCTGTAAGCTTGAATTAACGATGAATGAATGAAATGAATGAAAGAGAACTACTATTTACTTACAATCAATTTTAAGTTCGATAGGCAGACTGACTTATATGACGTGCAATATCTTGTAGCCAACCCTTGAGAAAATGTTCACTCTAAGTTCACAGTCCCGCGGCAACTAAAACAGTCCTATTCCCTGTTGGAATATGATTTTTGAACAGTTGTTATAGTAATGCTTTATGTATTGCATGGTCAAATGTTTTAGCTATATTTCATTGATTTTCTCGACTTGGTTATGCATTAAAAATTGACACTCATTCTATATTAACATTTTCTACGATATTTCAGCAAAGTTACATACAGCACAGAACAAAGGCTTCAAATGCCCATGCATAATTTTCAAGTGTAACGATCCGGAACTGCATAACCAGTAGCCATAAGACGATAGCCCCGCTCCTTGATACTCGGGATGTTATATCACTCCATAAATGATCCGTGCAACATTTTCAGCACCCATTTCGTAAGATGTAATGCCTCTATACTGTAATTTATTTGAATGCATAGATTCTAGATATTATATTAGTAATATTAGGTATGAGTACATACTGCAGTGGAGACTATGTAATGTTAATTATGTGTAGGCATTATTACTACGGCAATAGCCTCTCTCTCTACATATTTATTTATTTATTTCTTCACATTTTAAATAGAAACATTATTTTGATTTTGTTTTTCAGTGTTCTCGTATGTATTATAGGAAAATATCAGACAAGAGACGTGTGTATCCTGCTAGAAAAACTGTTAGAGATGCATGCATGCAACGTAGAGATGCATCGTCCGCTGACCAAATGATGAGATGATACGCGCGATGCAGGATTCTATCTGGTCTGACCCGCTTAAGATCGTCCTGGAGTCATTGAAAGACCCCGTAGCACCAGTTATACCATTGATTTTATAGTGTAATTTCATAAACAATTCATTTATAAAACAATTATTCTCATTTTATCGTCATTTTATAAACTATTCTCATTTTATCGTCATTTTATACTATTACATTTTATAAATTACATTTTATAACTATTACATTTTATAAATTATTCTCATTTTATCGTCATTTTATAAACAATTATTCTCATGCAGATATGCATCCCGAACCTACACAAGTTCCTTTAGAAATCCCAATTATTGAAAATTTGATATCATCAGTTACAAATTCTAATGCTGCACAGGTTCCTATAAATACCGATAGACTTGTCGTAAAAAACTTGTCCTCAAAAATTATAAACCATAATGAATATTCAGTTTTATCTAAAGGGCTAAATTTCACACCAACTCCCAAAGTTGACCATTTCAGTTTTGGAAATGATATAGCAAAATTTTGTCGTAATTTGAGATGGCGTGAGTTTTGGCATTCAAGGGACAAAAATGGTAATAATAGTAAATTACATGACGCACTGGCAAAATTTCGACAATATTCTAATAAAGAGCCACCCTCTCTTCCAAAAAATCATCCTGTAGAAATATTTCTTACAGTTTTAATGAACAAAGTTACACAACCAACATTTTTAAACAGCCTCAAACCTACACCTAACTTAACCACTGATGAACTTTCAGCTCTTAACAATCTAAGCAAAGATACCAATATCATCATTTTGCCAGCTGATAAAGGTTCAACTACAGTCATCCTTAATAAAACAGACTATGTAGCTGAAGGTTTGAGGCAACTCAGAGACGAAACTTCCTATAAAAAATTATATAGTGATCCGAATCAAAATTTTGCTAATACAATAAAAAAATATATTGAACAACAAAAAACCATTGAAAAATTATCAGATGAAGATGTTAACACTTTAATTCCTAACCCTATCAGAACACCAAATTTTTACTTATTGCCAAAAATTCATAAACCTAATAATCCAGGAAGACCGATAGTAGCTAGTTTTAACTCACCCACAGAAAGAATTTCAGCTTTTGTCGATTACTTTCTACAGCCATTTGTAAAAAATCTAAAGTCACACATTAAAGATAGTTACCATTTCATCGAGATTCTAAAAAATACCACAATTCCTAAGACTGACAACTTATTACTTGTTACAATTGACGCTGTCTCTCTTTATACTAATATTCCCCATGATTTAGGCTTAGAAGCGATTTCCCATTACCTTAATCAAAGGCCCAGCCCCCAAATTCCTTCTACAAATTTTCTTTGTAAGTTGGCTGAATTCGTCCTCACTAAGAATGCTTTTTCTTTTGAGGATGAATTTTATCTCCAAATTAAAGGTACAGCAATGGGAACAAGAATGGCTCCTTCTTATGCGAATCTTTTCATGGGGTTATTAGAAAATAAATTTCTTCTTACTCAAAATTTACAACCACTAATGTGGTATAGGTTTATTGATGATATTATATTGTTTTGGCCACATGGACATGACACACTCACTGACTTCCTTACAGATTTAAATAATTTCGGACCCTTAGATTTTACATACACTATATCAGAAAATCAAATTACATTCTTAGACGTTGATCTAACTCTATCCGAAGGCACCATTAAAACTGCAATTCATATAAAACCTACAAACAAAGAGCAATACCTACATTTCGATAGCTGTCATCCGTTTCATACCAAAAAGTCAATTCCATATTCAATGTCCATTCGCGGACACCGTTTAATTAATAATAAAGAAAATCTAGATAAGTACCTTTCTAATCTTAAAAAATCACTAATAGAAAGAAATTATCCTGCCTCTTTGTTAGATAAAAATATAATAAATTCCGAAACAAAATTTTCACCTAAACCTAAATTGGTGTCAAATTTAAATCAAAATAAAATCTTTCTAAGTACTACTTATTTTCCTGGCACTGAGAAACTGCGACCAATTTTAGCAGATTTATTCCCTATTATAGCTAACGACCCATCAACCAAAGGTTTATTAGATATACCACCAATTTTATCATTTCGAAAACCTCCTAATTTAAAATCAATACTTAATAAAAATAATCGAAATTATCTTAGTACTAACAAAAATTTGGGCCTACAGCCTTGCGGTCGATCACGTTGTAAAACATGTCCTTTATTAGATCGAAGCATTTATTTTACTAGTCCTAACACTCCCAACAGTTACAGAGTTCCTTTTAATAGTAGTTGCATTTCAAAAAATATTGTATATCAATTACTTTGCCAGACCTGCAATGCATTTTATATTGGGGAAACAACTACACCTCTTAGCATTAGGTTAAATAATCACAGGGCCAGCGTAGGCAATGAAAGTCAACTTCCAATAGCATTGCATGCTAAGGCACACAATTTAACTTTTGATAATTGTTTTAAAGTAAAAATTATTAAGTGCCTTGGCGATAACGCTAAAGAAAGAGACGTTAAATCTTGGGAGTTGGCTTTTATAAATATTTTAGGCGCTTGCAAGGGTCCCGGTCTGAATAGGCAAAATTAATACAGTAATTATATTTGTTCAGACATATTCATTAAAAGCTTATTAATATTTTTCATTTAAAAATCATTATTAATAATGTTTTTCAAGGTCGGTTATAGTGCATTTATAACGATATTGCAAAATATTATTAACCCATTTCTCTATGTTCAGTTTTTTTTAAATTTAAATTTTGAAAAAATTGTTCTATCAGAAATGTCATAGAGATGAATACGACTAGTGTCGAAATATTCTCAATCATATAATTTCTTCTAAAATAAGTTACTAACATCCATTTCTGTTACAGAAACCATCCTCCTATACTTATTACATCCAAGGGCATACAGTAATTCGGCTGCAATAACTAAGAACATCATAGGTTATCAATTGCGGAAACAGGTGCCGCTGCCCTAAGTATTTAAAGAGGACATTAACTATCGTTTAAATGTTTCTGGTCCACCAGGACCCCAGATAAGTAACTTTTCATGAATCTAATTTTATATATTATTGAAAATAATTTTAAAAAAATTTACACACTTAAAATATCAATATATATATATATATATATATATATATATATATATATATATATATATATTTATATATATATATATATATATATATATATATATATATATATATATATATATATATATATATATATATATATATATATATATATATATATATATATATATATTGATATTTATATATATATACTATGTAAGTGGCTTTTATTATTTTTATTTTTTCATCAAAGTGTCATCCTTTAAACGAATTCTTTAAAAAAAGATTTTACAAAAAACCAATCAAATATTAACAATATTATACAATTTTATCTTATGTTTCGAACTCTTGTAAATATCATATAGCCTTAAGTATAAACTTCTCGACCAGAAATTACGATTTATATCTTATTTCATGGGAACGAGCAAATGAAGTATTTTATTTTTATTTTCATTTAATAGCTGGCTGATAGCGAGCCCAGCAATCTTATATCGTCCTTTAAAAGAGTGGATATATTCGAATTTCAAATCGAATTTTCGAAATGTCATCCCGCATTTAAGAGACGATTGATTGTGATTTTTTTCATTGTTTTTGCTTAAATTTGTCTTTAATAAAGACATTTTATTTTGGTTTGCAAAAGGATACGCTTTGTTTTTGAGATGTGGATGAAGGGTGATCGTTCGCTAGCGATAAAGGGATCCCATTAAACCTACAGTGTACCGTCGAAAGTGGTACTCATCCAAAAATACATCTCGTTTAAACAATAAGCATTTCCCAGTCCAGTCCGGGAAAACCTTCCAGCTATGTAACTGGCTTTTATTATTTTTATTTTTTCATCAAAGTGTCATCCTTTAAACGAATTCTTTAAAAAAAGATTTTACAAAAAACCAATCAAATATATATATATATATATATATATATATATATATATATATATATATATATATATATATATATATATATATATATATATATATATATATATATATATATATATATATATATATATATATATATATATATATATATATATATATATATATATATATATATATATATATATATATATATATATATATATATATATATATATATATATATATATATATATATATATATATATATATATATATATATATATATATATATATATATATATATATATATATATATATATATATATATATATATATATATATATATATATATATATATATATATATATATATATATATATATATATATATATATATATATATATATATATATATATATAAGTTTCCCATGACTAGGATGCGATGCGTTAATATGATTGAAATTGATTTAAGAAAATCTTTAGCGTCGCCGAAATTGTCGTGATAAAATTGACTCGATCTTTAAATCTAGTCACGATTCGAATGTTTCAAACTCTCATTTAGCTGCCTCCCGGTCGATTTTACGACTTTGCAAGCGTACTTACGTGACGCGACCTTCGAATCATTCTGTTTCTTTCTTTCGCTTTTATTTGAAATTTATGGCGTCATCCATAAACATTAGTAAGGCCTTAATATGTTTTTGCTTTGACGTAAAATATAGTAAAAGGGATTGTTGCAAATAGAAAATTTCGATTGCGAAATATTACTTAACTAAAATATGCTTTTTTTAAATTATGCATGTCTTACTCGTTTCGTAAATCGATTCTAAAGCATATATTTACATTGTGCAAGTACATTGTGCAAGACACGGGAAGATACCATTCCAAGCAGATAAGAACAATCGATGCAACCTGTCAACAGGTTATGGAAAAATACCACATCTGCGCACCTTCTTCTTGATTGCAATGACTGAAACCCATGAAAAGTAGCTGCTTCTTTAGAATTGGGAATAAAGTGGGGTGTTTACACCTACAACCGGCAAACCCGTCACCGCCGTAAGGCATAGCGATATTAACCGTTTTTTCAACCTTGGATGATCGTAGAGACTTGGCGACGAATACAGTCCACCTTCTGGTTACTCCAACTAGCCCGTGATAAGCCAATCCCTTACCGCGTAGCACAGGAAGCTGCCACAGCGAGCAGCCTCGCGCCCTCATTACCAGATATGGCCGGATTTATTCTTTCTCCAGTTTGTTCAAGGGGCCTAAGTCGTTTGCGCGGCAAGCACCTGGTAATTCAGATTGAATTTATCACGGACCGCTCATGATCTGGTGGCCAACGGTTGCTTGAAGAGTGGCTGACAATAGGTCAACAACCAACCCCGCTGCTTAAAAAACGTATACGAACGTTTCGATACTGCACAGTCGATTGACTGACGCCGCGCGGTGCGCGAACCGCCCAGCAGCGGCCGATGGCTATCCTTGAGGGAAATCCACCTTATCACCAGTCGTGGCATGAAAAACTGAGTCATTACCGGGATAGACAGTCTTCGGGGATTTCCTAGTAATAATCTCCCGGCTCCATCTTCAGACTCTCGTCATCATGTATAATGGAAAGTACTCAAGATAACAAAACAAACAAGCCCAAATACGACTAGCTTAGCACTTTTCATCAGGAAGTTCCAGTGGCAATCTTCTGGCTCTATCTACAGACCCTCGTCATCATGTGTAATGGAAAGTACTCATGATAACAAAACATACCAGCCCAAATTCGACTGTCCTACCATTTGCCATCAAGGTCCCTACATCCCGGCTCCATCATCAAATCAGCTCGATCGGACCACACATAATATTGCATTGTCGCAGAGCTTACACAAGTATGCCAAAGTGGTTGAAAAATGGTTTTCAAATTTTGAAACGGAGAACTTACATACGAACATTGTAGGTTAATAAAAACTTGTAAAAAGAAACGTTATAATATTGGTATGTAATACTTGAAGTCATGTCACTATTGTCGCCTCCTACGAAATTAATCATAAAACTACCTTTATAGTCACGAATAATATCAACGCGCGATGAAATCATAAATATCGAGGGAATTTTACGTCGTTTCGCTCGTCCAATAAAATGAAAACCGCGCTCGCATCGTCGCTCATAATATCCCGTTTGCGGGTAGGCGATATACAAAAAAGTGGAACAAAAGCAGCGCGTTTAAATCGTATCGGATTTTTCGCGAGCCGCCCGCTTTTGATACGTAGCCGTCAATCCACGCGTGCCAATTCCATGCGCGAGACCATTTTTGTATTCATCCAGTACGAGGGCGGCAGGTTGTCCGCTAGCCGGATACATTTTACCTGCATATCCCAATTTAAATATCACTGAAACGTGTTCTAGCGACAGCTACAAAAAAATGAGCATGGATGTTATCGAAAGAGAAAGAGACAGAGAGAGACAAAGAGAGTAATACAAAAGAATATAATAATATAACGTTTAAGCGCATAGCTTCTAAAGTGTAGGCAATATTTTTTTTGTTTTTTTCTACTCTTTATTGTGAAATTTCACAATGGGCGGGTTAATTATCATACTAAACTCTCCAACCAACTCTAATGTGAAGTGTTTATACGTGTTTTTCGCGCTTAGGGCCCAAAGCATGTGGAGGTGACAAAGTTACGGCGCAACACTTGAGGAACCTGGGTGAGGACGGTGTTCGTGTTATACACAACATATGCCAGAAGGTGTAGCGATCTGAAGAGTGGCCTGAAGATTAGACCGAATCCATCTTGGTCCGATTGCTTAAGAAAGGCTCGACTGGCAAATGTGAGAATTACCGTACCATCTCGCTTATCTCCCATGCAAGAAAGATTCTCCTCAGTATTCTCAACAAGAGCCTGGAGTGCTTCATAGACCCACAAATCTCGATTAAGCAAGCCGGTTTCGTAAGAGGACGAGGAACACGTGAGCAATCTTCAATATACGCCAAGTTATAGAGAAATGTAGGGAGTTTAATATTCCAAAGACTCTCTGTTTCATCGACTATGCCAAAGCTTTTGACTGCGTGGACTGGGGGAAGATGTTTGAGGATCCCAAACTATCTTATATTCCTCCAACAGAGTCTGTACATGGAAGACGCTTCGAGAGTAAAGTTGGTCGATGAGCTTTCGAATTCTTTCAAAACAGAGAGAGGCGTCAGATAAGGGTGCATCCTATATCCGAAACTCTTCAATCTGATCGGCGAACATTTAATGAGAAATGTCCTAAACGAATGGGAAGGATCAATAACCTAAGATTCGCCGACGACACGACCATCGTAGATGCCGATGAAAATGAGTTTACCCTATTACGCAGGGTGTAGAAGGAAAACAAGGAGTATGGACTGCACATGTAGCGCAGTAAGACCAAACTCATGTTTGTGGGCCGGGCTGGAACCATGCAACGCACCAACGAGGTAAGTGACCTTCAAGCTGTGAAAGACTTTGTCTATCTGGTCTCCATGATATTTAATGACGGAAACTGCAAAAAGGAGATTTCACGAAGGAGCCAGATAGCAAGGTTGGCCATGAGCAAGATAGAAAGGCTGTGGAAGAATCGGGGTATTAGTAAGCGGACTAAGGTCAGGCTGGATTGCTTTTCTCGCTTTTCTGCTTTTCTCGCTTTCTCGCTTTTCTGCTTTTCTCGATATTTCTATATGCATCAGAGATATGGACCCTATAGGCTCGGATATGCACCAAAATCGATGCAATGGAGATGTGGTGCTGACGTAAAATGCTAGTAATCCCATGGACAGCACGCCGCACCAACAAATCTGTCCTTGAAGAACTGTGCATCCAAGTGAGGCTTTCCACCGTATGCATGAGAAGGGTCCTGCAGTACTTCGGTCCTGTTGCTAGGAGAAACCCAGAGAATCTGGAGAAAATGCTTTCCGGAGTTCAAGTAGAGGAAAAAGAAGCAGAGGCAGATCACCGGCCAGATGGAACGACCTTATAAAAGAAGTAACAAAAGTGCACCCACCGCCCAGTTCCGTCCGAGGTGTTCCCTAGAGTCCGTCTGAATCCAACCGCCTTCGACTACAGGTAACAACCGCAGGCAGAGCTGGCAGCGGCCCTGACAGATTAGGTCCCTCTTAGAGGAGGCTACCGGATGGGAGTTGAACCGCGAGTTGGGCAGACCAAGGTAACATAAAAATTGCCCAACACCACTTAAGCTGCGAAACCATTAAGAACCAAAAACACAGCGGAACTCAAGGAAATGAGGAAGCAAAATAACTAACGGAGAGGGCTCGGAGGGAATCGCAATCGGACCTGAACCTTTACTGCCGTTGTTAGAAAGTACACTGGAACGGCTCTGTGCGAAGGCGATGGGAAAATGACAGATGGAGAACAGTATTAAAATGCAGGCAAGAAAAGAAAGCTACTGTAAGTCCCAACCTCCGAGTGATGAGGTATTGCTTGGGGCTCTCTAAGGCAAACCTGCGTGCGGATAGCACTGGGTACGGTCACTAAACATTGTTGGATCAACACATTCTGGGCATCTGGATGAAGCAACTTGTCGTCGCTGCAAAATAAAGGAGGAAATAGCGGACCATGAAATCTATGCATACCTAGCATTATGCACAAGAAAAAAAGAATCTAATGAAAATACGCGCTGAACCCGTCATCCCACGACCATTATAATTTGCGAAGCATAACAGCAGCAGGTTGCCGCCTACACACATATGACGATTGACAGAACTTTAGTCGACCCTGGACAACGGCGATTGCAACATCGCCGAAACGTCGGGTGCTACAAACTTCACGCGGTAAATTCATAGTAAAAAAAATCTTTTTATTTTAATTTATATTTTTAATTAATTTGATGACTGATTAATGAAAGTTTGCACAAGCGTTGAGAGCGCTTCGCCATCTATCAATATAATTCGTGATATCTTACCCACCGCTAGATGACGCAAAGCGCTTTTATAAGATCTCTCTTTTATATATGCAAACTCTTTTTATAAGATCTTTAAAAACTTTCAAAATACAGCACTTCAGTCTACCCTGGACAACGGCGATTGCAACATCGCCGGAACGTCGGGTGCTACAAAATTCACGCGGTAAATTCGTTTTTATCCTATTTATAACTTTAATATTGTTGTCATCGTAACATACGTTTCCAAAATTCATATAGTCGAAGAGGGCCGAAGAGGTATCCTAATCGGCGATATAGTATCGGCAATGTCTTTTTGGCCAAATTTTGCTTAACCTGGCAATGCTGTTTCTGGCCTTTGTGAACCGTGATATTTTACTGCCATGTAATTTATTTTAACGAACTCTTCCTTATATCCATTATATCTAAAATTGCCATTATATCTAAAATTATAAGCACTGCACTTTGGATACCATGGCTTGCAAAACACGGTAAAATCCTGTAAAGATCAGCATTTACAAATTGGACGCATTAAACTTTGGAGGTGCTGACCCGACCATAAATATAATTTATTAATATGTAATAAAAAAGAAAATAAGAATAAGAATAACGATAAAATAATAGAAGAAAATAATTAAACCTATTCTCTTTCTTTTCTTGATAAATTAAGAGAGGCTTAAAAAGCGTAAATGCCGCGCTGCGAGACACATAAATCTCAGAGGGAAAGAAAGTGTAAATACACTATTATTTACTTAAGGCCAAGTAGGGGCGGAACCTCGCTAATAGATTTCATCCCCTCTTGGAAAAACAACTTGTTCGTTAAGATAAAACGCCGACATTTCGCCTTCTGCGATTTCCTTCCTACCATTTGTATCAGATTTATATTGACCGACATTGTGACTGACAATCATGATGATAATTAAAACTGAAAAAAATGATTGCAATTCAACAGTCGCACAGTGAAAGCAATAGACAATATAACAAATAAAAAATAATATACAGGATGAGTTTTTAATTAGTGACATCCTTGAACTGGGTAAATCAGTGCGAGCAAATAAGCAACTTTTTATTTATTTTTTTTTAATATATTTTTAGTTTTTTATTTTTTTGATTAATTTGATAACCATAACTGATTAATGAAAGTTTGACAAGCGTTGAGCGCGCTGCGCTATCTAGCAATATAATTCGTGATATCTTACCTACCGCTAGATGACTCAACTCGCCTAACTGTTTTTATAACAATTTTAGGAACTTAATTTTTTTTATTTTTTTGTTTATTATTTATATGTTTTTTGTGTTTTTTCATTTTATTTTTTAACAATTAAAAGTTACTTATTTGCATGTATTGATTTACCCACTTCAAGTACCTACTACTTAAAAAGTCACCCTGCAGATAAGGAAAAGCTATTTGAATATGTATTTTTTTTAAATATAGGTACATAATGGGCTGTTTTTATTTAAACTACTTATTACTATTAAATTTAAACTACTTATTAATAAATATTGAATTATTTTTTATTATTTATATTACAGTTTACTTTTTTAAAATTTTATTCTAATGTTAGTCTTCTTTTATCATTTACTTTAATTTAAATACTAACTCAAAAAGATCCCTTCTTAATACAGATATGGCAGCTAAAACAAGATTTTTTTTTTAATAATCAAAATTTTAACAAAATAGAAACCGACTCCAATTTATTTTATAAGTACAGCAGCCATGTTATGGTAAAATTAGAACGGGCTATTATAATCGAATTCGCATACAAAATTTCGTGTCTGTGCTGTTGACCGTCGAGGAGTTCCCTTATTAAAAGCCAACCCTGGGTGCAGCAGTCCTGTGATGGTGAAACTTAGAACGGGCTATTATAACTGAATGCGTATACAAAATTTCGTGTCTGTGCTGTTGATCGTTGAAAATTTCCGTCGTCGGGAGCCAACCCTGGGTGTAGAATTAGATGATGCTTACCATCAAAATGCACTCTCATCGGAACTGAACTAACTTTTATTTTCATTTTGGAGTTGCTGTAAATATTTCATTTTGTAACTGCTGATAATATTTGAGGAGTTCCCTCAATTCCTCTTGGATCCGATCATCACAACAGAATCTTGATAAAAATGGGACTAGTCTGAAAGTATATCCTCTAATAAAAAAAATAAAAAAAATCCAAATCGGTTCATAAATAACGGAGTTCTGAGGTAACAAACATAAAAAAATATGCATAATATAAATATTGATAACTTTGTCCTTGTTTTGAAGTCAGTTATAAAGCTTGCTGTCTAGTAGCAAGTTTTATATTTAAATTAAAATATATTTGAGTAACTATATAAAATGAAATAATTCGTTGCATATCCGTACCGATTTGTACAATGCGGAATAACGAATTAAAATATCTAAAATGTTCAATTAAAAAAATAGTTTTTAATAGCTTGTTTATATTTGTTTGGCTAAAGTGCTGTAAAACTATTATCAACCTTTAGAAAATGTCCCCATCAAGCTATTTCAGGTAACATACAAAAAATATTTCCCGTGCAAGAATCAGATAGCCACAAATCGATACTACAACGGCTGCACGAATGTTGCTGAGCTTTCATCTAAGTTCATAATAAGCTGACGGGATGTCCGTTACTCAGAGGTATTATATGGATGTTAAAAAACTGCCAGCTGTTGAAGACGGAAACTTCGCGCTTTTTAATATACTTTTTAAACAACTGCCCAACAAAAAAGGAGTGTAATGTGTTTAGGGTTCATCTACGTATGTTTTCCGTTTCTTTGTTCCGCCATAACTTCTAAACGCTTGAACCGATTTAGAAACGTGTAGTATTTTTAGGATCGTTATGTCACCCCGAATGTCACAGACGTCAAACCTTAACTGTCAAAATATTAAGTAAGTAGTTGTTCAAATGTCCAAATGTCACTAAATTAACAAAAATATATCGCGTTCAGTGTTAAATAAAAGGTCTGATTGAGTACATTTTAGAAATATACATGTCTCGTTATGGATAAATACACAAACCATAATTATTTCATTAAAAAACCGCAATAAAAATAATTATAAATACAATAGTTCAATTTCTGCAACGGCAGTGGTATTTTTTATGGTTTTAATATATTTACTTTAATTATTAACTTTAATATATTGTTTTTAATAATTAACTTATATTCGTTAGATTGGCTATTTCGCCCACGTTGATTCAGATCAAATAGTCCCGGGACTACTTCCAAATAAAATATCAAATAATGTCAAAAATATTCCGTGCTTGCCAGCCCGTGCTCATGTACTGCATACATGTCGAATCGGCTCCGCGATATATTTAATATACCAGATTATATTTGCTAAAAGTATAAATTCCCTTATAAAGATCACACTGCGTGGTGTTCTTTAAAACCTTGATTTTGTATTTTATCGATGACGATACAATGCTTAAGCAATAGATAAATAGAAACGTGAGAGATCAAAGCGCCTTTCCGCCTCGGGGACTGCGGTAAGACGGGTGGGGCGCGTCGGGCCGCGCGAAACTTGGAAATTGTCTAGCGAAACCGCGGACAAACTTTAATAGCGTTTCTTGCAGTAAAAGCGGCGCTTTTACGAGTCGCCCAAGTCGGGGGCCGCTAATCCCAAACGGGCCGTAAAAATGTGTCGAACAGACAATAGATTGGGAAAAACAAGCGAAATTAAGGGGCCATTGCTGGCGTCGTAAAGGGACACCCCTGAACGGGGGGGAAATATGAAAATGTGAAATGGACCCACCCACTTTAGTGCCAGCTCGACTTAAAAATAAGAGACTTTTTTATGCTGTGAGTTAGCTCCTTAACCTTTCTTAGCTCGCGCCCGAATTGTTACATTAAAAACAAGACGGTGAAACAAAAACATTAAAAACAAGACTATGGTGCGCGTCTGTCGGATGGTTAAGAACGGAAGTATTTGTTATAAATTGTGTCAAATTTTACCAATAATTAGGCAATACCCAAGTGGCCACTATTACTTGACGCTCGACGTCAAGAGCAAGAGCGACGGACCAAGACAACGTCATTCCGGAATATGCGTTCCAGAAGTGTTTTCCACTATGGTGGAACCGCCGCTGGAAGCAGCCTGTGCATTTCCATAGGACTGATTTGTAATAGATTAGAGTATATTTATTTTGTGTGAGTAAGGGTAATTTTACTGTCCAAAGGCAGCGAACGGTTTCAAGCAGCTTGGGCCATTAGATCCAATTTGTTTCCGGATCGGCCCAACTCTTGATTCAGCTTCTATTCAGAAGCCTACTCGTGCGGAAGGCTACCCCGTGTAAGACTCTCACGTTTCAGGCCTCACGCCTGGTGTATAATTTATCCTGGTGAGATTTCCTCCCGGCACTAATGGACGGTTTGCGCACCGTTCGGCAAAGCCAATCAGTTGCGCACTCTGACTAATTGCTAAAAGAGTCTGGGGACTATGGAAATATATTGTCTCCTGAGCAGCGGGGGTGAATTTTGACCTGTCGTCAACCACTATTGAAATCACCATTAGTCTACGTGATCCTGAATTCAGAGCCGGGCAAAAGATGCCTTTGGTTAGCGTTAGATGCAAACTGAATCACCGCTGAATATACAGCAGGTAGAGGTCGCGCAAACGACTTTTGATCTGTGACAAGTCGGGAGGTTGGATGTATCCTGTTGGTTAATTCCGAACGGAGATATCCGATATCTTCCAAAACTGGTAGACAGGACGCGAGGCTGCCCACTGGGTAACTTACCCCGTGCCTCGCCGTAAGGCGTTGGTCTCTGTCGGATTCATGGCTTTGCTGGGCGGTAGGTTTGTACCGTCCCAAAGTCTTACACGATCACACATCGTTATACCAGCCTCGGGTGATAGCTTGACCCGTTTTAGTCGACACCGCCCAACTGACCGAAGGTTGGATTCAAGGGTGAAAGGAAAACAGGAATTAATATTACGCAGATTTAAAACAACTAAAAAGAAATATTTTTTGCTTATATGGATCTGACAAGCATACTTGTGCACGTATGAAACACGCATGCACGAGTACATAATAGCTACTAGACTTCAGATGTGTAAATTATGATATAATTAACTGCTAGGCTGCTACGCTTTTGCTACGACTGCATATACGCGTAAGCCGTATTTAATCAATTATGTTTATTTGTTTCATTTAACAATTATTTGGGAAGCATATTTACATTCAAATATCTTACGAACTACCTATTCATATAAAACCAAACTTTTTATTGCATTCCGCCAAATAGATTAAAAATAAAGATTTAAATGTTGTGTTGCAAAACGACCCACTTTCGATATGGTAAAAGAGGGGTTATGTATGTAAATATTTTATTAATGTTCTATAATATAATAATTATATTATACAGAGATACTTATATCTCTGTATAATATAATTACGTACCTACTAAAAATTTAATATATATATATATATATATATATATATATATATATATATATATATATATATATATATATATATATATATATATATATATATATATATATATATATATATATATATATATATATATATATATATATATATATATATATATATATATATATATATATATATATATATATATATATATATATATATATATATATATATATATGTATATATATATATATATATATATATATATATATATATATATATATATATATATATATATATATATATATATATATATATATATATATATATATATATATATATATATATATATATATATATATATATATATCCATAAATATGCAACTATCCATAGAAACGCCGCGCCTCAGCCGCCTACTCTACTATTGTCGCCGAGGAAAAAGAAATCAAAGCCTTAGCCCGCCGCTGTCCCGCAGGAACCTCTGTCATAGATTGAAAGACCAGCGCCATCGACCAATCCGCAGCAGCCAGCTGGGGAGAGGAAGTCAAATCAGCGGCTTCAGTCGAAGCCTCAGCACAGCAGTTGAAGATGCCCCTTCCACAGCAGGAAGATAATATGAAGGTTGAAGCAAGGGCAACCCCCCCCCCCCCCCTCCCCACACCACCGGCCGATGTCCCCAACCAGAAGAAGAGACAGCGACAGCACCGTCCGCCCGCTCACAACTGATGGGGCGACCCCACAGCCTCCACGCTCCCAGCCTGCCGAGCAAAGAAGGAGCCCGTCGCCATCACGTTATCTGAATACGATGTACCACCTAGAGGAGGACGAGGTCACGATAACAGTGGCTGGACGGCTGATGCTGATGCACGAGTGCCAAATCGGCACTCATGCAGAAAACATCGCTTTGTTAACCACATGCCTGCAAACAGATTGACCTCGTGCCTCGAAAAAAAGAGCATAAAAAGCTCCTTCTAAGAAACCTGCCACAAGGCGCGCTGCCCTGCGATGCCACACACAGAAATCCGGGCCAACGGGCCCGGTTCACGAGATGCTCCACGAAACGGCAAATTCCGAGTGGATGAAGTCACGGGCCCGTAAAAGGGATCTTCGCCTTCGACCGACAGCTCTTCAGTACGAATTCAACAGTGTACAGCGACGGTCGTTAGCTAAAAAATATTTGTATATACAATTGTAAATTCGTTAAATACAATATCGTCATAATTGTTAAAATCGGGTTTTCTTCATGACAACTTCTTCTCCTCGAAATAGTCTTAGGCAGACTCTTCAAAGCTATCGCGATGCAGCTCGGTCTTCATCATCGGAGTTCGGCGAAATTCGGTATCTGATCGGATTATTAAAAATATGGGTAGTTCTGGAAGTCCTCGGTCTGGTGCGCAAAGGGAAGTGGCAGCTCAGACTGCGATAGACGATGATACACCCTTATTAAAGTCCAACTGATCGCCTGGTATACGCGGTGGTGACCTTCTTGATTGCCCGCACTCGCACAGAAATATGCACATTATATTTATCATGTAAATATATTGAAAATAATAAAAAACACGACTGCCGTTACAGAAATTATTGTAATTACAATTATTTTTATTACCTACAGTTTTTTTTACAAAATATTTGTTGTTTATGTATTTATCCATATAGATACATGTACATTTCCGAAATTTACTTAATCAGACCTTTTATTTGACACTAAACACGATATATTAATATAATTTATCGACCTTTGGATATTTAAACATCTACTTACTTGATATTTGGTCTGTTATAGTATTCTTTGACACTCGGATGACATAACGTTTCTAACAATACCACATACTTCCAAATCGGCTTAAGAGTTCAGAAGTTATGGTGGAATTAAGAAACGGAAAACATACATAGATGAGCCCTGAACACATTTCACTTCTTGTTTGTTGGGCAGTCATGTAGAAATAAGAAAAATAGTAGGTACTCTGCATAAAAGATAGAGTCCCACAGACGGTTCTGCTCTACAGATATATATACATATTTATTCCATCCACCGCTCGTATAATCCTAAGCTCCTTACGGAATGATTTCTGCCCGGCTAGATATAGAGCTGAGCGCGATATGAAGGCTGCTGGGCGGCAGAAGGAAGCTTTACGATTCCCTGAGGAGAGCGCATTGTGCTACGGCCCGTCTGGATGACCCCTGAGTGTCCCGCGGGCCGCGCGCCGTCCCATGACTTACTGCCGCATACTTAGCGGGCATAAAGTAAAGTTGGCGACGTATTATTACAAGAGGAGCCTCAGTTGATGCCGCATTAAATGTGGCCGGAGCGGGCCCTTCGCAGGAAAGTAACTTTTAATGTGGCCCCGTGTCTAATGTCCTGGCCACACGTAATGGCTTGTACACTATGTGAAATTCATTACCGGGCATGAGGGAGTCGACGATACTCTGTCATGAAAAGAAGCTATTTAAAGAGGAAGTAGATAAGGCAAATGCTGATTTTACCGCATTCTATTCAAGATTTACTCCAGCAGAACATTTATTGGAAGAATTGAATTAGTTAAACTACTTGAGTCCTCAGCTATGCTATGCTAATAACATGCAGGTTTCAGATAAATATCATCAATAAGGCATTCAGAATAAAAGAACCAACTGATGACGTCATACGTAGGGTGTATTTAAATGAACTAATTGAAACACATACATCTTTAATGGTTACTTGTCTACCGGGTCGTTCAGTAACACGACCCTTGAAGGTGGAAGAAGGAAGATGTGGCGTCATTTTACCTCAAATGTTTTTAATATTTTACCTCAACTGCTACCAAAGTTTGAGGATTTCAAGTTTATTTTAATTCCATAAATATTAGTTTAATGACAGAAATGTCTTCAATAATCCAGGTGTTTTATAGAAAAGTTGGTACATTGATTTTTATAGATTACAAGTTAAAATATAACACTAAAATTAAGATATACAGAGAATCTCCAGAAATACAATAAGAAAAATATGATAGATTAACATGAAGAAAACAAATTAAATTAGTCAAAATTTAAAAATGAAATACAAACTTTGCTGAGTAGATACTTTTTATAACAGTTTTAAATAATCTATGGAATTCAATGCATTTCAATGTTTTGGAAAGTTTATTCAAACTTTCAATACATTAGTATGCACTGATCGACTGAAATGTTTCTGTTTTTGGACGAAAGAATTGCACATAATTGTTTCTATTTCATCCACGTTTAATATCTCCATTTTATTTTCTGTAAAATTGGCATAGAGACTACCATAAATGGTCATACAAAGTCAGAATTCCCAGATTCCCGAAATACTAACGACACATCTCGATTGTCGCCCATTGCCCAAAATAGCTCAAATAATCTTCATTTGCAAAGGGAAAATTTGACCACTCTGATTGTAATGTAACATTTTAAAACACCTTATGTGTGACGTCATCGGTCAGTCCACGCATTCTGAATGACTTATGAAGGGTATTTTAACTAGAACGCCACCCTCTGAATTTTACTTACTAGTCGACGATCCGCACGCGTTAATTACTCGTTCATGATTGAGATATATTATTATGAAGATCCATATTATACTTACATGCTATTTTCGTCGATTTTGCACGGAAGGAGTTGTAAATATATCACTTGGGATAAGGGAAACAAAATCTTGGTCAATTTCTTGTCCAAAAATAACTCTAATTAAGGATTTTGGAATTGTTCTATGGTTTATTATTGTTCTTTGGTTATTTAGTATGGTATTTCGGTCTTAACATTGGCAATAATACTATAATTTCGTAAATTCTCCAGTGTATATTGAATACAATTCCTCTGTGTATTGTTTATGTTATCTCATGATGCCAACACGTAAATAAAAGCTCATAGAAACCAGGTCTTATAACGCGCCAATAACTCCAATAACTCATCAACCGATGATGTTTTAACTACATTACGTAAGTAACGTATCCCTATTTACATTAAATGGATGCCTGGGCTAACAAACTGAGACTTTTTGGTAAGGTTTAGTTGGTTGCTTTTAAAATACTTTTTATTTTAAATTGTTATTTGAAAAAACTCGGAAAATATCAAACGCACTTCTTTTAAATTTATTTATTTATATTACATTATATTTATAATGATAAAACACATAAAAAAGGTTATACCAAGTAATGGTGCGAAGTAAACAACGGCCCACATTCACATGACCGTGCTCAGCGCATAACCAACTAGGCCGAATTTAGCCTGTATCTGGGCATACGACTTATTTCCTGACTTGGGTGGAGAAGCCTAACTGACGTAGGTACTCATATATATACATATACACATACACTCATACATATACATACATACACAAATATATAAATATAACGATCTAGATATATTATAGTATTATTATTTTGCATTATCTTACAATATATTACATTTTGTTTAATATCTTATATCATGTTATATAGTATAATAGGAAAGTTATGCAGAAATGTCATTTTGTTAAGATATGATTAGCAGAAGTTCGTTCTCTGTCCTTGAACGACCTATGTCGTCCAAAAGCCATTTTTTAATATTTTTTTTAATAAAAAGGTACGTATATTCCTTTTTTTTTGTCATCAAGACGGTTGAATATTTTCGGTGCTATATAGTAGAATTGTCTTTTAGCAAAATGAAGAATTAACTCCGGGAACCGGTGTTGATGGCTTCGTGGTCGTTTATCTGAGGTTATGTTAAACATGCATTACTCGTCTGATATTGATTTCAAATTACATATTTTTTAAATGTATTGGCAATTATTTTATTTTTTTGCTTTTAAATAAATGTTATAGGCGTGGCAGTTTTCTATCGATTCAGTAAACTTAACTTGTCACTGATCAGTCCCTTTTAGATAAAGATTTCTTTTCTTTACAGTTTAAACTTGCTGAAAAGATAGCCTAACCAATAGTGGGCACCAAATTATTAGAATCTGCTTAATGGTTCTTAAGTTAATCGCGATCTAATATTCCTAAAACCGAATACACGGCTTGTTGCCATTCAGCTCCCTTATTAAATATACTTATATTATTAAACATAAGCATTACTTTAAAGATACTGTCATGAATAGTGAAAATTGCGAAAATTTAAAGGTTTTTGAGTTTATCGCATCGTATCGTAACTTTTATTCTTTATTGCGATCTAAGAGACAGTAAGACGCTTTTAGGGGCTTTGTTTTATATTTTTTGATAGTATTATACAGGCTATACTATCCACTATTAGTAATTTGAAATGTCGTATCAACTTGTGATACTTACTACAAACCTTTATAATTACAGTATACGTGAATTTTAGCTAAATTCAAGGGCAAAATAGATCATTTATTTATAAAGAGATGATTGCCGAAGTTTATATTTATATTTAGGTGTTCATAATATTTGTCTTTTGGAATCGCTTTACCAGCTAGTAAATATGGACGATAGGACCAATATCAAACCATAAAACGGTGTTGCTTTTTCATAAGTACTTCCACTTTCAGTTGCCGGTGGAAAAATCAAGTTATCAGCTTGTACATATGGACGATAGGACCAATATCAAACCATAAAACGGTGTTGCTTTTTCATAAGTACTTCCACTTTCAGTTGCCGGTGGAAATTTCCGCTAAAGTCGTTCTCGGTGCGCGCGAGTCTGACTATATTCCGAAAAATGCTTGAATTTTTCATGCAGGCATGTATCGCCTGGGAAATCAGGCCGGGAAATTCTTGAGAGTCATTTTTCCCGCGACGTAGACGAAGTGATTTCAGAGATAACATAATCAGTTTACAGCATCGAACGCCCGCAACCCAACGTCGCTGTTTAGAAATCAACGTATTCGATGGTATTACGTATAACGCGTAAACAAATAATTCCCAAGTTTCTTTATTATTTATTTTCAACTACAAATAAGAAAGTTAACATTTTAAATTCTTATTTCATCATAGCAGTTAATTTTATATAATAAGGTAATTGAAGTTGCTTCAAGAAACCGCATCCTACTAGTAAGATAAATACAGATGAAGAGTATTTTCTTTAGGTTACAACTAATACTGTTGTGTAGAAATGACATTAAATTAGTCTTAAACAGGTCACTCAATTTAACAAAGGTTATATAAAGTGAACTCAAGTTAACGAAGATCTATTAAAATACCCCAAACTTTCCAATTAACAAAAACAAAGGCTATAAAGTAACAGTTTACAAAACACAATTGACTATGAAAAATACATTAAATTAAATTGGTATGTATAGATGTAGATGTCAAAAATATAGAATGATTCAATTCAAGTATTTATGGTACGCATCAGAAGTTGTATGGAGAGAACTGAGGTGATATCAGCCTATTACGCGCTTGTTGAATCACGCCTGCGCTATGGTATTCTCCTATGGGGTACAGTGTATTCACTCTCCAGATAAGAGCCATTCATGCGATAGTGGGTATGGGACCATGGCAGTCATGTCGTGAACACTTTAAAAAACTAGGGATATTGACCGTATATGCGATTTTTGCTCATTGCGAATTCTATTGCAAAAAGAGCTCGGCAATATCCCAGGAAGTACATCAGCATGACACCAAGAATACAACCCTTTACCTCCAACCGGTCGTAGCACGTGTCACATGTCAAGTTCCAGGCGACTGGTCAATACATAGGCCTCTGTTTTTTAATAAATTGCCTGATAGATTAAAGGCGAATAAAAACATCGATATTTTCAAGAGATCCATTCTGGCGTATCTGCTTAAAATCAATATGTATGCGAATAACGACATTTAAAAATATTGTGGAAACAGCATCGTACCTACGAATTTAATTTAATGTATTTTTTTATAGTCATTTTTTTATTGTAAATTGTTACTTTAAAGCCGTTGTTTTTGATAATTGGAAAGTTTGGATATTTTTTTTATGATCTTTGTTAAATTGAATTTACTTTATATGACCTTTGTTAAATTGAGTAAGTAGCTTAGGACTAATTTAATGTCATTCCTACAAAACAGTAATGATTTTAACTAAAATAAATACTCCTTAATCTTTATCTTATCTTACTAATAGCATGCGGTTTCTTGAAGCAACATAAATTACTTTACTTATATGAAATTAACTGCTACCATGATTCCAGAATTTTAAATGTTAACTTCTTTATTTGTAGTTAAAAATAAATCCTATTAATATTATAAACGCGAAAGTTTGTATGTATGTATGGATGTTTGTTACTCTTTCACGCAAAAACTACTGAATGGATTTTGATGAAACTTTACAATAATACCTATAGCTTACAGATCAGAATAACAGATAGGCTGTAATTTATAAAGATATAGTATGAATTATCTAAAATATAACGATAACTGTCAAGTAAGTAGGAAAAAAATCTAAGAAATTGACATTCGAAATTTAAATTCTATCGTACTAATCCTACTAATATTATAAACGCGAAAGTTTGTATGTATGTATGGATGTTTGTTACTATTTCACGCAAAAACTACTGAATAGATTTTAATGAATCTTTACAATAATATAGCTTACACATCAGAATAACACATAGGCTATAATTTATAAAGATATATGGTTTTGTATCATCATTATCACAATTTTCCATCACCACGCGGGTGAAACCGCTGGGCGCAGTTAGTAATAAATAAACTTGGAAATTATTTGTTTCGTATTCAAGCCATTACTTTTCTAAAACATTTTATTTTTTTTAATAATTTACATAGATACAATTTGACGTCATTAGAAAGTAGTTTTCAGTTTGGAAAATATGTTTTTGTTTTAAAAATAGAATAATTTGCAAGGTCGGTTTGTTTTTGATCTCAATCCCTCAAAATTGAATATTGGGAGTGGCAAAATGCTATAAACAGCCAACAGTTACTTTCTGCAAACAGCATGATATACTGTCAATCGCTACGATTTCTGTGTTTTTTGGCATTGAACAAATTCGTAGGCCTCGCGTCGGTCTGCCTGTTTTCATAATCCGATTACTGGTTGACTCGTCCGAGTGACAAACATAAGCCAATATTTGTTCATTTACATTAATTTACACTCTACATTTTCAGAGCACCGTATTTCAGGAAACCATGAATTTAAATACAATATAGCGTGCGTATTTATTGTGAAACAATCTGTACCGAGTAGAATTAGTGAAAAATATCATACATATTTGAATGTGTGAATGAAGGAGCTTGTATAAATTGCATTTTAAAGACAAATTATATAAATAAATATCTATAACTATAACGATAACGCTCACTGGAAGTTGTAAGAAACTGATATGTCTATAAACAAATTGTCGTAACATGATATCATAATACTCATGATTCGGTATGTTTATTAAGAAAAGGGTGTCTTTTTATTGAATTCATGTTTATGAAGAAACGGAAACAATAACTTATCTAAAACAATTTTTTTTTAAAGTGTAAATATTCACAAGTATATAAAACAGAAAAGATATATACATCCGAGGAAGTGTAAATCTCGAATGAACATCACCGAGATAACTTCTAGTGATAAAGCAAATACCGCTGACTAAAAACCATCAAGTAATAATATGTTCAAAGTACAATTTATCTATTTCATGAAGACTTTGGGAGAAAATCTATCTACATATGATGCATTGGTGTATTTGTTATTAATAAATGTATGAATATCGTATATGTGGTCTATAAATAAATTGATTAATAACATGTTTTGTAGTAACTAATTCATAATAGGTTATAATTTATTGGTATTCAGATTGGCAGCTCCCGCGTGAATTTACCTGTGACGTATATAAAATTACTCTAATCAAGCAAACTTCTGAATAGCATATTTTAAACACACATGAATCTGCAAAACTCATATAATAATTTATACTAATACTAATCCTTTCCGTACTTTTATGTGATGGCGGGATTGGTATACAAAAACGTGGATTGTTCTAAAACAAGTTAAATTATTTAATTATTCTCACCCGACAAGACACAACAAAGCTTTGCATTCAGGTGTAACAGAGTAGCAGCTGGTGTATGTGATTAAGCCTATCTTCAATAAACTTATCACTAATAATATCAATTCAAAATGATTCCAAAAATTTAATTCAAAATTTAGAAAGTACCTCATCAGTGATATAACTCAGGAAATGAGTTTCTGAAAAATAACGTAGATTAACAATTTGATTACCACTTTTCTATGTACATAGTTGAAATAACTGTAGTTTTCATTTGTCACTAATTTGATAACCATGATCAAGTATATATACTACATAAAAAAACTAAACTAAACAAAAAAATATTTTTTTAGGACTGTTTTTTAACAAAAGGTGTTCGATAAATAACCGAATCCAGTTACTAAACTAAGCACGGCAGAATTTTAGATAAAAACTATTATCGATTTTAGTCGGTAAATGTGCCGGATGGACCTATATAGCAAATGCTCATCGCATAACTCTACTTGCCTACGTGTTGACTAGACTCCCGATGCCCCTCACAGCGCATCCCGCCTCGGCTCAGCGATAACCTCCATACTCCAACCCTTCGTAATGACAGCGCACCGCCACCGGATATCTCCCACGCGTGCCGCTGCATCGATGCAATTCGCTGCATGCATCGCGCTCCTAGTCTAATATATTATATGTTGCAAGTTACTTTCGTTATAATAAAACAAAATCTTGCCAAATACTTTCTACATAGCTAAGAGATAATTACTATTAGTAGTTACCAATAATTACTATTAGTAATTACCAATAATTACTAGTAGTAATTACAGCTATAATTACTATTAGTAATTACCGCTATAAAAATCTACTAAGATAAGTGCCTTGTATGCTGTCATGCGTCATATTTGTGGTCTTTTTCTTGCAAGCTTCGAGAATCGAAAAAAGCGATTGTTCACTTTTGCGTTACAGAATAGCAGTGATTATATTATTTGTTTTGCCAAACTGAACTCAATTGCTTTTGGTAGTCTCACTATTGTGTCGGTAATGGTCCTAGCATGAAGGAAAAAAAACCAGAATGTCTTTTTGTCATAAATTTAACTCGCTTTCCTTGTCGACCACGTCGCCTGAGTACATTGAAATACATTATATTCGTATCCAATCGAAGAGTTTATGTAGTACTTTTACCGTCTTAATCGAAGTACAGAAAGCTATTTACACCTTAGCGTTAATTTCTACTATCTACCACTACCACTATTAAACAGCTGGAAAAAGTTAGAGAGTAGTATAGAAATATAACTGCTGAGCCACAGACATACTGTATGGACATACATAAGTGCATAAATATAGGACATGAGCCACAGTACTAAAATATCGGCTTTTCAATCGCCAACTTCCACAGCGAGAGTCTCTAACTTCCCACTCGAGATCTCTGATCCCATTGTTCGCGAAGCATAAATGGTTCGCGTATTATCTATCAAAACTTCCCTTCGCCTGAGATGTAACGTTGACAAAATTGCACAGAAACTAATCGAACTACGTGGCCAAGGGCAATACCGATCTTATCCCCCGTGAGTGCTGAAACTTTTTCGTTTCTCTCACCCAACTTAAGTTTTGGTGATCGACGAAATCGAAAAGCAAGCTTGGGTTATATGAAATGTTTACGTTTATAGTACGAATATTGTATTGATAAAGTTTAGACTAGTTTAGATTACTGTTTGATATTATCGTATTTGTGGTAACGACAGAATCCATTTGAATGACAGGATGGGCACAGCTGTTATTTTCCACAGAAAACTGAGCTGGTCTTTAGAATGTTTGCGATCCTCAAGGTTTCCTTTAATGATGGATCCAGGATTATGATGAGTTTAAAATGGAAATGATGCCTTCCATAGTGTCTATTCCATATTTGGATATCAATTAAAAACAATCATGTTATTAGATACCTTGTTTTTTCCACCACCATTTTCATTAAGGCGACATGATAAGGCGACATATCTGAAGAATTTTAGTTTTATGAGTTTTTTTAAAAATATAGGCATTAATATACAAAAATTTCTAAGTGACTCTCTCGATAAGGCACCGATTTAAAATTTGTACTCAAAAAAGTTGCTCATTGCCTTGGACATTAAAGCTTTAAACTTACTTCGAAAACTTTCAGGCGTGATTACTCCTACAATGTAAGCGGTGAGTGTGTTTTATTATAATTCCATTATAGTGACTGGCTAAAACCACAACAACGCAATGGCGAGCGACTCTGAACGCTTTCTCTATTCTCAAGACAGTCGACGTTAATTCTCACAACATTTTGGTCGACGACATGATAGTCGAAGTAAATCCTCACCACATAAAACGCGTAAGTTTGCCTTGAGAAGTATTATCGGTCATCCCAGTCCTAGTGTCGTTAAATCGTCCCCCTGGCGGTCTATATAAAAACTATTCTATAATTCAATGCTAATGGTGCGATCTTTAAATCAGAAATTTTGTCAAAGTAAAATAATTTTTAAAATCAAAATCTCTTGGAGTAAGATCTGACTGATATGGTAGATGTCTCCAGTTCCAACTCCGGCAATTTTTCGACTGTATGCGTGAAGTGTGTGATACTGCATTATGAAGAAGTAGCGTCAAAGATCGGTTGACAAGGCTAGGTTTTTCAACCCCGATTTCCTCAATAATTACTGCTTACATATCTTGATATTATATATTTGCGTTAATTTTTGTTTAATCACAAGATTCGCGATTCTTTTCTTTTTTATCACCTTAAACACTGAAATATGCGAGAAATAATAATCAACAGAGAGACAAATGCATAAATGATTTTGACACACAATAACATTCTTTGACTTAAAATTTATTTGAATTTATTGAGTTTCAAAATGGTCTGTAATACCAACATGTCACATAATACCAACAAAATACTTTACGCATAGTTACCGTAAAAAACGTGTAAATTCAAAGTGGTACCGTTCCAGACTTTTTAGTGAAATCGGACGCACACACGACTCGCTGAACTCACTTCAAACGCGTCTAAATGGTAAATGGCACAACGGTGAACGTTCGCGCTATTCCTTCTTGATTCCCGAAACAGGGTACTACTATACACACACCTACCTGCGTTACCAAATTCCGCGCTATGCTAGTCTGTCTCATTTCTATTTGACTGCCCGCGGCAGGTTTTGCTATTCAATAACGGGCTATCAAAATAGTACTCTATATTTTTAAAATGTCATAGAGGACATGTGTTTTTTTCCTAAATTAAATTTTAAAGTGTTTGGCAAATCACCGTGTAGTCAGATTTTCACACGAAGCATATAAATTTTAAATATTTATTTTAAAATTAATGAGTCTATGGATACATTTCGTTCATTTTGTGACATTTATGGTAATATTGATCGATCCGCAGAGTTGATTTGTGTAGAAAAGTGACGAAAAATTGTTTTTCAAAATCTAATTTATTAAAAAAAACAGAAAAGGCTTTATACATGAAATCTTTTTCTAAAAAAACATGGACCATCATATAAAAAAATAAAAAATCGCATTAATACCTCGTACTGTTTTAATGTTATTACAAATACAATATTTAGATTTTATTTGACAACTCTCTATTATGCAAGGATTCAATAGCGATTCAAAATAAGAAGATACATATTTTGGTTATACATTTTAAGAGATTGGTATAATCGCACATCGGTGAGCCTATTTAGACCTATCCAGACCCAGAATAGCCTCGATGATAGCCAACCTTTGGTAAGAGACTGTAATCTAAAAAGACGAAAGTGTCAACTATTTATTCCGAACTGGTGAGCGAAACAGAAAAGTGACGAGGGAAAGTGAAAAACTTTATGTTTGCAGGAATATATATATATATGTTGCAACAATATGTTGTAGTCGACTAAGCAAATTCTCGGCAAGTAGATAAAATATACGAGTTTTTAACGTTGCGAGATTTCAGAATACATTTTTTTAATTTTTTTTAATAAATTTATTCATAGAAAAAGATACATTTTTTAAAATATTACAATCTCGCCAAACTGGTATACAGTTTGTTGGCGGCTGGTGACGTCACATATGAGGTGTTTGTAAACGCAACGTTTTAACTATTAGAGCACCGACTCTTCTAGAAACCAGTGCTCACTCGCGTACTGGTTTCGCTCAGGTACACGTGTAGTAAAAATATGTCGTTTCTACAATATTCGACCATGGACTCACTTTTCATGTTCCGAGGTACACATACGCGAGGGATTTTATATCCATGCTTATTTGCCCAGCCAGCTGCCTAGCCAAGTTTGTCCTATAACGACTATTTCATTGGGCCATGATGTGTAATTACAATACTTATTAACAGGTGGCGCTGATGTGTGGTTTTCTACCACAAACTATGTGAGCTCGACACATCTAAATTAGATAGCGATGCAAGATTTTTACACATTGGGCTCGATTGCGTTTCTTCGTGAACTAAAATCGGAAATTAGTCCGTGTGAACGAGACAGGGCAAAACGCTAGAGCGAAGTGTGAGATGACGGTTGTCACTTTTTCGCATTAAAACTGCCCGCCAAGGTCAAATCTTACACCGCATGAAATATGCTCGAATTTATTCGGACGAGTATAAGTTCGGCAGGTAGTATTTATCGACGATCGTTCGTTTCATATACCGCTCTAACTTATTGCTCTGTCTTGTTCGCTTGGACTAATTTTAGTTTTAGTTCACAAAGAAACGCAATCGGGCCCATTGTTTTAGCGCCAATATTGAAATACTTTTATCTTACGCGGAATAGACTTACGCATTATTAAAATGCCATTACAATTTTCCCCGTTTAATTAAAACACAAAGGACAATGGGCAAAAATGTATGGACCCTGGCCTAGAGACCAATAACGATTAGTGATACGTCATTAGAAAGGCATTTTTATATTCTACAACTTTTTCTAGGGAGAAAAATCTCAAATCGCTGTGGGAAAAAGTTATGGATAGAAATTTAAAAAGATACATATTTTATCGCCTTTGGTTGTGTTATGCATGATTTTACAAGTATAAATAATAATTTTCCAGGTTCCTTATAATGAACACTCGTATAAAAACAAAAGCTCGATTTGTTTTAAAAACAACCTGTTTTTAAAACAATGGTTCAATAATAATATCAATTTTGCACATAATGGTTTTCATTTCATTTTGCACATAATTTTTTATAATGAACGAAAGTTTTGTTCATATGAAATCAAGATAATTGCTTTTATAAGAGTATTCAAGTAGGTATTATTAAAGATCTTGAAAACTTTCCTTATCCTTGAAAACATTTTTGTTTATCATGTATAACACCCAAAGGCGACAAAAAAATATATTTAATTTTTAATCTATATTTTGTTTCCAACAGCGATTTGAGATTTCCTTTCATAGAAAAGAACAAACCTTTCCAATGACGCATCACCCATCGTTTTTGATTTCTAGGCCTAAACCGCCCATCATCCTTTCGCTAAACCGTATAGATCAGACATTTTTTTCGCTAGGCGTCGAGTGTCAAGTGACACTTTGTCATGTGCTGTTTGTTCTTCGCTTGTGCCGAAGACCCCATCAACTTCTCGGAGGATGCAAGGATCAGAGTTACAAGTTACTGATTGCATTTTTAAGTGTATATTATTATTTCATATTATTTATTCTTATGTTATTTTATTATTTTCATGTTATTTATTTTTATTTTTATGCTCTAGTTATTTATTTTTATGAAAGAAATTTCCTCGCAACTTGGAAACATAAATTGGAAAGTAACTTATATTTAATACTAGCTGACTCGGTGAACTTCGTACCGCCTAACAGTCAATGAATGTCGTGTTACAGATTAGCTGACCTTAATTTATGATTTCATGAAAGTAATACAATGAATACAAAATAAATATCGAGTTCACTACTTTATTAAGATAATCACACAAAAAAAAATATAAAAGTACAAAAATTAAGTATATCAATCGCGTGTCAGCAAGACTTGATGGAATTAAACTATTTACATATTGTGCAGCATGGGATGCACTCGGTTTAATTCTCTTCATTGAAGCACCTTGTGATATACGACATTTTTTGTTTTTAATCAGGCGTAAGAACAAATAAAGCGGATGATTCGCCGACACGTAAACATGCCACCTATGTACAACTGAGTTCGAATAAACCCGACTTTGTTTTATATATATATAGATAGCTTTTTTTTAAATAACGTCCCGCGTTGCTCTAAATGTTAAACAAATAATACAACATGGTTTTACCACAGTGTCTGCATACTCTAGGTATATCTTGTTTATTTATATTCCTACTGAATTCTCAATAAATAAATTTCAATATATGGTGGTAAAGACATGTCGTGTGCGCGTAGTATGCCTGGGGTGATTTTACAGTTGTGGGTGCATAGAGCGGATCCTGTATAGCTGAAACGCCACACCGCGGACAGGCTAATTTGGTGGGCGAGTCGTCAACAATGGGGCAATTTACCCAGTGACACCACTCCATCACACTTATCCGCCCCAGCCTCGACGGAGATCGAGTGTAAGCTAGCTATCCTGTCACTGCCATTGAACGCGGAACGCTTCTACAGCTTTATAAAATAAACGAATACATATTCCCTTCGGCGTTGTTGATATTCTTTGACTTCAATTTATGATAACGGTTGACTTCAATAAACATATAACTGAACATAAAAACGACGATAAATAGGAAAATCCAAGTCAGCGCCGCATGTCCAATGCTTTTGTAACTACTAGAGTTTTCGATTTTCATCGCGGTTTGTCGCCACAGCCAAATACCGCTGGAATGCTAAAACCGATCGGTGGTTTTTCCGATGAGACAAGTCGCAGTCGGCCAATCTCCGTACTTATATAATTATGTAATTATATGCGATAAAACTCGCCTTTATTGAATAAGCCACCATTATACATTAATATACATTCTTTAACACCCCCTACAAAAAATACTCGAGGGTCGAAAACATCCCGTCGTGAGTTTCATTCCCATGGCTAGCTTTCTAAGGGTTAGATCACGCTAGTACGATAAGACGAAATCGTATGTTTATTAAATGATCAGCGATAACTAACTGAATTATCGTCATATTTTTAAAACAGATAAAGATATTAATTATCCAAAAGAAAAAATAATTCTTAATGGCATTGCGAGCAAATTACAATGCGATGCTAGTCTATTGAATTATGGTATATTGAATGTTAGTACAACTATTAAAGGCTCCTATTGAAGGCCATTATATCTAGCCTTGTTAGCATCTTACAGATTTCATGGTTGTAAATGTTGTAACTTGTGACGTTGAATCTACTTCGCTTAATTTTTATCTTATTATATATACTCGTATATAAATACTATTATAATTATAAAAGGATTATAAGTATAAAATGATAATGAAAGCATAAAAATATAATTAAACAGGAATAATGCCGCAACAGGAAATACAATAAATAATTATTAAATGTGTTTTCCGATATTAACACAACAAAAAAATATGATACTTTAAGCGCAGAAAACTATTCAATAAATAAAGTTATAGAGAATCTTGGCAAGAAACTTCAAGAAGCCACGTTATAAAAACGGTTATATTTATTCGAAATAATGATGACTTTAAGGAATTTGAGAGAGTCTGTAAAGAAAACATAATAGGTATATTTAAAAACAAAACTAGCGACGTTCAAAAATTAAATGAATGCAGAAGCTAGTCAAAATTCGCGGAATATGGAGGAGATCAAGAAAAAAATTAAAAGATATTTATGAACACGCTACTTTATTACAAAATAAAATCAAGAAATACGACCAAACTCTCATTTTATGCAACCAAACATTTATATGAGGAATCGCTATAAAACAATATCCATATCGAAATTATAAAGAAAACTACAATTTCGAAATTAAATAATAAAATTTCAAAAAAGGAAGCTGAATACTTCACTTTAAAAGAATCGATAAAATAGGACTCTATTAATTGCTAATTTTGTTTCTCTTGGGTGTCCTTCTAGTTCAAGCGCATCTACTAATAATACCCCAACGTCACAAATGTAAACAAAATCCACATCGATATAGTGAAAACGGAGTAGAAAAAAGAAAGATAAGAAGGATAATATTAATACCAACGCAATACTATACCAAGCCATGCAAATAATTAACTGAAAACTTTTAAAGTTACATCAAAGGTTTACCAAAAGTGCTTCCAAGCTATAGTATCAATCGCTTAAAAAAGAACAAAATAATAAAGAAAAAGAGATACTGGAAAGGTAAAACATCCATATGGACAAGGGTAGACCATATTAACGAATGAATATGTCAAGATTACCGAAAGATTACTGAAATGATTACTGAAAACATACTCCCTAAGCACTATCAAGTGAATAGCAATACAAAACCGACTCATAGATATTTGAAATTTTTAATGAAAGTAAAACGTATAGTTCCAACCCTCGGTAACGAAAAATGCATTTTAATAATAGGGGGGGATATATGTAATTATTTAAAAAATCTTCGAAAAAATAAAAGCACAAAACATGCTAATAACAAATGTATCAAAAACCAGTGCAGCATACCTTATCCTTTAGATAAGCACTATATAAACATTGTTATATTTTAAAGTCAAAATTGAATTGAAGTAAAAATTCGTTATCTAATGAGTGCGTCTTTTAAAACCTCTAGACTTCTCTTGCTACTAAAGTAGAAGCCGATAGTGGTTTAACCCACGTCGCGTCGCCTGGCAACTCAAAAACTTTGTGTATATTTTACACGCTTTATACAATAATAATTTCGAAATATATATTATCTATTCTACTATGTAGGCGACACGTCCATAAAACGTAGTTTTTATATTATTTTTAATTTGATGATAGGTTTTTATGATTGTTTTTAGTAATGCAGCTTATTTTTCTTTATTGCCTATATACGTATACAATAGAAATATATTTTTAAATTATTTTAGGTTCATTTGCATTTTTTAATATATGATTATTTTACACTGAGTATGATTATTTTACTCTATTTTTAATAATTATAATTATTTAAATACTATCTTTTGGTACTTAATTTTGATATATTATGATTATGGTTGACAATTTTATCGTTTCATTTTTAATTTGATTGTCCAGCTAATAAGAAATTATAATAACTATTACTGTATAAATTCTTTCAAACTTTTATTCTGTTTCCTCTACTTTATTTTTATATACATAGGTCCACTCATATTTTACTGTCCGCCTTAGGACAGGCTATAGCCTAGTTAGGTGACATTGAAATAGGATCACTGTCAACAGTTTTTGGCTTATTATATTATCTTTATTTTGCCACTTGATTTGTGTCTATGCCATTGTAATTGTACATGTTGTTCATATTACTGTAGATTACTGTGAATTACAAAATATTTAAAATTAGGTTAAAGTTTAATTAGATACTTATCTACATTAGGAAAACTACTTTTATAAAAAAAATATTAGTGATAATATCGTCGCCTTATAATAATAACATGATAACTCGAAAATTTGCATTTTTGATATAAGTATGCCAAAAGATGTAAAAATATCAACTCTGTATACTCTTAAAACCAGATAACTAAATTTTCTCCGCCCTTAGAATTAGACACAACAAAAAAACAGGTGGTTAATAAGTTGAAAATTAGCTCCAGCTAGGTAATACTAAAATCGATATGTAGACTTATCTAGTTGAAAGTTCGCAGCACTGTATGCTATCGTAGCGCAAGAAGTCGATAGGTCCACTTATTAGTTTCCACAAATCAAAATTGGTGGAAGAGTTGAAACTTTAAAAAAACATTCAAACGCGTGTATTTATACTCGAGTTATCGAGTTATAATTGTAAGGCGACTTTTAACTTGCTAATAAAGAAAACCTTATTGTTTTGATTCGTGTGCCCAATGAAGTATAGTATGCTGCGATCGACTCCCTGTGCGATCGACTCCCAAGGTAGACTGCCAGCGAAGAGGAGTGAGGAGAGGGGATAAGAAAAGTATTCGCAGGCGCGATAAAGGTCCCGAACATGCAGGTCCCTCGCTTGAAGAGATTGTTTTAATCCCCTCTGCTGGAATGGAACTCACGAAATGTAAGCCCGTAAGCCGCTTAATGACTTGGTCCTTCCACCTTCGCCATATTAATCATAATAATTAAGCCCGCTTAACATTTCCTACCTTCTTAATCATTTACACAGAGGAGGGGAACTCGGGGAGGCCAGAAGAAGGCGAATCTATTTGTTGCGGATTAGAGAAAACCGGCTTAGCTTTCTTCGGTCGTTTTAGTTTCTTTTGACAAATTTCTCTTTCGCTCTTTCTCCCTCTCTCTTTGGCGAAGTTTAGTCAAGCGTGCTGGATTTTTACATTGAAGTAAACCAGTCTGGGCGATATTCAATTCAAAATAGAGAGTATGAAATCGAATACTATCGCGGTTATTTATATTATAAAATAATTTGAAAAAATTATTTATCGCATAAAGTTAGTTGGACCCGACGTTATTGTGTTGCGAATACCGTCATGGGCAGACTGACCTGCTCTCAGACATTATCAGTTGTTGTTATGCAGCACATGTATCTATGCTGGATTTATAGGTTTATGGGATCACGGTCTAATTGGTTGGGAGGCTTGTACTAAGTCGGCTCTTGATACTCTTGAACCCTTTAATTAAGAACCGTACAACATATGTGTTTCATAATATAAAAACTATTTTATAAATTATCTCATACGAGAAATATATAAAAAAATAATTTTTACATATTAATGAGATATCAAAATCTTATTATTAGTAAAAAAAATATATTGTTTAAAATTATATCGTCTTTTTTTCTCTCGTCTCTGGTGATTTTAATTAAATAAATAAAATATTTTTGGCGACATTTTTAATTTAACCTAATTTATCAGTTTTATGTGTCAAGACATTAATACTCTACCGCAATGATTGAGGTCGTCAAAGAAATAGGCTAAGAAACTTTTATAGAGAGTCAATAATAAAAATCTCTATGGTCAGAGCCACTATTTAACGAATTGCATGTACTTGATAAAAGACGAATATTCACGAAATAGCTGCTCTTTCATTTTATAGTAGTGACTAAGTACGCAGCCAGCAAATAAAAACTACGGAGGCTGAAGAAGGTTTAAATTGTGTGATACCTCGGGTTTGAATCGCATACACACAAAGTCAAGCTTGGTACATTGCACCCCGAAAATGCAATAAAGCTGAAGAACTTGTATATTGTAAAAACGTACGAATAGACTGTAATTTAAATGTACCTAGATATTAAGTTTCTACAATCTGTTATTTTTTTTTTTTGGATATAGATAAATGAAAAATAAAAAAATGTTTTTTATTGAAAATTGAACCTGTTAATAAAATATAAGATAATATAAATAGTTTCAAAACTATTACGAATAAATGGCTATTACAGTTCAGACTTTCTGGGATGGAAAAAGAACTGAAAATTGTAGCTTTATTCGCTTAATATATTATATCTATGAAATATATAAAAATATATGAAATATGTTAATAGTTGTTTTTATTATTGACAGTATTTATTCTTTAATAGTTAGTAAACAAATTGAGTATTTTTTAAATCTCTACATAATATTAATTACTTCATATCTACCAATAAAGTTTATTTATAATATGTCAGCTAGTAATCTAAATTAAGTCGTAAATCACACATGCGTACGTACATGCGTAAGCCTAGTTAGAATTGTGACGTACCGAATTGCATGGGATTGGGGTGAATTAATTTTCCGCTTTATTTTAATTTGAAAGTCAATATTTTTTCATAGTTTAATCTTAGTTATAATATAATATATGCATTAAATAAATTTGAAAAAAATACTTTAATAGCCTAAAGTAGTAGAATATCAACAATGTTGAAGGATGTCTGCGTAGCTAATCTGAAGGTCCTCAGTCCTCAATTTGTCCCTCGCCACTCTAACGCGCTCCAAAACGGGCCGGATTTGCTCATTTCAGTCTCTTGGTAAAATACAGAGTTCCAGTAGTGAGGGACAAACAGGACCGAATTTGCCATGTTACTTCTACACTACTATCCTACTTCTTTTAAAGAGCAGCGATTATTATAAACAACTCAACGAAGTAGCAATAGGATGCCCAGAGTCGCCAATAGTTAGCGACTTATAAATGGGATATTCTGAAGAACTAGCCACCAAATCATCCAAAATGACGCACGCACAAGCTTTCTGCGCCCACCACTATAACCTGCGTCGCAACACCGGCTAAATGCCGTCTATACGTAGAAAAACAGCTGACGATGACTGAAAACAGTGTTTGCAGCAACTCCGGAACGTCGGGTGCCACCTACTACAAGAGGTAAATTTTGTTTTTAATATAAAATGCAAATTTTCATTTGTTTAGCTGACAAATAAGGGGCGCTTTCCTAAAAATCTCAGTTCTTCATAAACCAGTTTACATAAGTATTATATGAATAGAGTTTTATTATTGTTTTTTTAAGTAATTTTTAAATCTTTTATTTCACTTTTTTGTACAATAATATGGCCATCTCGCATAAACATGTTAAAAAGTAAAAAGTTTAAGGTAAACTCGGTGACTACCACTTACTCCGAAAAGGATCCTGATCGGTTTTTATACACTTGATATTTTCAGGATCATATCTAATATATATTTGTAATTATTTATTCGTCTTTTCGATATTTTCAATGTGTGATTAAATAATGCCGCAGCAGACACAGGATATAAAGAATGAAAGTTTATGAAAGTTTATCCATAGAAAATTGTATGTGTATTGATTTTGTACATATAGTGCATATAGGGCTTGATTTTATATATATAGTGCATAATCAAGAATTTATGCATAATTAAGAATTTAAAATTATACAAACAAGCGAGCAATTAGGCCAAAGAGAATGTGGATAGGGCCAACTATCTATGTGTGTAATACGTTATTTTTATAGCCATATTATTAACAACATATAATATAAGTAAATTATATTAGTAATTATTGATTTTAGTTATATATTAAATTATAACAGTAAATTATATTAGTAATTATTGCAGCTAATAAAAATGTGCCCAATGGCTACTAATTTTCATAGATTGAGCCAGTTAATTGCATTCCAGCTCACACTAGTGATGGGCGTGATTCTCAATTTTAAATCACGCGACGATCACGTTACTGGTATTTTATCACGCGTGATAATAACTGCTACTCGTGATTTTCGTGATTGTACTGAAATGTACTGTGAAACGTTAAGTAACAAAGTTTCGTCAATGTGATAAATAATAACAGAAACGCGCATTATATTTGCTTAATATTTATTAGTAATTAGAAGAATTAGCTTTCAGAAAGATTAACTCTCTCGCTCTTTTGGTGCTAAGCCGAGTTCGTCTTTCTGAAATAATGTAAGCCACTTGTCCCCAAAAGTTATTTTATTGCTTTAACAAATCATGAGCAAACTCATTTACATGAACGATTACGACGCGAGCGATAACAGTGTCCAAATTCATACGATAACAGTGTCCAAATTCACGTTACGTACGAAATGAACGCCCACTCATCAGTCATCGTCCAGCCGGCGCGGGCGTTCGCCAGAACGAACGGCGGATCACTGATCCACTGATCATATCACTGATCCACTGATCGCCGATCACTAGTGATCTAAGAATGAACGAAACCAAGTGAACGGTTCAATTAGGCGCTCACCGATCATCGTTCAGTGGCGCGCCGTGCGGTCGTTCGACGGCGATCAGTGAGAACGGCCAATCACTGATCAGTTATTTATATGATCAGTGTGATCAGTGATCGGTTGCGTCGTAGCGGCGCCGAGTGATGGCAACGCGGTGCTGTTCGTAGTCGTGATTCAAATAGCATGTTCTTTCAAATTCTCGTAACGCGTTCTTCGTGATTGCAAATATCACACGTTATTGTTATTGCTATTCGTGATCACACCCATCACTAGCTCACACTATCATTCCTACCATCTACATTCAATGCAAACATGTCAATTATGTCCTCTAGAAAAATGCTTACGGAAAACCTCACGAGACACGCACACGATCCAATACGGTACGCTTGGTACGCTTGCCTTAGTACGAGTCTAGGCCTAGTTAGGCGGCGTTTATCTGAATAAAGACTGGGCCGCGGCACTCTCTTTTTTGCTACTATTTACAACGGAGCCTCTAGTTATATGTACTGTAGCGCATTTGTTAAAATAAATAAATTTAAAAAAAATACAGACGATTCTCAGAAACCGAGCAGATCAGAAGCAATATTACCTTACGTGAAGAACGTACAAGTACCATCTTCAAACCGACCTCAAATGTAGCTCGATTTCTGAGGCCTGTACCTTACATCCTTATTTATTACCACTACAAAATTTTGCGTGTGTATAAAATCGAATGCAGCTGTAGTTTAGCCTACGTGAACGAACAAAACAGCATATAGCTATTTGACATAAAACACATCAAGCTGTTAAAAACGTTCAGCGAGAAAACTCGGCGATCTGCGAACACATGTTGGATAGCACTACTAACCACTGTATACAGTTTTAAAATCCAATTATGCAATCCAAAGTACAATTTTACTTTCCCCGCATGAACCAGGAAACTATTAAAATAAGAAGAAACATGAACTTAATAGATACTACGGTTTCAAATATATTAACTACGTGGAACCTTCTTATTAAAATGTTCTCAATTCCCATCGCCGAGCACAAGGACGTAACACAAGATACAGTGAGTCTTGTGTACACAACGGCATTTTAAAATTCGCGCGCGTCGAAACAGCCACCCCAGCACCGTTATAATCTGCGCAGTTGCAGCAGCAGTTCTATGCCTATCCGAAGAACAACGGATCACGATTGCCAGCACTTCAGTGTACCCTGGACAACGGCGGTTGCATCGCCAAAAGCTCGGGTGCTACAAACATCATGCGGTAAGTTTGTTTTTATCCTATTTATAATGTCGAACATCCGCGATAGTCTTCGATTTATGATCTAACTGTACCATTTGTAATCTAACATATTTAAAATTATCTTTTGAAAAAGGCCTATAGAGTGTCTATCAAATCTTAATTATTTAGATACTTAAAATAAAATATCCCAGCATATTAACACTATTGCACTACTATACTACTTATCACTATATGTGGCCTCAAAGTGCTGCGGTTGCCTTGTCTAACAAAGCAGAGCATCAAATTTAAAATAGTGACAAAATGCAGAGTCATCAGCCCCACCCACTCTATTTATTGGAAGTCCATTTTGATTTTTCGTTCCTTCTCAACAGGCGAAGCGGACCACTACTTAAAGAAAAGTTGTAGATTGGCTTGTTGGATACTTGTTCCTGAGGCGATATTGTTGCTCGTATAGTCTGTCTATTATCTGGTGAGCCTTCTTAAATACTGTTTATGGTATGAGTAGGACAACGCTATTCATGCGAATGACTGAGTGAGCGAACCGTTCCGATATTGATGAATGGGCCATCGGCAGGCGTAGTTATATGGTTATTATATCTACGGATATGTTCTATGATTCTTGTCTATTTTGTTACTCTTGCGTTCCAAAGATTAGAATGAAGCTTGAATTCGCGTATATTTATTTTTAAAATATTCTCACATATGTTCTTTTATTTATTTATTTATTTAAGAATTAATTACCTACTATAAAACATTGATTAGCTTACAAAAATAAGAGGAACCGAATGGCAAAACCTTAACCTTTTGCTTATTTGTTTCTATAACCCAACTGGGACTAGCCCGTTCTAGGGTGGACAGGACTCCAATATTACAATCAAGTTTGCTTGATTGCTTGGTTGCTTACAAATGTACAAGTTTTAGTAAAAAGCTGATAACACAAAATTGACCTAAAATGTGGTCTTCAGAATAAAATAAAAAAAAAAACTAAACTAAATATTAGATGTTATCAGAATTTGGCTTGTGCTAGTAAACTGAGATATGTAAATCGCTACGGAGTCACTTGAAAGACGCCAGTGCTCACCCACCCTTTCATAATTCGATGGAAAAATAACTTTATCTGATCTTAGTTTGATTAAAGTGAGTTGAGTGAGTTTCAAGACCCTATCCAACCCTGCTCGATGATTTAAGCACCTAGACACGCAGGTTCAATACACTTAGCATCGGCCGATGGTCTATTTTTACATTATACATTCTACTACGCTCCGCAAATTTTGGACCATACTACTTAAAATATTTACAGGCAATAAAAGCGTTTCATCCCTAACTGGCAGGACCTTAGTATGGGAGCCTTGCAGAAATATTTTCACATCAAATCTGGGCATATCTTCCGATTTCTTTGTCCGCGGGCAAGTAACGTAATAAAGCTGTCGCAGCTTGCGGTCGTGCTACCGCTCTCGAGGTGATGCGATTTGCCGAAACGCTCGCTTTGATGTTACACACTATACATCCGGCTCGGAAACAACTTGAAGCTTCTTGCACTATTCAAAGTAACGATTTTATTTTGCGGAATCGCAAACTGGGTGTCTGTCGTACTTGCAAAGTTTGTTCGCAACGAGTATAAATATACACAGATGTCGCAGCTGAATTCGCGATATAAGTGATTTGGGATAGGTATTAGGTCCTTACCTAAGAAGTCACCTATGGTGTTGTCTAAAAAAATGTATGAAATATATTTACCTAATGTGTTTATATAATTTTAATGGGAGTTTTTAAAGCGTCTGCTGTAAAATCCACGTAGGCTGTTTAGAAGGCTTATTTCACTGACTATTCGTTAATATTTCCCCCCTATAAAAGCTACCCAAATCCCGAAAATAGTGGGTCTGTCAATGAAATGTCGGTAACGAAGAGTCGCCAGTCGCTACTCCTGCAACTTTACGACTTCATGATAGGAATGTGCGATATAGTACAGAAACAGCGGCGATGAGGAGGAACCAGGCTCAGTTCTTTTATTTAGGTGCTTCACCATAATTATTTGCAGTTTTTGGTAGTAAACATTTATGTTAACTATTGTGCCATACAGCAAGAAACTGTAATGTACAAAACCGGAACAGGAACTCAAATTCCTATGTAAAGCAAATTTTCGACATTTTTATTATTGCATAGGCCGCTGACAACGTCGAAAACGATGCGCTATTCCGAGAACTGGCTGCTGCTGGATTCCCAAGTAAACTGTTGTTTTTTTCGCATTACGATTACTTTGGGGGTCGCCAGCAGTTCATTAATTTTGGCGGTTTCGATTCCAAGCTATGCGACGTGAGTTTAAAGCAGCTTATGCGTGGAGCCAAGATCGTAAACTTCAATATTAACAAATATTCAGTGATGACTTCATAAGATTTCCAGCTGATCTGATGTATGATTACTTCATCGCTGGGTTTGTGCTCCCTGGAGTGACTGAAGTCAAGGACTTGGGAGTTTTTTCGATTCCAAGTTAAACTTCAAGGAATACATTAGGCAACTATGTTCTAAGTTGCATGGAAACGAATACAGCTATTTGGAATCTGGATAAGGTATAGAAGTGTTTTTTGAGATGTTTGTACTTCGAGCAATACGGATATTTTTATATCCGTCTCTTATCTGTTATCTCTGTCTCACAAGGGTAATGCTGACCCTTTCCTATATTTTTAACCTGATTCGAGGTAAAACTGATAACCATAGCTTACTAGCTAAGGTGCATCTCTGTGCCTAATAATTATGTTCGTGCTCGATCGCACCATATTTTCGCAAAGCCGTTCTCGCGCACAAACCTTACGCTTGTTGACTCGTGCGGTGGGTGCTTACATGACATTAACTCGATGGCAAAATATTTTGATATTTTTAGCGCCCTCCTGTGTTTAAAATACAGGCAAATAATTATGTAATCTAATATGATATGTAGTATTTCACGCGGCATTCTATTTGTATAGTTACAAGTTGATATCTGTATTAATATTACTTTTTAATGCATTGATTTTTCTATAATATCCCGCCCCCCCTCATATTTAATTCGAAATTGACTATAAGGCTGTTGCTAATTTGAATCTTACGTGCCTATGAACTCTGTTATTGTGCGAAATATTATATTATGTTTATAAAAATTTAAAAAGAAACGAACTAAAATAATATAAACCTTACTGTTACTGACATAGTTTTAAATTCCCGGGTTTATTTATTAATACTCCACTGTCTGTGAAGTAAGTCACATTTTATTCATGTTATCAATAGCATAAACAATGAAAAGTCTTTTGAATTATTAGCTCTTTAATGTTATTTCATATTCTACAGGTTTAGTAATGAATCATTTATTTATCTTGCAAGAAATATTGATTAATAGACTATACATATTTATTGCAAATTTATATTATTTTTAACGAAAATATACACGTATATAATACCAATCTAAGCGGATAGCATCCCTTTTAATTAAAAAACTAATATAAATTAACGAGTCTAATCCTTCGTAACATTTTCATTTTGTCTGCTAATTTTCTGCGGTATAAATCGCGTCTTAATCCGATTCGTATAATGTTAGCTTCTGAATTTTAATTAGTTTAGCTTCACCTCGTAACGCATAAGACTGCTGCTGATGATTTTTTTGGGGTCAAAGACTCACCCGCTGCTCCTGAACACTTTCATAAAATAGTAGATCGAAATCCGTATCCTATTATATATTCAAATATTCATTTACTAAAGCACATACGTTTTAGTTATATTTTTATGACACCTTTTTTTTTAATTTGATCCGTATAGACATTCCTAACTCTTCATGCTGTTTGGTGTTTAAAGAACTTTTCTGTTTAAATGCAATGTCGAATTGCGGAGTTGTCGAATACTCAACTGTAAGTATGAAACTGATACGAAACTGAATACGAAAGATACGAAACTGAACTAAGATACGAAACTGAATTACGAAATTAATATTATAAGTAAGTTTATAGTAGCAAATACGCCAATGTTTTTATTTTCACCGATGAAGGTAGTCAGATATCTCGTAATAAAATGGGTCGTTAATGGACACGGCACTCTTAGTGAAGAAGATGGTTCAGGCAAACAATAGCCATTTCATAGTTTTTACTGTCCCAAAAATACATTGTTTTACAAGAAGTGTCTAAACAGTGTCTTATTTCGAGCAAAATTTAGAATTCGAGTTTGCACTGGATTTCCACCTTTTAGGATCTAGGCATCACAAAAAGTGATACCTGGAAAATGTCTTTTGTGCGTGTATGTGTATGTGTGTGTATATAGGTGTGTCTGACCTAGAAACTGCCATTGTATGCTAGAAGCTACATTTCCAATTGGGACCAAATTACGTACTAAAATAGTTCATCCTAACAGCGTGTAACAAATGTGTAAAAATGTATCTTGTTATTACATTCGATCGACAGGATTGAAAATGCGATTCCGTTAGTTTTATCCCAACGGAAAATAATGACCCAGCCGGGAATCAAACCCGGGACCTTACAATGTAAAGTCTTGTCATGACCGAATGATGACAGAACGCCAAATTTCAGCTTAATCGAATTAGGTGTTTGGAATATCGTATCGTAGCGTACCGCGGAGAAATACACACAAACACACAGACAGACTTCTATCTGGAAATGGTCTTAATCGTCTCAGGCGGGCTAAAACTTGATATTTCCGTCACCATCTCGAAAAATAAATTAGCGCGTTCACAATACTCTAGATTTAAAAGGTGACGAGAAATATTAGCCAATTATGCTTTAAAATGGCGTCCTTATAAATTAATAAAATCGTACATTCCTTAATTCTGATACCAGAAAATAAATAATTGTGACTAAAAATTCTGATTATATTTCTGATAAAAATTCTGATTACTTTTTATATAAACCACTTATCGACATCGTTAACGAGTTTTATATCAAAATTGTTATCATATCAAAACTAATTTGGCAGAAAGAAGTCATAAATAGCATTAGTCTGCCATTTTTAATTACTGAAGTTTAATAATATATGACTTTTCGCCAGGTGATTTGTAAGAGATTCCCATCGTATACGGCAATATAATATTAGCCTTAGTAGTAGTACATGATAATTCTTACAAATTGTTAGGTTTTGTAATTAGGAACATGAGGTGGTTCAACAACACTGTCATGTGCCTCCTATTCAATTCCCTAATTCGGAGCAGAATAGAAGTCAACGCGGCAATATGGAGTCCTTACGAAAATATGTAGCTAATCCACGCTGGACAGTATACAGAAACGCTTTCTGAGGTTCCTGTACTTTAAACAGCATGGATATTATCCATTCCTATATCCTACGGATTTTATTCTGGGATTGGTTGGGTACAACTCACTAGGCGTAATAAGAGATTGGCTAGCAGTCTGCCATTTATATAAACTGCTTAGGGGGTTCGTTAATAATCTGACCATGGCTAGAAGAATCGGTCTGTTTGTACCGGCCAATCACTGCAGTGCTTAGGACTCACGTTTTGTTCGCGTTACCGCGAGCTAGAACTAACATCATTCAACACTGTTTCAATGGTGCGAACGCTTCGTACCCTTATATTCGGCTGAGCCAGAATTGGATATTTGGACGGTAATCTTAGCACGACTGAAAATTACGATAATGTCATTTCTTAGAAATCAAGTAATTGGTAAAATATATAGTATGCAGTATAAAAGTTGTTAAAAGTAGTACTTAGTGTAATAAGAAAGCTTAGATAATCATTGAATATATGTAAGTATAATCATTTCATATTACGCTCTAGCGTATTGCTCTGTCTCGTTTGCTATATATGCTATATATTCTAGAATAATGGTCTATATAGTAGAATAATAATGATAGTAATAGTAATAGAGCAAAATAATAATGATATTAATAGTAGAATAATAATAATATTCTATAGTAGAATAATATTTATAGTCTAGAATAATAGCATAGAAAAATAGTTAACGATTTGAATCATCTGTAAGGTAACTTATGTTTTGGGAAATAAAATATAAATTATTAATATATTATAACCGATACAATTTGATTTAAATAATGCACACATAATTTCGTTTATATAAATGTATTTTTTTGTAGTATGCAGTATAAAAGTTGTTAAAAAGTGTTACCTAGTATAATAAGAAAGCTTAGATAATCATTGAATATATGTAAGTATAATCATTTCATATTACGCTCTATCGTATTGCTCTGTCTCGTTTGCTATATATGCTATATAATCTAGAATAATAGTCTATATAGTAGAATAATAATGATAGTAATAGTAATAGAGCAAAATAATAATAATAATAATAATAGTAGAATAATAATAATATTCTATAGTAGAATAATATTTATAGTCTAGAATATTGTCTAGATTTTCAATTTATAGAATAATATTTATAGTCTGAAAAATAGTTAACGATTTGAATTATATGTAAGGTTTGGGGATTAAATAATGTTTGGGGAAATAAATATGTTTTTGGAAATAAATAAATTAATTAATAATATAATATAACCGATACAATTAGATTTTTTTTCTTTCGGTAGCAGTCTTTATTCATAAAAAAGATACAAATTACATGTTACAGTTCCCCACTAAGGCTAGTGCCTTTTCAGTGGGTAACTAACAATAATGCGTTCATATCTGACTTATATTATCTATTATATCTATTATACTTATATTAACTATTATATCTTTGTAGATGTATTGACTTTCTAACCTGGCCTAAAATAACCTATATTTCCTATTATAACTATCTGAATATATTTTTATAAATAATTACAGTAAATAAATAATTTTTCCCTAAATTAATATACCTACTTCCTATCCTAACCTAAGATAACCTAACCTGTACTAATTATCTTGGTATACACTAAATATGTGTACTTACTTGGTTTACAATTACATTAATAAATGATTACACTAATAAAATTATTTACACTAGATATCTTTATACTTATGCCCTAACATAACCTAACTTATCCTAGCTTGGTTTACTATAATTATTCTACATAGTGATGTTAATGCTAATTTAGCCTAATAGAATTTTTACTTGTTATAGTTATGCTAATGCTTTTACATATTTATGCTAATTTATACTAATAGAGTTTTTAATTTCTCGGTTATAGTATTTATATTATGCAATATTTAAATTATTTTAATTAGCTCGCCTGGGTAAGTCATTATTTAGGTTCCTTAGTAGTATAAGTTTCAATGTTTTCTTTAGTATTTGCTGGTTGAGTTGTCTAATTTTATAGAAAAGTGATTGATTAATTTTGGAACAATGAATTCAAGAGTTCTATCGCAGTAATAACTGTTTTGTTTGTTATATTTCAAACACCCCTTTTCACGTAGGGAGTTCTGTGTACATGATCGGCAGGTATTCGTAACGAACCGTTTTCGTTGTTGTCAAGCAGAATCTTATACCATACTAAGAAACTAATAGGCAATATATGAATAATGCTCACATTATTTCGTTTATATAAATGTATTTTTTTTACATTTTATCTTTACTATCCTTATTTTTTTGGCCTTTCCAGAAAAATAATCATCTCTTTCTTAGAAAAATTATCTAAAACTGCGATTTGCGCATCTCAAATTCTATGGCTTCGAAGGGGGAGTGAATGGGTGGTAAGGTGAACACTCACATGTGGCAAGACAGCTGTCCTAAACCTACCACAGCCGGTTCGTAAGTCCGGAATCCACTGCTCACCCCCCAGAAGTGTAAAAAAAAAATAGTATTATGATGGGCCCGACTACGGTCGGTGAATTCCATGGCAGCTCCGTTTGTATTTATTATTTAACTATGTTGTCCACTTGACCAATGACTGAGTCTCAATAACTAGGAAACTATAATATTTCATCCCAAAAACCATCTTTGTTCATCTATCAAATGGCTGGGTTACCAGCGGCAGAAATCCTGATCCATTCCCACGAGCTCAATCAAAATCAAACATATTATGATCTTCACTTATAATCACCAAAGGATCATTGTGACGAACAGAGTTCCATGCGGAACAAGTGTCACAGCAGTTTATCATCGTTACTAGTACAAAACACGATCTCATACTCAAGCCATTCGGCTGATAAACAAACATGGTGTCTTGGATGGAAAGGCATGGGAAGCCATTCCATCCATTAAGAAGCAGCAAGACTAAGCTGAAAGAATTTAAAGACATAATTTAAAGAAAATAATTATTAAAGTATACAAAAAATTGTGTACATTATTAATGAAATGGCTCCCGTACATTAAAAAATGTTATTATGGCGTGATTATCTCCTCTTTTTACGTTACCAAAATACCGAGTAATAAAGCGAAATCCCTTTACCAATATTATTCTTATTACAACACGTTTTATTTTTACAGCCGAGCTAATATTACTGAAAAGTGAAATCTAATTAAAATTAATGATGCTGCCAGGGGTGTCTCAAGGCCGTACATCGTACCCGTCCGCCTCTTTTTTTTTATCACAAAAGCTGCACTGTAATATTTATTACAGAAACGCAACTGAGCGCCACCCTTCCGACCAGGATAATCCCGTGATATACGATGATATTACGTTTTGTCGGAAATCCTTCTTTCGGGGGCGTTTTTTTCCTCTTGAAATCGGGAAATGGAAAAACAAATAGAAATTATTTACAACTGCCTTATGGCAATTGTTTCATTTCGGCACCAGAAGAGGTAGTCATTCAAGATGTTGGAAAGCAAGTATATTATATAGCATACCTATTCGGGCATAATATGACCTGTTCATAAAAACAATGACAAACCATGTGTTTAGAACCCGTGATATTTCGGAAGGCCCAAATCTGATGAGTGAGACGTTTTGTGACGTATGTCCGTCCCGATCATATGTTTCGTTACTAATTAATTAGAGAAAATACAAAAAAAATATATAGGATACTTACAACATTAGAATTTTCTTATACATTCTAAAAACTAAAACTCATTATGGATTTCTGGGGAATTACAAGTTTATATTTGTTCAATGGGTAACCTATTATTTCAAGGGAAATAACAAGACAAGACGAGTTACTTGTGAGATGGAATAATTTAAAATGTCGAATTTGGTTTTTTAAAATTAATTTTTACATATTTTGTGTTTGCTTCATTGTAAATAATCCATTTAGGTTAAGGTAAACTTTCCAACTATAATAGGAAAGAGCTGACTGCTTCCTTTCATTGATGTGAGGGCATGTCAGGATTTTAGTTTTGATTTTTCAGCTTAATATTATTGATCGCAGCTTCTTTATAATTCCTTTAGAAAATAAAAAAACGATATTCGAAATTTTAAATTCTTCCATCTATCAAGTAGCTCGTCTTGTCTTGTTATTACTCTTATAATAATAGATAATCGAGTTATTTTACGTACAAAGAAGGATGGTTGCTTAATTTTTGAGATAATTGCATGAAGGGTGAGCGTTACTAGTTGCAAAATGGGCCCAACTTAAACCTACATCTCTTTCCGCAAGTAAAAGACATTCATCATTCTCGTTTACACCTAAAACATTCCCGAATCCAATCAAGGGAATCCTTCGTCACGTTGTAAGTGGCTTTTATAATTTTTACTTTATAATCATCTACTTAATTTCTTTCTTCTGTGGCACTTTTCTTCTGTGGTACTGGGAGAATGGTGATTTGGCAAGGTGATAATGTGAATTTAATTAAATTAAAATAATTTTAATTTTTAATTAAAAAATATTTTTTAATTTTATTAAAAATGTATATATAAAATAGTTAGAACCGCATACATAGATTCGTTTCTGGAACCGTTTATCTTATATCTGCCATCGCATATTAAGGATACGTATCACTTCCTTGATATTGTACGAAATATTGATCTGGCTCCTCATGCAAACATTCTACTCGCCACGGTCGATGTCGTATCACTGTACACGAGCATCCCATATTCGGAGGGATTGAGTGGCATGTCACTATTTAGACCTCGGGTCACCGCCTCATTCACCTTCCACCGGCTTCCTGCTCGAATTAGCTGAATTCGTGTTGAACCGCAATGCCTTTAATTTTAATGGGGATTTTTTCATTCAAAATAAAGTTGTAGCGATGGGGGTCTAAAATGGCACCCGCCTACGCCAATTTGTGCATGGTTCCTCTGGAAGAGGAATCTTCTGCTTATCTTTCTGCTGTGGACACACGGAAAGGAGACGTTAGCTTTCTTTCTCGAAAACCTCAATAACTTTTCCTCCCTAAATTTCACGTGAAACGTATCTGACCACAGGGTGACGTATCTTGATGTGAACCTTACTCTCTCTGGAGGCCATTTCCATACTTCGGTTCACATCAAACCCACCAACCACCAGCTGTATATCTACACTATAGAAGTTGTCACCCCCACACACTAAGCGCGCGATTCCTCGCTCACTTTCCATTCGTGGACATCGCATTTGCAATCAGGATTCTAGTCGGAAGGAGTTTCTGGACACGCTCGAATCAGCTCTGCTGAAAAGGGATTATCCCACCGAACTGCTGACTAAACAAATAATTCCTAGCCACAGGCGCTTCCAGCAGAATCCCCCCAGAAATTCTTCAACGATGGAATCTCTGCGCTTATGCACTACGTACTTCCCAGGGGTGGAAAAATTGAGATCCATCTTAAATGATTTATTCCCCTTTATTTCATTAAGCCCGCTGACTAAAAGCCTCTTGTCGGGTCCACCCATTGTCGCGTATCGGAGACCTAACCTGCGCGATATTCTGTCTCGCACCGCCCCTAGTGCCAGCATAAGCACAATCCCACCGCCAGGTTCTTTTCCTTGCAACAAGAACCGATGTAAAACATGTTCATTTTACCGCTACTGAGTCCACTAGCGCTTACACTAAAGAAGTCTACAAAATTAGCACACATGCGGTTTGCGCTTCGCAAAACTGCATTTACCACCTACAATGCAGATTTTGTGACGCATTTTATTTAGGTGAAACTACCAATAGACTCAATCTTCGCATGAATAATGATCGTTGTTCAACCAAAGGAGGCGTATCAAATCTCCCAATCCCCACCCACGCGCAATCGGATGGCAAAAGCTTCGATGAGTGTTTCACTGTGACAGTTATTAGGGCATTCCCGGAAAACACACCGGAACTAAAACTTAAAACCTGGGAACTGGGACATATATGGGTGCTAGAAGCATGCCAGGGGTGCGGACAAAACGTCCAACACTAAGGGTTCCATTATTAATGTATATAAAAACGAAATTAACATATTCATATAACACGCATACACACACACACACACACACACAATCCAACACACATACTCACATCTATCACATGCCAATATATAATATATAATCGAATTGCACCCTGAGATCTCGCACTATCGCAACGCTATGTAAATTGCCACTGGTAATTTTCTAGTTAAAATCAAGTTCTTTGGTGTTACGGATGAAAGTTGTTTTCTGGCACTTTTTGGCATTAAGATTTAGGAGTTGACTATATATTCTAAGAAATGACACCGTACTTAGGTCTCCGAGGGTAATCGTTTAGGAGTCATTAAGATACCCGTATATTTCGGTACCCGTATATTAAGGTACTCGTATATTCTATCCTGGTACCAGTGTATTCGTTCTGATTTTAAAGACGTATCACGTAATAAGACGAAATGGCTTAGTGTGGCGCAAAGACGAAAGCCTCTGCGGTAAAAAGTAGAGTTAGATCATGGGTGGCATATGATGGTGTGCCGTGGCGCAGCATGTCTGCGTGTCAAGTGGCATTTCCGGTGGCGCCTCGTCGCGGCGCGAGCGTCGGGACGCCCACTCGAGACATCGCTCGGCCGCCGTCAATGAACCGCCCGCGCCCCCGAGATGACTCGTGCATGCTAAAGCGTATTTATAAAAAAAAGAGATATGATCATGTGTGGAAGTTCATCAAAACTATGCTCTATAGAAATGTGCCCATTGTTTCCTATCATGGTATCATTATAAAGTTTATTAGAATGTTTCGACCTCAGTAGTCATTTATTGTCTATGTCATTTATTACTGAACCTAATATATATATACACTAAAATCAGTATTAAAAATTAAAATCTCAGTATTAAAATCTCAAAATTATCAGTATTAAAAATTAAAAATCTAAATAGCAAAGGATATTGGACATTTTTGTATAAAAGGTGTAGACAAGGTAAAACAACAAAGACTTAATTAATAGCAAATAATTGTGTTTGTGTAAAGAAGTAATAATATCAAAGTTCATGTCATTAATCTATGTCATATTGGAAGTATACAAATCTGAAGTTATGTATATGTATATGGATAATTTTGTGAAATAAACTATTTATTTAATCTAGTTAAATAGTGTTTATTATGTAACTAAGGTTCATTAAAAGTCGTTATATGAATCAAGAGTAGAACTAAAATCCAATCTTGAAACAAAAACCAACCAAACCAATTATCACAGCCAGAAAGTAAAAACAAAATCACATGAAAACAGAAAACAGAACACCCCAACATAAAACGAAGGAATGACAACGGTCCAGGTTCAAAATCTTACGTGCCACTAACACACTGAGTATCTATCTCTGTCTTAAGTATTTATTGTGTCTCTTTCATTCATAAATATGTTTAGACAACCCCAACGTGAAGCAAAAAAATGCCGACGGCCTAGGTGCAAAATCTTACGTGTCACCCGTACACTGATCATTTAACTCTATATTACTTATTGGCTGTTTCTTTTTCATCCATAAACTTATTTACCGCTTTAGTTTGACCGCGTCCGCGTTGTCCGCGATGGATACGGCAAACGGCGTATCACCGCTTTGTAAGGGACTGCTCAAGCGACCTCGAACCCGTAACCATTCGGAAGACCGGAGTAATCTGGTTCCAACTGGTAGTAAGGGCGCGAGTGTCGGCCTGCTGGGTGCCTAACCTGGCTATCTCACCTCACGGGAGACAGAACGATAAATTTCGTTAAAACTTCCTGAGATAACGTTGCTCTAGTTCTAGTTACCGCTTTAGTTTCGGGATAAAATAAAGTACTTACTGTGTACAGTTATTTTTACTATTAATAATTGGTATTGATATAGGTTTAAATTTTGTGATAGTTTCTATATATTTTATCTATATAAATAATATATCAACTGTATTGTTTATGTAAAACGACGTAAATAAGGTATTTAAAAAAAGTGTAATTATTGAATTAAATAATTTACAATTTCAACACTATAACTTTTTCCGCCCCGTATTTTAGCTGGTGTAGAATGACATTTTCCACTTGAAATAAGCTTTCATTTGTTATATGTATCAAAGAACTACAACAAAATTCTTAAGTGGGTACGATATTGACTATTGTCCCTTGAAAAAAATATTTTAAATACTTTTTATAATGCACTGGTAAACTCTGTATTACGATTATTATAATGCGATTTTCGTCAAATCTTAGCTACCATATAACCAATCCTTTATCAAGGGTGGATAATAATCAGGGATGGGTACGGTCCATGCCCTGAATGTCCAAAGTCAGTATATTATAAATGTTTGGTGCTAGAAATATATAATGTCACTGTATGTAAATCGTGCTTAGTTTGGGCACTGAATAAATTTTGATGGATTGAAATTTTCGAAGACTCCTATGTACGATTTCCGATTTTGCTTCCTTAATATCGCACAACTATTCATTGACAAAATTCTAACGTCCTGGAATATATATTGTGTAATAGGACAATGGGCAAAAATGTATGGGCGCTGGGCCCACCTCTCACATAACGATAGCGTATTTAACATTGGAAAGATTTGTTTATCTCGAAAAATTGCGACTATTTCAACCTACCTCAATTATGAGCCGTTTCAGAGTTTTACAGTTCAAAATCTTCTTAAATATGGCTAATTACAAGAAAACCCTCATGCCAATTATTTATTTAAGATATGCTATTTTCAGAAATAGCATATTTTGAAATATAGTATATTGTGTTGAATAGCTGACCTTAGCATATTAAATACGCAAGTAAACAGAGCGGGTATGAAACCATGAGACACATGACAGATAACCCACACATACAACATAACCCAGTATGGGTAGAGCCATCTCTAGTTGAAACGCTATTTTTCCATCTTGAATTTTAAAGTATTAGAAGTGTCCTAAACATTTACATTTTTTATTTTTTTATATGTTTTATTTGACTATCTGACTATCTGACTATCTAGTAATTTAATAATTTTGAATACCTATTAAGCCACATATCCATTTATATTATAAATGTATACTATTTAATTTCTTTTTATATAATTATTTCTACGGCTGCTATTATAAAATGTAAGTATGTATCTAACTTTTAATTTAATTTTGTAACTGTAAAACTTTTATTATTTAAAAGTTTTAGTAGTACGTTGTTAAAAAACCGCTTGCTGCGAACCCCTGAAGTCGTTAATCACTAGTCAATCAGTTCGAAACTATCTGCCTACCTGCATTATGGATAGCAATATTTACAGGGAAACGATGCGGCAATCACCTCTATATTGCAAAAGAGGGGATTCGCGCTTGTGGATTCTATTCTGTGGTTAAAAAACTAGAAAAATAACAAAATAATAAAATAAATAATAATAATAATAATGATTATAAATTTAAATAGAAATAATTAAAAAAATATATATTTTCGATCTTTCCTGACACAACCTGACACAACCGTGGCACTCTAGTGTGACTCCCGAAGTGAGCTCGCCTTAACACAGGGTTGCCTAGCAAGGCGGGCTCGGCTGCTCTTTGCTTAGCATAATAGAAAGATTATCATTTGCGTTTAATGTATGCGCTATGTAACCTAGGCTCAGACAGATGTATCATGCGTATATAACTTTAAAAGCATACGACGGCATTGTATAAACTGACATTTTATTTTCTGTTGTGCTCATGAATTTGAATGTGTATGTATATGTAAATAAATAAATAAATAAATTTACTCTCCGTATACTGCTAAAAAACTCGAGCATTTTTAGGAATATATGGTTTGTACTCACACAGCGTATGTACTTTATTGTTTCGGGTATACTTCGATGGTTTTTGTTTAAATATGTAGTTATTAAAAATACAATGCCTGGATGGGTTATTGCCCTAGGGGATATCACGTAATTAGCCAAATTTAACAGGATATTACTCAGAAACGGCTCATAATTTAGATTAGTCGTTCTAGTAATAAATATCCTTCAAAAAGAGATTTTTTATTGGTATATGATTTACAGCTACTGGAAAAGTGGGCCCTAAATACCCATTCCCTTTTCATATATTATTTAACTGAAAAATAGTGGCATTCATATATTATTTAACTGAAAAATAGGAAACTCACGTATATTTTCAAAGACCATAGAGGCATTCTGGACCAAAGGATTTTTAAGATAGTATACCATGCCCTGTGCCAATCTATCCTAACCTATGGGATCATAGGGTGGGGAGGTGCAGCGAAAATTCATATTGAGCCCTTGATTAGAGCTCAAAAGCTAATACTTAAAATTATAAAGAGAAAGCCTTGGAGATACTCTTCAGATGATCTCTACAGAGAATATAACGTGCTAGATGTACCACAACTATACGTGAAAACGGCGCTCTGTGACTATCAAACTAATTTAGAGACCGCAATAAGAACCCAGCAAACAATCTGCACGCGGCAATCCCGAACTATACATTTTGACGTCCCTCGAATGCAGACCACTTTTGGGCAGAGGCATTTTGTGTACATAGCCCCCAGGATCTTTAATATGCTAGATGAAGATTTAAAAATGTATGTGCCGAAGTCTTCTTCTTCTTTTAAAGCCAAAATTGATTCCTGGCTAAAATATGACGCCCGGCAAAATATCCACAAATTAATATACCGAGACAATTATCCCTGACATTTCTTATTATTATTATTATTTTATTTGACTTTTTTATTTTTATTTATTACTATTACTTATTCATAAATTTTGGTGACTATTGTTTGATATCATTTGACATTTTATTTTATTTTTATTTTATTAACACGATTATTTATTTTTGTGTTTTATTTCCTATTGTGATCATTAGTTAGTGATTATTAGTTATAATTTGTAATGGTGACGGGAATATATATATTTCTTTTCCTTTTTATTTTTTTTGTTATTCATTGCCGAATATATGTGATATAAAAACCAGAGAGCTAGCTGCCCTGGAACAAGTCCTGGCACTTAGTTGGGCAGCAGCAGTACTTAAATGCTAATGCTCATATCGGCCGTGTTTAATTTTAATTTTAATTTTAATTATATATAATTTTTTTTATTGATATGATTATTAGTGATACTTGTGCACTTGTAAATGAATTGTTAAATTAAATAAATAAATAAAATAAATAAATAAATAAATTCAAGCTTGTTGACTATTAAATAAATAGAAATAGTATTTTTCGCCTATTTCCAAATCTCTGGTGGGGTTCATATACTCCCACTTTAATTAGTAGTATTATAGCTACGCCACCTAGAAATCTAGTGTTGCGATCGGCTTATCTGCGCTTTTTTCTTTATATTCATGACACTAACTCGTTTATTTTCCATGCCATTATAGAGGATGACACACACCTATGCGCCAGCAAACACTCCCCTCCTCAGACAAGATCAAATCTCATACAGACACCTCTACCCTTCCATACTGAAACGTGGACAAAAAAATTTTCGATACGTCAGGAAATGAAATATGTAGAAGCAATGATGCATTATAAGGTATCATTTAAAACAGGTATCATAAATAAATTGATACGCAAAAAGGATTGCAATAACACATCAGTACTGGAAATGTATATATAATCGATCAAATACTTCATAAACAAGGGAATTAGAAGCTAGTATAGTCAAGTACCACAATTACACTAGAGGCTAGTTGGCCTAACATATAACACACAGATGAAAATCGGAAAAATAAGATTAGTACAGGACACATAAGTAGTTGGACAGGAATAAGGACTGTTACAAAAAATATTACTTTTATAAATACTGCATTCTTTGAATTCTTGACGGTATAATTCAATGATCAATATCATCCATAATAATAAGAGAGATCCTTGCAGCACAAACAACAGCCATTTTTTAAAAATATTGTGTTCAAAAAACATTAAATATTTTATTAGATCAAAACCATTGAAAAAAAAATAAAATTGGAAAAACTACGATTAATACAGGATCCATCAGAAGATGGGACAGGAGTAAGTACTGTTACAAAAATTATTAGCTTTATAAATACTGTATATCTTCTTGGAATTCTTGATGGTATAATTCAATGGTAAATATCATCCACAATAAAGAAACAGATCCTTGCACGACAAACACCAGCCATTTTTTAAAATATTGTGTTAAAAATATATAAAAGATTTTATTAGATCGAAGTTATTAAAAAATATATAGGAAATCGGAAAAAAATATTAATTCACAAAACTCATAAAGCCATTTTGGCTCGTTTTTATTGCTATATCACCACGTATTACTAATACTATATAGAAGATTAGTAAATAAAACTTCAATAACTTGAAACTTTAGACTTTTATATAAGTATTTGTGCAATATTTATTGTTTAATCATTTGTTATAATACCTTTTATTTTGTTTATATTGTTTGCGATATTGTTTTGGCACGTCAGCATGTACAATAAGTTTAAGTAACGAATTGAATAGAACTTCTAGATGACGGTATTGAATTGGTAAGATTTTTAAAAATTATTTATTATAATAAAGTTTTCAACTTTCCATAAACTGAGAATTTGCATTACACGTTATACTGCTCTAGCAATAGATTATCCCATAATTCATCAAGATTTCAATGAATGGTTAGTTTGTGTAGTTTGTGTATTGAAAGTGGTCAACTTTTGTAAGTTACTTACAAAAAAAATCACAACAATTGAGAAAAGTTGTGGGATACGCAGCGCTGGCGACTTAAAATTATAGCGGGAAGCTACTGTATGAGAAAGACAGAGGACCAATCAGCGTGGCAAGCCTTAATAGAGGGCTATATCCAACAATGGAGAGACACATGCTAAAGGTAAGGTAAGGTAGAGATCCCTATCAGGTAAGGTAAGGATTATTTAAACAAGATTCTTGGATTATACATTACGATGTAAAAAACAGTAACGGGGCGTCTTGTAAATAATGTTAACTGAGGATATACCCATTGGTAGGTCACTTGCCTGGTTTTTCATAGCCATTTTATGTAGACTTAGTAATATTATGTTACAATATTTACAAAACTATTAGGAGTCTGAATTTTAGCGAGCTGCTAAGCTGTAATTACAGTATTTTGTTATATTGCTGCGAATTAACGTATTATCGTTATTACTTATATCTACTTCTAAGTAGCGAATATAGGGTGGAATCTTAACGGTAAAAGGCGGACATTGTACCCGAGTTTACTGCAACGCTAATTGAACTAAAGTACTAGTCTATTAAGAAAATTACGTTTCGTTCCAGGGACGTAATGCGCCCCTCCTTTACAATGTAGAAACTATTACGTCCAGGGAAGATCACTTAAAGACTGTACACTTATATGCTGTAGGTAGGAACTTGCTAGTAATATCGCGTTAAGAAAAGCTGCATAAGTAGGAAACAGATAGAAAAGTAGACAAAAGAAATTTGTGGGCACAGTTACAATTAAAATCCTAAAAATAGATAGTTAGTAAACTTAAGTTTTAAAATTAAAAGTCCTGTAAGGTAAAAAAAAAATATATAATTTTTTTTTAATTAGAAGCAAATAATTACTAGAAACAAACGGCTTATTAAATACTTATTATATAGGCAACAGCCGAAGTTCGATTGCGAAATAAAATGTTCAGTTTAGGAAATCAAAATAAATAATATGAAATCAAAGACTATCCTGGTTTGTTTGGTAATAAATAACATAAAAAATAGTTTACCGCGTGACCACTTGAGCACCTGACGTGTATGCGATGTTGCAACCACCGTCTTCTAGGGTAGACTGAATGGCGTTCGCAACATCGCCGAAAAGTCGATGCAACAAACACCGCGTGGTAACCTATTTTTTTCTTATACAAAAAAAAACTATTTGACTATGCTGCAGTATGATTGAGACCGACGACTAATATGGTATTTGATTGCATCAGCACGAGGAGGTACGAGGCTGGGATAAAGTGGTCCACTTTCCACCGAGAAAGCACCGGACGATATAGTGTAGCTTAAATCAGCTCGTCCTTTTACTTTATATTCCATTGCTTTCGGCGGTGCAACACTATCATGGCGATTTTTTGTACGCTGCAGCAAGAGATAATCTTTCTGTGCTGTTTCTTCTAATCAAATCTCTCTTTATGATCCGCCCGGCGGTTTCTTATTTGGCGATACATGTTTGTATTTAACTGTGTCCGCATGGAGAAAGAGGGAATTAGGAATAGGCAAGTCAAGCCACAAAAAGTATTTAAAAAAAATAATTATACATTTAATAATTTGGCTTTTATCTAATTATTCATTTATTTGTATACCTAAATTAAATGACAGCGAAAACAGTAATTAACTTTGACGCCAAAGCCAAACACAATTTCACAAACGTGTAGATTATTATACCTAATCAATTAATTACATTATGTATATGTGTGTATTTATTACAAACACTAGTATATGAATGATACAATAAAAGGAGAAAGGAGAAGAAAAGAGGAATATAAATATCAACACGAGTATGCAGACATAAGCACGGATGTATATTATAAATAATAATATCAAAATATGTATCTTATAATGTGTATTTATAATCAGTTCAAATAATTGGAAAATCCCTTTTATCATTTGAATCGCTAACTGCAGAAAGGGAATGTTTCTCACTACTCTCAAAATGTGATTTGTTATTGTTCTTCTTTCCATATTCGTCTTGGTATAAATAACTCAAGACTTTTTCAATCACAACTGGAACACTATACTGCAGAATAGCAACATTTTCATAAAAACGTCATGTTGTAGCGGCTATCGTGCCATTTTAACCTGCGACCGTATTATAAAGCATTATAATGGATATTGTTAAATAATAGATAAGTAAAATTACACAAATTACTCCTGCAAAAAAGATACACTTGAATCATGATTTGGATAAAAAATAATATTGCTGTAAAAAAGAGTTTACTGTAAAAAAGTAAGATCTTAGAAATCAAACATTGGTTGCTTTCTCTTATTTATCAACGTGATTCAAGAGCCTGTGTAAATGAAACAACAATATAATAACTACTAGTAAGATTGTTTACTATTAAGGAATATTCTTCGGTACTCTGTTTTTTGTGTCTACTTTAAAATTTAATAAAAAATCCAATCTTTCGCTTTTTGAATTTAGCCACTCATTTATTTGATTTTTGTCAAAAGCAAAGCAAAAAGTAGAATATAATTATATATTCGCATTTTAGGAATTGTAAACTTTAGATTTGTCATCTACTACGGGCGACCCCGCCACCCCAGGAATGTATAACGATGTATAATCATTCTTTCAACTATGGGGCAAAAATAGAGACTTAGGGATAGCACAGTTCATCGTCTAATTACGCCAACATAACAGTGAGAATCCAACGACTTACCGCTTAGCAGTGGGAAGTGAATCCAGCCTGCAGCCTTGAGCCCTCATTACCAGATTTGGACGAATTTCTCCGTCCTCCAGTCTGGTCACGGATTCGAGGTCTCTTGCGCGGCCTCTACCTGACGTAGAACGAACGGCCTCACTAGACTCCAGGATTGTTCGGTGTGAGGTGGTGGTATCAAGTTACGAGGTATCTCCGTATTGAAAGGCGGTTTTGAATGAAGTAGAAGGAATTTATTGATCGAAGGTTTGATATTGCCAGTTATAATGCTTCCCGAACAGTTTACGTTGACGCGAGTGTATAGATGCGCGACCGCGGTTACGAGGATATATGCATGATGATTGTATGTGTGGTCCTAGTATCTTGTACTGGGCACGGCTCGAGTCTGTGGGATTACAGACTGATGCTTCGTGACTGGGAAAGGTAAGGAAAGGAAACCAAGAAGCCGGATTCGTTGACACACCTCGTGAGAAGGTTACCGAATATGCCGTCGCAACCTTGGGGAAGGTGATCATTCGGGAAATGATAATTTGGTTGCTTTTTCGCCGGTTTATATAGGACGATAAATGATGCAATCCAAAATATTCCGAGTAAAAGTATTGTTTCATCGTGCTGATTCATAGCTGCACGAGTTAAAATAATAGCTGAATTGTGTCAGTGTATTTCACTGGAAATCGATGCATTTGTTGATCGCATGTAATGGACTTCAGGGCCGTTACAGGTTAATTCAGGTTGAATATATTGCGAATTGAAGCGCCCTTACCCGTCATGGTCACTCGGGATCGGGTGGTTAATAGATTATTTCATGGATAGATGAAACAGACGTCTCCAGTTTATTCGCCGGATGGGTAGCGTGTCTAACAAACCGGACAGTGCACCAACCGCCCAGTTCCGCCCGAGGTGTTCCCCCGAATGTGCAATATTCTGATCCCAACCGCCTCCGACTGCGGATTACAGCTGTGGAAGAAGCTCTCAGCATCCCTGATAAGCTAAGCTATGGGAGTTGAACCGTGAGTTGGGCAGGCCAGATGACATCAAAATTGGCCAACACCAGCCAAACTCCGCGAAACCATTAGGAGCCAGAGTTTATAAACTGGTTAACTGGCAAAATCAGGAATTGTTTCTTCTCGGGTCCGCCGTTTAGGAAATTTCAGAAGAAAAGAAAAGTGCGCCGCGGACGGCGGTGGGAAACAAAGCTTGTAAATATTAAAGAAAGAATATAAGTGTCACATAAATCTAAATAAGGCCTCGGTCGGGTTTTCCCGCAGCTGGGCTGATATTTGATATGAAAAATTATTTCGGCCGAAAGGGGCCGAGTAAGTAAAATACGGAACGTGCCGGGCGCGTGAAAATCCGGCCGCTGAATTATTTCACAAGCGGCCGACCGTGCAAACATTCAACAAACTTCGCGGGCACCTCGGCCCTTGGACCGCGCGGGCCGGAAGGTAAGAAACGCTGAGTAAGGTGAGCGACCGATTTGAAGCTCGCGATAGAAAGTGCTTTTTTTATAGAAGATACTCGCATACATACGGAAGGTCAAGTAATTGACCACTTCCCTAGCAGGGAGAGGGTGTTCGAATATATCGGAACAGCAATCCAAATAATACAAACTGGAATAAAATCAAAACAGCACAAAGTCGTATTTTTTAAATGCAGTTCACAGAGAAGCTTATTTATAGATTTAACAAACGTACCTTAAGTAAAGTTCTATCATACTTATTTAAGCATTTCATCAGATACATTATATATTAACAGATGTATCCCCCCCCCCCACCCCACCCTCGTTTACTCCAAGCTTTGAAACTTATATAGCGTTTATTTTTTTAACACGCTTTTATTAGGTCGACCTGTATGTAACTAACTATGTAATGGAATCTAAGGTAACTAATTTAACCATCTTTCAAGGATCGTAGCGTCATTAAAATTGGCCGCTGTATGTACATAGTTCTGATGACAATACAATAATATGGTGCTGTCGAACTGATCTGATGATGGAGTCGGAAGATATGAACTGGAACTTCATGATGGAATATCGTATCATAGCTGTGTTTGGACTTGTTAGAAAAGTCTTGGAATGAACTTTGACCACGATTAGGTTTCAAGGTCTGATGATGAAGCCGGGAGATAGGCACTGGCATTCCATGATGGAATATCGTTGTAGTACTGCCGGCGGTTGTAGTACTACCAGAAGAACCAAAGCGAAGAAAGCACTGATCAAGACAATGAGGACACATCAACTCGAACACGTCGGCAATTGATTACATTAACGTTGTTACGTGCATTTATAAAATCGTGTTTTTTTTACTATTAATTTATTTTCATTACGCGCCTGTTCTCCAAAAATGAATAAAATAATTTAGTCTAGCAGAATTACTGTACCTCTAATAGCATCGAGCAGGTTTCTGATATCGACGACTGGCCCTGTTGTCGTATCCCTATTCTTGGCCTTGTTGCCGGGTTTGAGCCGTTGCGGGCAATTGGACGTCGCTTTCGGTCCACCTAGCTTGTTCGTCATCTGCATGAATGAGAGGGCGTCTGTACTTTATAAAGTTTCAGGATCTTATTCAGCTTCAGTGAAGAGTTTTTGCAATTTTTATCGCGTCTCCAAAAGCCGATCCAAATAAAAATTCACTGCGTCTTCTGCGTCTTCTTCAACTGCGTCTTCTGATGATGTAGGTTTCAAAGTATATTACAGCCATGGCTGATGTGTGTAAATGTTGATTTAAACAAATATAACAAATTGTTATATTATGTAACAAATTATATTTAAAAAATACTTAGAGAATGTCCTAAAGCCGACACCGCTTCAGCGATCTCTGACTAATCCGAATCTAAACGACTATCATGAATAGAGGAACTGCTTGTGATAGCTGAAGAAATTTTTGCATTTACAAACTCTCTCGATCATTTTTTAAAAAAAAACTATTTATGTAAAATTGTTCCTTGGCGTGGAAGATTTAAGTGCCCTTTTGCAAGAATTAACCCCTTTATTAATAAGGAATGAAACCTTTTAAAATATCAATAATAAGTGATTTCTACGATGATCTCTTCGGAGGCTTCTGCTGTGTAAAGCGATGTAGTAATGCGGGAGATACGATTTTGCTAATATTTTCAGGACTTCCCTAATATATGCAAGTATGAATACCAGGCGAATATGAAGTCGGTAAGGGTGCGTCGACTGGTGATGCTGCAAAAAGTCGAGAAAGAAAAAAGGGAAGTGTAGCTAAGGACCCCGAGTGAGACAAGTTATGGAAAGCTAATGTTCTGAATTTGAATAGTAGAAGATGGCTATGACCACCACGAGTCAAGTGGATATCGAGACCTTCTTGAATCGCGTGAACTCCTGATGCTGAAGTGAGAAACGGTTTTCTATTCTGCCGGTTTTGCTAGTGCTGTATAGTCACAGTATAAAAGCTGACAAATCTCACAAAATGTAAAAATCCGTGGAGCTGGCAACAATGCAAAAATCGGGTGTCGCTGCTGATGTTTATCAGCAGCCGAAAATTCAGAATACGGCAACATCACACGGTCTCAATTGTTTCTCGTTCGAATATTTGCAGTAATTAAAACGAAATTAAATGCGGCAACACTAATAAATTTCGTATACAGTGTCTATTCCAAAAAAATTACAGAAGAAGCTTCCGAATATTGTTATTAATAATCCGTATTTGCGTTAAAGCTCGGAATGCGCCACTGAAACCGAGGATAATCCCCCTTAAATTGGGTAAAAAGTTCCATCGTCAAGCTTTTGCCCGAAAGGGATTATGCCAAAGAAACGTGATTCCCGGGAAATTGAGGATCGGGTATAGCATTAACGGATTCGGCAGGAAATCGGTGTAACTGTCGATTTTATTTTACGCTCGTTTTGCTCGTGGCTTTGCTTGCTTTAATAAAGGAATTTGCCTACCTCCAAACTAAATGTAATGAACAGATTGACTAAATTAATTATTTAGCATGAGCAGCGATTGTTTATAGTTAATTATTTGCACTCATATAATCGCAGTGAGACTAGGTGTGGGACTATTTCAAACTATCCAGTAACACGCTACGACCAACTGGTCGGTCGCATAGAAGTTAAATATTAAGGTAGTTAAACTATGAAGACAGTGAAAAACGGATTTAAAGAATTCATTGACTCCTGACAATGACAGTTTTGTTGCAGAAGCATAATTAACCAACTCAATAGAAGCATTAACAAGCATCAATAATTTACCAACATTAAAATGGCAAAACTACGTAGAAAATAGGGATCTAAATTTCAATTAATTAAATATACAATACTGTGAAAAAGTCTTCGAACAGTTACCCACAAAATAAACGAGGTGTCGTATTTTTGAAAGTAACTAAGTGTGCCCATTCCTTTTTTTGTCGGGCTTGTTCATCCATCGGAGAAGTCATAAAACTTTATTAGACATTTCTGAAACCTACCTGGGTTGGGAAACAATTAGAAGAGTGGACAACGGTTAAATTTTCACAAAATGCCGTTCTCGTCTTTACCTGAAAAAGGGGTTCTATTTATTACTAATGTTATTTTTGAGTAGTTGCATATTGAGCACATCGCAAAACGGTTATTGTGAAATGGTTTTTGATTCTCTCTGCGAATATTAAAAAAAATATAATTCAAAATACAGTCGTTTAACCCTGCCGCAGAAAATTGTTTATATTGCTGTTGACCTGTGAACTCTCTTAATATACTTTATTAAAATGAATAAAATTAGTGCAATGGATCGACAAAAAAATATTATTTACATACAGAAGGACAATCAGTGCGAAAAATCCAACAACTGTACTGCTTTAGTAATTCATGTCCCGTCTGAATACAGTTTCTCATGAATACTGACCAAGGGTCCAACCCCATTCACCGAAAAATACCCCTAAACTATAACAGAACCTCCCCCGTGCTTAACTGTTGCAGCCAAACACTTGTCTTTATATTGTTCTTCGTAGCATCTGCGGACGAATTGGCGGCGATTAGATCTAAAAAAAATGAATTTGGACTTGTCTGTCCAGAGGACTCTTTTCCACTGCCCATGGTCCAAGTTTTATATTATTGGGAAAATTTTAATCGTCTCTGACGATTATTCTTACGAAGTAATGGTTTCCGCTTGGTCACACACCCTCGAAGATTATTTTTCAGCAGGACTTTTCGAACCACCGATGGGGTCACCAAAACGCCGCAAGACTCATTAAGATCCTGGGCCAGATCACGGCTTGAGTTTTTTTTTGACCTCAAGGATAAGACCACTTTATAGTGCTCTGATTATTCATCAATCTTTTTAGGTCTTCCACTCCTCGGACAGTCTTCGATTTGGCCGGTATTTTTGAATTTTTTGATCACATTATAGATTCCACAAACAGATTTTCCAGTCAGTTGTTGGATATTTCGCACTGAATGTCCTTCTTTATGGTGAATAATAATTTTTTTTCGATCCATTGCACTAATTTCATTAATTTTAATAAAATATATTAGAAGAGTTCACAGGTCAACAGCAATATAAACAATTTTCCGCGGCAGGGTTAAACGACGGTATTTCGAATTATATTTTTTTTTTATATTCGCAGAGAGAATCAAAAACTATTTAACATTAACCGTTTTGCGACGTACTCAATATGCAACTACTCAAAAATAACATTCGTATTAAATACAACCTCTTTTTCAGGTAAAGACGAGAACGGCATTTTTTGAAAATTTACCCATTGTCCACTCTTCTAATTGTTTCCCAACCCAGGTAGGTTGCAGAAATGTCTAATAAAGTTTTATGACTCCTCCGATGAATGAACAAGCCCGACAAAAAAAAGGAATGGGCTCACTTAGTTACTTTCAAAAATACGACACCTCGTTTATTTTGTGTGTAACTGTTCAAAGACTTTTTCACAGTAGTGTATAGTATCTGTTATTAATAGATTTTTAGTTCCTTTTCTGGTTCCTTAAAAATGGCACTTTCATAGGAACAAAAGGACCTAATATCTATGTTCAATCTCCCTTGTATCTTTAAAAACGTTGATTCTGTCTTGTTTTGACTGCCTAATCTGCCCCGCATTTCATTGAGACCGTTATATTTTTTACTCAAGAATCATGATTATTATAAATTGTGCAATTTTACGTGGCTGGACCATTATAGACGTGTCATAGTAGTTAGGTCGCCTGATATTACACTGTGAGGTTCTGGATTCAGTTCTTAGCTGGATCACCATTATTCTGTAAGGATACAATTAAAGGCATTGCATTTCAATTTTGTCGATCGAATGCAATAACAAGACATACATATAAATATAATATTACATGTACACGTGCATACACACACACTTCATAAAAGGGTAAGATATGGTCGTAAGATAATAAACCACGCCCATTGTAAACTTTTATCGAACAAAGTCGCATCCGTAGCCACGTTGAAACACCAGTTTCCGTTGTTACCGAAGTTTATCAGCCGTAAGTGCAGTCAGTAGGTGCTTGGACGGGTGACCGTATCAGTGTTGGCTGAGTGACCAAATGATATTTTAAAATTACAACATAAAATACATTGCTTACAAATTCTGAACGTAAATAGAAAAAAAATAGCAAAATATTTATTCATTTTCCAAAGGATTATATGAGTTTCTTCCTTGGAAATAATAGCCAAAGAAACAGAAGCCACTCTTTTGGATTATTATGGCATATTTTTTTCCTTATTTCCATTCTATAGTCCAGTTGAGTAGATGACACATGAAACAGAAATAATAGATAAGAAAAGAAGAAAAAATAGTTAAGGTAGGAAAAAACTCCAATTTGTATAATTGTATTTGTAGCGAGCGAATCTGAAAAATAAATAAGGTATATAAAGACCAGGAGTCTTTATAAATCATAAATCAAGTAGTCGTTAATCTTATAGTAGGTACATATTTTTTAAAAGTTGGTCTTTAATACGGTGATCCAAATTGTTTTCAATTCTTTTTAACCAACTTCAAAAAAAGTCAATAATTCGGTTGTATCTTCTTTTTTTAAAAGTTTGTTACCTCAGAACTCCGTCATTTATGAACCGATTTGGAAAATTCTTTTTTTATCTGAAAGATTGGTCTTGCAGATTCGTTTGTTTGTTTGAAAAGCTTTATTGCACACACAAAAGAATACAATGTGGTGGGCCTACTGCCAAGTGGAAATATCTACCGACCATACCGCCAGGGTTATTGTGACTGAAGGTTTATGTGGGCAAATTAATTTACAAGTAATAAATGAATACACTTACAAAAAGTCATCATAGTATAAAATATAATTCAGTGATTAGTAACGTATGCCAACTAGATATTGAAGGGAGGAATGAAATATAAGGACAAGCAAAGGAGACGGGAGGGGAGGAGGGAATTCATAAGTTGAGTAAATGTCTCTTTAAAGAATTTTTAAACCCGCTCAGGTTTTCAAGTTGTCTTATCGGTAAAGGCACGGAATTCCAGAGACGGGCCGCTTGCACTGCGAAAGACCTAGACATGAAAGTTGATGAATGCTGAGGTATAGCCAGTAATAGATTTTCCTGAGAGCGCAATGGAAGACCATGGGATGAAAGCAGAGAGAAGAGATTATACAAATAAGTAGGACAGTTTGACTGTAGTATTCGTCCCAGTTTTATTAAAATCCTGTTCTGATGATGGGATCCATAAGGAATTGAGGGAACTCCTCAAATATTATCACATGAGCATCCTCTCTTGGCTGGCAGACGGAACTCGTTTGGGCTCCGTTACGCAACGTTCTCGAGTAGCACGATTTGTTTCTCGGCTAGCCTCGATTACCTCGCCGTTATTATTGCCGAATTTAAATATTATTAGTGTAGCTTGTATATGAGGTATTTCAACCAACATTTCACAAGGTCATTTCGGCTCAGCAAGGCATCTGGGTATCTGTGTAGGAAAGTTTAAGTCTCTAAGTTCAATATTTTGAGATTGATAAATGACTAGTGCGCCCCCTGGTGGACCGATTTCAATCGCAATCTTTATAACTCTTGCCATGATCAAATGATGCCTGCAAACCAAAATTGTATCTCAATCGAATTAAGCTTTTGGAGGAATACACACAGAGGGCGTGGCGCTTAGGAGGTATACACACAGATAGACAGACAGACACACAGACAGACTTCGATTCGGAAATAGTCTTAATCGTCTCAAGGGGGGCTTAACATTGATATTTCCATCTTCATCTCAAAAATATTTTTTTGCGCGTTCACAATACTTTCCTTGGGCTGGAAAAGGTGAAAAAAATATTGTGAATGTGTCTCTAAAATTATGTAAAATATATGCGCTATTTAACCTAGGCTCAGAAAGATTGGGATTGTTTTGGATCATAAATTAGTTTTCTTTATTGCATTTGAATGTGTATGAATAAATAAAGAAATAAAAGTAAATAAATAATAAACAAATAAATAAAAATAAATAAATAAACACATATCTACACATATATGCATAGAATTGACGCACTTATCAATAAGGTCTCATCCATCCAACTATTGCGTAATACATTGATAATCTAATTGTGGAAGCAATAAAACCAAAATATAAACAAAAACAAAAGGCGAAAGCAGTAAGGCGTATCGAGAGAATGAGGTATATCGAGAGAAATAATGTTTCTTTAACCGCTTGAAAGCCAGCATTCACGCGCAAAAAACTGCGCTGCAACTTTTTGGTCGATTTTGTAAATAAATACTGACAATATCGTTTTTTTTTATGAATTCCCTCTTGTTACCTAGTAATTAATCTTGTTAGTCGTGTATCTAATGATACAACTCCCCCTTCTCGAACCGTAGATTCAGTTCAGCATCCCTATAGAGCAGTACTGCTACGGATAGACATAGAGGCAATCCTAGCTTTTTCTCGTCTCCTGCTTTATACTCCCACCCCTTCATGAGTCGGAAGCGGTACGTCTGGAATTTTCCCCTATGTGGTACGACCCGACCACGTGTATAAACTTCATTATCCGGTGGCAATACTTCCTACTATTCAAGGGGTTTTACAAAACGAATGGTCAAAATAGTTAAGGAAGCATATGCTGCTGTCTGATGACCATATAGAGATAGGTTTATAAGATTACCGGTCATAGTAATTTCGACGATTTTTCAGGTATTTCTTGATTTAATACTAAAAAGAAGCAGTGCTGTATCTGATTTATATAAATCAGATACAACACGTATCTGATTTATCAACATAAATTTTACCAGTCTTTTGTAATGGGCGTCATTTTGAATTAGTGTATCCTGACCTAGGTCAGTATTAAATAAGGGTATGTTGTGGAGTTTCTTTGCGAATTAAATGTAATGTTTTTGTTTAAATGTCGTTCTCATCCTCGGTTGCACATGTCTGCTTGTCTGTCTTGTTTCCAGTGTATGAGCGATACTATGGTCGGCTTGTCGTTGTATCATTGGAGTTTCTTCCTGAAGCATATTAAGACCTGATGATGTATAGCTGTTTTGCATCTATTACCATGAAGTCCCTGTAAATCTGTTCAAAAGAGTAGCGGCAAGGCTTCCTGGCTATAACCCCAATCATGGCCTTTTGGGCCTTATCAGAGGATCCAGATTTGACTTGGCCATACTACCCCAGTCAATTTTTCATGCCGGTACCGCATATATATATGAGATTATTTCCCCTTTCTGTCTGTAACTCTTTGTGGTTATTCGACATCATAAATTTAATTACAATACAGAAGACTTTGGCGATTTGGCGCTAACCACGATACGTGACATGCCCCCGGTCAACGTGCCACAATGGCACAGATTACATACGAGAGGTCATACGCCACATCATCACAGCTTCGAAAGTAGCAAATTCGCTGCTTTTAAAGTGACGTAGTATCGTCCAGTTTATTACTCGTGAAATGCTCGAAATTTATATTTGCAACTTAATTTACAAATCAAAATCGTGTGAACAGTTATTTTCTTAAAATTGTTAATAAAAATAATTGTTAAATTTGTTCTATGTACGAAAGGCAAAAAAAGTGATAATGAGTTTAAAACTCTTTGTAGCCAAATAAAAATAAATGCTGCCAGGCTCATCTAATGCAACTGTTATTATGTTCTGAAAAACTGATTTTTTTTTTTTTTTTTTAATAACAAACATTAGTTTGCATTTTCTCGAAGCGTGTTGACGAAAATGGAATATACGGAATATCGCACTGCAATTAAATAACTTTGCCTGAAAAATATTTGTACCAAGCGAGTATTTCAAGACTTACGATATACATAGAGGGTTGATGCTCCCTCATATTCTACGGTTGCACGTTAGTGGGTTAAGTTTATACTCGTAGAACTTTACCGAACAATGATCCTCGTTCGGGTCTCCCTACGAGTAAAATCATAGGCTTTCTTTTTTGGGACAGTCAGGGGGTAGTGATGATTGAATTCCTTAATCATAGAGCTACTATTATGGGGACTCTATGTGCTGAGTTAATGAAAAAATTCAAAATGAAGTACATGAAAAACAAAGAGGCAAACTCGCTGAAATTGTTTTGTTTCACCAAGATAACGCGTCAGTAGAAACAAGTCCAAAGTAGCGATGGCTGTCATTAAAGAAGCTGGCTTTGAAGTACTGGAACATCATCCATACTCACCGGACCTTGTCTTTAGTGATTTATATCTATTTCCCGAAATAAATGAACATCTGAGAGATCGACAATTTGAAGATGATGACGTGATAGAAGCCGCAGTGCAGGATTTTTTAGGTGATCAGGATGATTTTTTTTCTATAAAGGGTGTTTTATGTTTAGAAAAAAGACCTATCATGTGTATAAGCCTTTTATTGAACGGCGTAATAAAAAAGCCAATTATTTATTTACATTATTTCTATACAATATAAACTTGTTATTTTATAATATCAGTAAATCAGAAACAAATTCCAAAGCAATTAGAAAACTCCAATCATCACTTTAAATCTAAAGTGATGATCTATAGTTATTTCAATTCCTTTTTGGAAATTGATGCTAGTTAATCTATTGGTGAAGGAATTGTGTTTCTGAGCCAAGAAAAATAGCAGCATTTATAAATGGTGCTTGTATTCGGACATCCTGACTATATTGTAATATATACTGTATTATTCATCATCGACTACTGTATTCGTAGCCGGGGATTGGGGAGGGGGTCGCCCTCGCCCCCCCCCCCCCAGCTGCCGTCGGTGATGCTGGATCTCGTATTATATTGTATTATATTGAACTTGCATTATAAATTGTAGTATGTTGTATTGTCATGGGACCTATATGTATGCACACACAATTTCATGTCGATCGAAATATTTTATGTAAAAGTTGGTCAAATTTGAACTACAAGATATGACTTACACCCAAACACTGACGAAGTTGAATGAATAAAACTTGTAATTATGGTCAGGTTAAAGAAGAAGACTTCCGATCGCGAGGAATACAGCCCAATTATTCGTTTCACTTAACATCGGGCGTCTTTTCATTCGTGTTGTGTCTGTTTGGAACACACACAACTCCCCGGTTAATCTGTGGCAAAGGGTCGATCTCGAATAAATGTTTCATTTTCGGCGTTTTGCCTCTTATTTGGCCGACAGGCGATCGGAGGCGATGACGCGGTGAGAGAATGACCCCTGGATGATTTCACCCCGTCCAGCCTCGATAACCCGAAAAAGCGAAACCGACAACGTAATATTATGACGCTGTCGCTATTATTATTTATGTTATATTATTACTATTACTATTTCTATTATAACGCTTTTATTATTATTCATAGCTAGGTTTACATGAAAAACTAAGATGAAAATTATACACAACTAAATATGGAATATCAACTTTAGGATATTGCTAAAAATGCTTTTTTATTGTTAACCAATACCAAAAAAAAAGAAGTACTTTATTTTAATTTGTAGACGTTCTTTCACAAATTCACTCAAAAATTACAAGGATTTTATATTCCCTTTATAAGTTTCTGTATTTTTTCAATATTTTGAATACACTCAAATTACAACTCAAGGACCACTGCACATTCATAAGAGGCTACCTTTATTTGAAAAATCAGTACTGTAAACAAAGTTTTGTAATATTCTTTCAGAAGCCGATTGAGGAAAGCGAAGTCGGCGCTATTAGCATAAATTCCATTATATTGCGACATTATACCGGGCAAACTTTGTACCGTAGAGGAGATTGGAATACTTAGGTAAGTAATATTTAGGAATGCGGAGTTTTCCTTCGCTTAAAAGGATGAGTTGCTGCAGTTAATCGTGGTGTTCTGTCCCGATACGAGTTTTATTTTTTATTTATTTTAAACAAACAATACTCTAATATTACATGGCTATCGCTAACATTTTTACTTTGTTTCTAATTAGGGTATAATATTATATGCGTACTCCGCATGCTTAATTTATAATTGCGTATGTGCCGTATCTCATGATTTACAAAATTATCAAAATTATCAAAAATTATCAGTACAAAAATTAATATCCTTAAAAATTATCAAAACAAAAATTAAAAATTTTAGAAATAAGTTTACAGTGAATTCTGGAAAACAATTAAACAATTAAATGGTAAAAAATAGAAGAAATATTGTAGAAAACAGTATAATGTTTTCTACAATATTTCTTTACAATTTTTTAATATTATACAATTTTATATAGGTTTACCCTATTTTGATAATATTATACAATCTTTATTATAAACTCCTCTGCCAGAAATTAAGATTGAAATTTCTTCTTTCCTTTCATTGACATATGGAGGTTTTTTTATTTTTATTTCGATTTAATGGCTCGTTAATAACAAACTCAGCCAATTGTATAATATTTTAAATGTTGGTAGCATTCGAAATATAAATTATTTCGTAATGTCACTTTCATTTGGAAAACGGCTTTGCCGAAGTGATCAATAGTTTAATTTTTAATTTTTTCGCTTAATTCGTCTCAATTGAAGGCATTTTGTATTGCATAAGGATAAGCCTTATTTATGAGATATATGGATGAATAGTGACCGTTAGTCGACTGCAAAAGGACCTTTAAACTTACATTGCACCGTCGAAAGTCGTGCACATCCGTAAGTATATCTCATTCAAACATAAACATTTCCCAATACAAGCTGGGATTTCCTTCGCTACTTTTTAAGTAGCCTTTACTAATTTTATTTTAAATAAAAACATCGTCCTATAAACGGATTTCTTTACAAACCTTATCAAATATAACTATATATATAGTTATATTTGAAATGAAATATTTACAATACAAAATAAATAGTTACATTGGCCAGCGTAGGCAATGAAAGTCAACTTCCAATAGCATTGCATGCTAAGGCACACAATTTAACTTTTGATAATTGTTTTAACCTTGGCGATAACGCTAAAGAAAGAGACGTTAAATCTTGGGAGTTGGCTTTTATAAATATTTTAGGCGCTTGCAAGGGTCCCGGTCTGAATAGGCAAAATTAATACAGTAATTATATTTGTTCAGACATATTCATTAAAAGCTTATTAATATTTTTCATTTAAAAATCATTATTAATAATGTTTTTCAAGGTCGGTTATAGTGTATCTATAACGATATTGCAAAATATTATTAACCCATTTCTCTATGTTCAGTTTTTTTTAAATTTAAATTTTGAAAAAATTGTTCTATCAGAAATGTCATAGAGATGAATACGACTAGTGTCGAAATATTCTCAGTCATATAATTTCTTCTAAAATAAGTTACTAACATCCATTTCTGTTACAGAAACCATCCTCCTATACTTATTACATCCAAGGGCATACAATAATTCGGCTGCAGTGAGCAATAACTAAGAACATCATAAGTTATCAATTGCGGAAACAGGTGCTGCTGCCCTAAGTATTTAAAGAGGACATTAACTATCGGTAAAATGTTTCTGGTCCACCAGGACCCCAGATAAGTAACTTTTCATGAATCTAATTTTATATATTATTGAAAATAATTTATAAATATATATATATATATATATATATATATATATATATATATATATATATATATATATATATATATATATATATATATATATATATATTTTTAAATTATTTTCAATAATATATAAAATTAGATTATATTTAAATTAGATTATATTAAAATTAGATATATATATATATATATATATATATATATATATATATATATATATATATATATATATATATATATATATATATATATATATATATATATATATATATATATATATATATATATATATATATATATATATATATATATATATATATATAGTAGAAATTATGCAGTGGGATCTCTCGCTGCGAGAATCTAGACAGAAATCTCTGGAAGTTTGACTTCGCGCTCGTCTCTTCTCGGCAGGGAGACGACGCGGTGGAAACCGCCTCCGAAGACCTTAGGAGTCGCCCCTTCCGCGGCGCCATCCGCTCTGTCGGCGCGACCCTGGCTCGGAGACCGGCTCGGGCTGGCCAGTTTCTTCATCGCGAAGAACTTGGACTTGATTTCGTTGAGCTCGTTGGTGATGCGCTGTATCTCCAGCTTGCACTCCGCGACTTGCGTATTTTTCAGGTTCAGCTCCACGACGAGGCATTTCAACTTGTCGCCGCGTCGCGTGAGTGCCTTCTGCGTCTGTGACAGTTGTGACTGAACTTCAGGCCTAGGTTGAAGAGATAGCCGCTCCTTGGACACTATGTATATCTTTTCGGATTCCTTAAGTTGCCGTTCCTTTTCCACGATGACCTCCGATTGACGTAACACTTTTTTTTGTAATATTTGTAATTTGGAGAGAAGGTCAACCATGGTAGGATCAGTGCCTTGCAGTTTTCGCCATCTGTGTACGTTGAGGGGTGTTTGTAGGGCTTCTTCCAACGCCCTTACTCTGAGCCTTTCGCGGGCGGCCTCTCGCTCCAAATTGAACACCTCCAGTCTCAAGTTGGTCATATTCTCGATGCCCTTCGCCTGCAGATTCTTCTCCCTCCTCAATTTTCCTATCTCAGTCTTGAGCAGTCGGATATCTTCCAGCCTCTGGTCGTAGTGCTTCTCTCCTCGGAACAGGGTATGTTGGAGTATTCGGATCTTCTCGTAGAGAAGGGCCAGCTCGTCATTTCTCCTCACCAGCTGGGTGCCTATTATATCTCTCTCATTGAGGAGACCTTCGCGTTCCTTCACCAGCCTGCTGATCTCCGCCTCGTGTTCCAGAATGACTTTGGTCAATTTCCTCTCCTCTTGCTTGAGCCCTTTGGTCTCGTCCTTCTCTCGGTAAAGCACCGCAGCCGCGTTCTGAACCTCCGCCTTCAGGTCGTCTATCTTCTTCTTGGCCTTGGCGAGCTCCGTCTCGGCGGCCTTCAGCGCGCGCTCTTTCACCGCGCCGTCCTCCTTCATCTGCTCGATCTGGTAGGAGAGGGTCTTCTGCTTCTGCCGCAGGTCCGCGATCTGGTCCTGCGCCTCCGCGTAGTTCTTGCCCAGGAGGTTTCGCTCGCTGCGCACCGCGTCAAAGCCGCTCTGCTGCTTCTTGTATTTGACGATCTGTTCGCGGATCACCTTCTGCAGTTCGATTATTTCCGTGTCTCTGAAGCGGACTTCATCATTCGTGACGTCAATTTTAGCGTTAAGAGCTAGTTCTTCCTCCAATAGTCGGTCCCTTTCGGTTTCCAGCGAAGTTATGTCATGCCTCTGTTTCCCGATGGCGGATGTCAGCTGGTCGATCTTTCCCTCCAGCATCTTCCGATTCTGAGTCTGCATGTTCATCGCCGCCAAATTCTCCTGAGCTTCTACTTGAAGTTTCGTCATCGCCTTGCTCTGCAGCTCCCTATCCCTCGCGTTCTTCTCCAGCTCCTTTCTGTCCGCTTCGCTCTGCCGCTTCCCCAGCATCACCTCTCGCTCTATCGCCGCCAGGCTGTTCTTCAGTCTGTTCCGCTCGCTCTCGCTCTCGACCTTTGCCCTCTCTATCTTGGCCATCTTCTGGAACACCGCCGCTGTCGTCTTGGAGGATTTCGCTATCTCGTTCTTGCACTGCGCTATCTGGTCGATAGAGTTCTGCAGTTCTTTCGTTTTATCCGCCAGCATCTTGTTTGTTTTCTCCAGATTGAGGTTAGTCTGATCTAGGTTGGCCTGCAGCGACTGCTGTCGGAGCTCTGCTGCTTCTGCTTCACTTCGCAATGTCTCTACGGTCGTTTTGCGGCTGTGAAGACTGCGCTCCAGTTTGGCACATTTTGCGGTTAGTATAGATAGCTCTTCTTGGAGCTGGGATATCTCTTTGTTCATGTTCTGAATGTCCTTCTTGTGATCGTCTATTTCGTCCTGCATCTTGACCCGTATCCTCGATTGTCTGGTGGCTTCGTTCGTTAGGTCTTCGATCTCCTCCTCCATGCGCTGCAAAGCCATGTCGGCTTCGCTGTTCTTCCTCTCGAGTTCGTCCTGGTAGTTGACGGCGTTCTTCAACCTCGACTTGAGCGCCTCCACTTCTAGCGATAACTTGGCGCGTTCCTTCTCCAGCTTTTCCTTGTCTGGGGCGTCGCTTTGTTCCTCTTCCTCGTCTGCTCCGGTCGCCTTTATCAAGTCAAGCTCGGCAGTCATCTTCGAGTTCTGTCTTCGAAGGTTCTCGATGGTCTCCCTGGCAGCCAGCTCTCGGCTGTGCATGGCGTCAGCCAGGGCCTTAGCCCTTCCCGCCTCCCTTTTGAACCCGTCTATCATCTCGTGGTCCTCGTTGAATCTCTCAACCAGCTTCGAATAAGTCTCGTCTCTCTCTCCTAGTTTACCCTCCAGAGCTGTCACCTCAACTTTGAGCTCGTCTATTTTAGCTTTTTTCTCGAAGTACAAGTCGTACAGCTTGGTGAATCCGTCTTTCATCTCTTTCGGGGCTTCGTGCTTCCCCAAATCGTCCATAATGATTGCCAACTCCTTCTCGGCCATCTCTTCAGATGTCGGCATGATATGTTCGTCTTCGGATTCATTGTCCATTATTTCCAAGCGAAAATCTTCAAAATCTTAGTTTTAAAATACCTTTAAAAATTCTTTTAAAAATTCTAGAAAAATACTGGTCGGCTGTTTGTCCTAGCGACTCAGCTGTCAAGCAGAAGCTGTCAATCAGCTGTCAATCAGAAGCAGAAGACCCTCTCCTACCAGATCGAGCAGATGAAGGAGGACGGCGCGGTGAAAGAGCGCGCGCTGAAGGCCGCCGAGACGGAGCTCGCCAAGGCCAAGAAGAAGATAGACGACCTGAAGGTGGAGGTTCAGAACGCTGCTGCGGTGCTTTACCGAGAGAAGGACGAGACCAAAGGGCTCAAGCAAGAGGAGAGGAAATTGACCAAAGTCATTCTGGAACACGAGGCGGAGATCAGCAGGCTGGTGAAGGAACGCGAAGGTCTCCTCAATGAGAGAGATATAATAGGCACCCAGCTGGTGAGGAGAAATGACGAGCTGGCCCTTCTCTACGAGAAGATCCGAATACTCCAACATACCCTGTTCCGAGGAGAGAAGCACTACGACCAGAGGCTGGAAGATATCCGACTGCTCAAGACTGAGATAGGAAAATTGAGGAGGGAGAAGAATCTGCAGGCGAAGGGCATCGAGAATATGACCAACTTGAGACTGGAGGTGTTCAATTTGGAGCGAGAGGCCGCCCGCGAAAGGCTCAGAGTAAGGGCGTTGGAAGAAGCCCTACAAACACCCCTCAACGTACACAGATGGCGAAAACTGCAAGGCACTGATCCTACCATGGTTGACCTTCTCTCCAAATTACAAATATTACAAAAAAAAGTGTTACGTCAATCGGAGGTCATCGTGGAAAAGGAACGGCAACTTAAGGAATCCGAAAAGATATACATAGTGTCCAAGGAGCGGCTATCTCTTCAACCTAGCCCTGAAGTTCAGTCACAACTGTCACAGACGCAGAAGGCACTCACGCGACGCGGCGACAAGTTGAAATGCCTCGTCGTGGAGCTGAACCTGAAAAATACGCAAGTCGCGGAGTGCAAGCTGGAGATACAGCGCATCACCAACGAGCTCAACGAAATCAAGTCCAAGTTCTTCGCGATGAAGAAACTGGCCAGCCCGAGCCGGTCTCCGAGCCAGGGTCGCGCCGACAGAGCGGATGGCGCCGCGGAAGGGGCGACTCCTAAGGTCTTCGGAGGCGGTTTCCACCGCGTCGTCTCCCTGCCGAGAAGAGACGAGCGCGAAGTCAAACTTCCAGAGATTTCTGTCTAGATTCTCGCAGCGAGAGATCCCACTGCATAATTTCTACTATTAGCTGTTATAATTTCTATTAAAAATTTAAATTTTTTTTTATATATATATATATAAATATATATATATATATACGAGTGGTATTACCCGGCGTTGCCCGTGTTATATCTTTTCTCAAATACCAATGTATACCAATTTTCTTGGCGATCGGTTGAGCAGTATAGAAGTTGGTGTGCTGCAGCGCCGTCTAGTTGAAAGTCGCAACAAAGCGGATATATATAAAAACCTTAACCATGAAAACATACATATATATGCCAACTTTCATGGTGATCGGTCAAACGGTTTCGGAGTCTATTAAACTCGGACAGACGGGCATACAGATATACCAACATCCATTTTTATATTATATTATTTTGGCCTGTTTTTAAAATTTAAACTTTGAATGCCTATATCTCGCTTATTTGTAGCGACCGACACAATTTTCTTCCAGATTTAGCAATAAAATGAAAAAAATTGGAGAGAGGTTCCTATACTGCAGTTATTCCACTTTTATAACTATGTGATAATACTTACATGTATATATTTTAATTAAAGAGTTTTGAACAATGAAGCACAAATAATTAAAAAAGCAGGAATAATTTCACTGTATTACCTTCACAATATTTTGAATTTAGAATAACGCTTGGCCGACTATGACGTTTGTAGGTTTAACATAGCAGCGCCATCTACGGATTACTCAATAGATAACGCCATCTGTTAAAATCGTTTGGAACTAACATATAATTGCGAATGTCAAATAATAGACATTGCAATAAAATAATATCGCGACTATAAATTAAGACGTAATCTATCCTATCTTTCAAGTTGGATCAAACTGCACATTGTGTGCAAATTTGATTCAAATCGGTTAAGTAGTTTAGGAGTCCATCGCGGACAAACAACGTGACACGTAATTTATATATATTAAGATATATATATATATATATATATATATATATATATATATATATATATATATATATATATATATATATATATATATATATATATATATATATATATATATATATATATATATATATATATATATATATATATATATATATATATATATATATATATATATATATATATATATATATATATATATATATATATATATATATATATATATATATATATATATATATATATATATATATATATATATATATATATATATATATATATATATATATATATATATATATATATATATATATATATATATATATATATATATATATATATATATATATATATATATATATATATATATATATATATATATATATATATATATATATATATATAATAAGGTTTGTAAAGAAATCCGTTTATAGGTGATCCGTTTTTATTTAAAATAAAATTAGTAAAAGCTACTTAAAAAGTAGCAAAGGAAATCACTTTTCTCCGAGTTACTTTGCAAATCCGGCTACCACGAAAAAGTCTTTTGATTTTTTTGATTAATATATAGCCTATGACACTCACAAATATTGTGGCTTTCTATTGGTAAAAGAATTTTCAAAATTGGTTCAGTAGATCCAGAGATTACTTCCTACAACCTCACAAACGTTACCTCTTTATAATATTAGTATAGATGAGTGCCGTCTACACGTTACGTTTCGTAGTAAAATTCTGGTTGGCTGATTGTATTATAGTAGGTACGACGTTGATCAATCTAACTTGCTATATAATCAATGCCTACTCCTTTCAGATGGCGCGTATCGGCGTATACATATATTTTCTAAATCCCCGTAGACATCCTAGGTATGTATACGTTTGGGCGATGAACGAGGTGTATTTCTGCCGTACCGGCTGCGGCCACAGCCGTGTTCCTGCGGCATGCGAGCCTTTAATCCGGTTTCCCCGTACAAATTAACGGCGACGCCGCGCCGGTTGCATGCGAGCGCCGAAGCGGACTTGTTGAACATTTTTGTCTTCGTGTTAATTAATTAACATCCGCCATTTCATTAAAGAGTGACTCGGATAGGCGCTGAAATCGCGCGTACTTTTAGCCTGCTTACTTTATCTATATAATTCTGACTTCTAGGTTATCCAACAAGATAACGTAGACCATACAGACAAAAACTTTACAGTCCACCACTAATGTAGACCATACTGACAAAAACAAAGACGGGAGCTAATGGGCCCTTGCTGAGTTGGCCATGAAGACCCATTTGTTCAGGGTTGGTCACACTCACGGGTCAACACCCATTAGGCGGCCTCCACGCATGAAGTGCGAGCCCGGGTAGGACTCTGGCGTTGGGGATAGTTTCCCCTAGGACTTCCCCTGGCGCTCCTAGACGGTCTGCGCACCATGTGGCGTAAGCCAATCGATTATGCATTCTGACTAACAGTCGAGGGAGTCTGGAAGCAGTACTGTTTCCTATAGAGTGGGGGTGATTGCTGATCTTACGGCGACTGCTCTTGAAACGCCCATCTGCTACCCGATCCCGGGTGAACAGCCGGGCATAGGACGCCGTGGTCCGCGATAGATTCGGTTTACACCGTTTCACCGCTTCGTAAGGGAGAGGACCGCACAAGCGACCTCGAACTCCTAACCAGTCGAGAGACCGGAGTAATCTGGTCGCAATTGGAATAAGGGCGTGAGTGTAAGCCCACTGGGTAACATCCTGGTTATCTCGCGGATAAAGCGTTGGTCTCTTACGGGCATGTGGCGGAGCTTGACGGTGGACTGTCTTATCCAAGTCTTCTGCGTTCACTTCATGGGAGATAGAACGACCAATCGTTAAAACTTCCTGAGGTAACGGGTTCGCTCGTTGTAGTTGACAGCTCTATTTGACAAACACGTTAATGGCAGTTTACGATTCTCGGTAAACTTGACGACTATCAGTTCCTGTGCAGATGAACTCATCGTTATCCTGGGTCGGCTCAACGCACCTTTCCTTCCACCCGGTAGCATCCTCAAAAAGGGACTAAACCCGAAAGGGCCGCTGTGAACTCTCCCTGCGGCTATAACCTGCAGTCCTAGAAAGTTGGGATCGAAGGTTCCTATTCAAGGGAACACATCTGGCGGAACTAGGCGCTTTGCGCAACGTGCGGCGTCAGTCAAACGCTTGCTCAATACTGCGAATAATCGGGTGAGTCTGGAAAAGTACGTTTCCTAAGAAGCGGGGGATAGTTGTTGACATTGCGACATCTAGGTAATGTTTTATGCAATTTACTAGATGGATAGCTTTTTTTGTTATGGTATATTATTGTTTTTTTTCTTTTCCAAATATTTGTAAAAATAATCTTTGTAAAAAAACAATTTTCAAATATTAATTTGTAAAAAAATAATTTGTAAGGAATTTGAAAACAAGAAAAAGTGACAATAAATATAATAAATACCTACATGGTTCCAGGGTGAATTGGTGGGGATAGAGGCCGTTGTGCAACATTGTGTTTAAAGCCTGTAACATAGCGTAATGACTAAACGTGCCATGCCTGTCATTACTCAACAACAAAAAAATCCATTGTATATAAATGGTATTAGATTGCACAGCTCTATAGAACGATTTGGAAACCTTTCCGATACGGCGAAACGCAGGTGTCGCTGATAGAATTGACGTCTAAACTAATATCAATTTATTTGGCCATCTATAATAACATTGATAGTGAATGGTTGTTTATAAAGGTTCAATCGATTATTACAACCTCATATTTTAACAAACGATAATCATAATAACATTTAATTATTAGTGCCATCTATCTCATTTTTAATATAGGCTGACTACGTTACAGAAATACCACCATTAAACTCAACATTAGCGGCATTTAACGATTCTCGGTAAACTTGGCAGGTAACGGTTCCTGTGCAGCTTGAGCCATATGACCTGCACGTTATCCTGGGTCGGCTTAACTCACGGTTCAACACGGCTCTTTGCTATAGCACATATTTACATTTCCATGGATATTACAGAAATATTCTATGTCTCTTATTCTTTTTATGCTTTTAAAAGTATTTTGTGCCCTTAGTATAAGTTTTCATATTTTGTGTCTAGCTAAAATATTACAATGTCATATGTTATTAAAAACTTTTTACTGATTTATATTTTAAAATACGGAGCCGTCGCGTTTCAACGCTTCGGTGCTAGTATAAATATTTGCATTTCCCGGAAGCAAGCATTTACCATTGCTCTAAAACCACGTATACTTTTTACTGTTGCATTCATACGTGACTGCAAGCCACGTGCGCTGTTTTATGAACAGGTTTTCATTACATTTTCTGCGAATGGACACATAGTGGGAAATAAGGAATTAATACAGTTAGTGTAGCCTTAATTAAACAAAGGCTGGAGTCGAAATTCCCGGACGGGATTTTGTCCCTCTTACTGTTTTGCCAGGGCAATGAGGTTTTTAATGTACACAGTTACGTTGTATCGATAACAAAATTTAAAAACGGTTTTTAACTTTACACTTTTTTTCAGTGAGTTTTACTGAGTAGTATGATATGATGCGTAGATACTTGCATTCACTATTATATAGCGTATTAGATTGCTCAATACTGTACCATGATCTAGCAGCTAGAATTTTAATACGAAACATAACGTCTAGATGGCATCCATACTTCCAAAATTAATTAATATTCACATATGTCCATTATTACGGCGTTCTTTGTATGACAGTATGTTGACACACTTGAGCTGGGACTCTAAATATGTCCATACAGCATACTATCTCGAACTAAAAAAAAAGAATGTTTAAATCATTGCTATTATTATTTTAATATTATTTATATAACAAAGTCAATGTGTAGTTAAGAACATTGGATTCAATAAATAATAATTACGCACTTACAGTTCAGATAGATGTATTATTTATATAAAAATGCTACAGATGACACTAACGATTGAATGATTGTTGCTATTGGTTAAATTTTTGGTTTTTATAATCAATCAGTCCTGTATACAAAATAATACGCTGTCATCGCATGCGATCTTATGATCGCATGTGGGAGCGTAACGTATGATCTCCAGAGGGAATGAACGAAGGAACAGCGTATTCAGCCGCGAAGAGGAAAAACGGGATCGACCAGCGTCTCCTTTGCTCGGTCCATTCGCGGTCACGTGATCACTATTAAATAATCCATTACCAAGAAGCCGACCCTGGAGTAAGAGAGATTCTAATCTCAAGATAAAGAGACAATCTAAATAATAAAATATCCTAAAATTTCAGAAATTCAGGAAAAGAAAAAAAAATAGAAATTACCAAAAAAATCGAAATAATGAAAAAACCAAAATAAAAACAGTAATTTAGTAACAAAATTATAAAAACTAGAAAAGTAGAAATAGACTAAGAAAAATAGACACTTGTAAAATAGTCACCCAAATGGGACTAGCCCGGGCGGATAGGACTCTAATATTACAATAAATTATGTAAAAGTTTTAGTATATATGCTCATAAAACTAAATTGCCATGAAGTATGATCCTCAATTTAAAAAAAATAATATAACGCAATTTATTAAAAAATCGGCAAAAGGCTTCATCTATATACATATATAAAAATGAATCGCCGTGCGTTAGTGTCACAAGATCTCGGAAATGACTCGACCGATTTGAATTTTTTTTCTTTTGTTTGCCTTAATTCAGGGGTGGTTTACAAAATAAAATATTTAGGAAAAACTCAAAGAAACAACTGAAAATAGAAAAAAACGAAATTGGTCATTTTGGGAAATAGGCCACTTTCAATAGATGGCTTTCGCGGCGATCCTATTGTTTGACAGCTGCGCCATCCATAACTGTTATTAATCCGTGCGATTGTGTAAAAATTCTAAAAGTCGAAAAGTCGAAAAAGTAAAAAAAGTCGAAAAAGCCAAAAAAGTCGAAAAAGTCGAGAAAGTCGGAAAAGTCGAAGAAGCCGAACAAGTCGAAAAAGTCGGAAAGTCGAAGAAGCCGAAAAAGTTGAAAAAATCAGAAAAGTCGAAAAAGCATTTATATTTCATCATGTAAATTGGACATTTCGTAATAATACGAGCACATCTTGTAACAAAAGTACTCTTGAGGTTTTCCGCGCTTTATATTACTTTTAAAGACTCAAGCCAAGCGCTGTCCTCAAGTTGATTTGAAAGTTGGTTTGTAATAAAGTAAAATCTTCGCCGAAATCTCCTTTAAAGTTCAAACTTAGAGCCAGCGTCTGTTATCAAACGAAGAAAGGAAATTGTAATCACATTCCTCGGTTACAAGATCAACGGGCAAAGGAGGGTGGAATCGCCTTCCTTTCAGAGGTACCCCGAGAATTTAATTTAAGGATGCCGTTTAATCTTGCCTTAATGAGAGAAGCTAGCGTTGCCATGCTTTTCGTTGGAAACCGGGCAATTGATGTTCGTATCGATCGCTGCGGATAGTATATATTTTATTATGATTAAGAGGGTAGTCCTTTAATAGTATATAGACTACGCAAATACCACAAACTTCCATTTTTTTTGTAGAAGTGAATCGTAGAAAAAAATAATTCAATTTTATAATAAATAAAATTTGTGAAAAACTGAAGAAAGGAACATTTGAACTACCCCACCCCCTGGCTCACCCCCACCCTTGGAGGAATCCAGTATATTATTCGAGACATCTTGAGAAATTCGTACCGATTTTCGTCCATGTCTAAGAGAGCCTATCTTCCTAACTTCCTCTTTTAAAAATCCTGGAGATTTTCACATTGATTGCCAATATGAGAAAAAATAACGTGAATAACTTGAAATATAAGAAAGTGTTACAAGACATGCATATAGAAATAAAGAAGATCCATCAACATTTATTTTGATATATTTGGAGCTTTCGAGAAATTGTTGTGATATATAGTTTTATTAAATTAGTCCAAATAGTTAGCCCAAATAATTTACTTACTTTTAAAAATCTGTACACTATTCCTCGAGATGTTCTTATACATATACTCAAAGTCCCCGAGAATGGGCATAAGCTGATGGTTTGGGGGGGGGGGGGGGGTGTATAGATGTCCTTTCCTTCAGTTTTTTCAGATATTTTGAAAACCTGTAGGATTAACGTTATGGCGACTTTTACAAAACTAAATTATATAAAATTTCCTATAGAAAAGGTTTAAGACTTTTTACTCTAGGATGAATATATCATGAGCAGCAGAGGGTTCAATTTTGAATAATTTTTTCAACAGAGTTAACCCCCCCCCTGTGACTCCTAAAATATTGGTCTTACGGTAAAAAGAGAGTGGACTCCTATTTATATTTTTAGGTTGTTTATTTTCGTAGTAGTTACAACGGCCATCCTAAGGGTTTTTGGGATATCTGCGTAAAACTGAAGAAAAAACATTTGAAATTCCCCCCACATTGGGAAAGAAAACAATTCACATTTGGAAAGAAACATTTGGCGCACCCCCATCCTTAGGGGTTTCCAGTATATTAAACGAGACATCTTGAGGAATAACTGTACTGATGAATTATTTCTGCTGCTTATAAATTCTCTGATTATATACCAGGGTGCCATGTATGCAAGGAAAAACATCACGACTATAAAATTCGGATGTTTATTCGCATAACACGCGGCATATTGTGCGTCAGGGATCTTGATATATTCCATTTAAGGAAGAGTTCCATTTATTCTATTTGATTCTCTAATCTTTCATGATTATTTTCATTATAACTTTTTTTTGAACTACTTACTATTTAGAATCAGAGATGGATTACTATCTTAAATATTTATTTTAAATAACATTTTATATTATAAATTATTTTATAAATTTTTTTTACATTAAAAATTTTTCAATCTGTATTACTAGTATACCATGTAAGGTAATCATGTAAAATCAATTTGATAATAACGAAAGTTGGGATTCTTACCAATTGACTTATTTTATAAATTAATAGATTTAAAAAAATCATTTTTTTGGGCTAATTTGCTTAGTAATGACATGACCATAATGATCAAACATAAGTGCAAGACAAATGAATGTAAGACAACTGAATTTCGGGTGTTTATTAAAATGACAAATCACTGTCAGGATCTTATTTATCTTTATTATCAAATGTATAAAAGGTAAATAACGGAAAACTAAAAATACGGCAATACAATAAACGCAGCCTATCCCTAGTCCCGAAAGAGGAACAGGCGATGATTCGAACATTTGCTTCACACACCGATAAATTTAACCTTTGCTAATGGCAGCGCCGACAAAACCGCCCTAATTTATTAGTCACTCACAATGAGCCTCCGGTCACCTACGCTCCCTGTTCGCCCGCCTCACGAGGCCCGAATGGATAATTCTCACATTGATATGTCTGCGGGAGGATCCATAGCCAAGCCACCTATTTCAATTAATTAATTGCCGACGCGGTGACGTACGTTTGGGTGATACCGCCACAAATAGTACGGCAGATTATAATAATGAAGGTAATGGGGAAATATGTCACGGGATCTAATCAATACAGGGTTTTGTGGAGTCACCGGGCTCAAAGATGAGTCGGAGATGTCGTCGCTATATAACTGGCACTATTAAAGTGCATCTGGGGGAGTCAAACACAACAGGCGAGCCCGTCACATCAGGGAGTTTTAATGGCGCTAGGTCAATTTATCTCCTATGGAGTGGATGTGAAAGACTTTAGCGAACAAAGGACAGTCCACTATCTTAAGGAGATAATGCACATGGTTCCTGTTGCAGTTGGCCACTAAGACTCATATATTCAGAGTCGGTCAAACTCACGGGTCAAACTCACGGGTCAAAACCCATCCGGCGGCCTCTACGTATGAAGTGCGAGCCTGGGTAGGCCTGCGGGCCAGTTTCCCCCAGGAGTCAATCTTCCTGCGCTCCTGGACGGTTTGCGTACTGTGCGGTGTCAGCCAATCGATGGTGCATTCTGACTGACAGTTGGGGGAGTCTGTAAACAGTACTGTCTCCTATGAAGCGGGGGCAGTTGTACACCCTACGGCGACTGCTCTTGAAACGGCTACCCGATTCGAAGTGAAATCCGGATAAAGGACGCCGTGGTCCGCGATAGATTCGGCAAGCGCCGTATCACCGCTTCGTAACGGAGTGGACTGCGCAAGCGACCTCGAATCCGTAACCATTCTGGAGACCGAATAAAAAATAAGTCAAAGTAATTCAAAGATACTACATAAAATTGTCAAAAAATGGCCAAAAAATAAAATATTACTTTATATTAAAAAAGTCTTCCAGCGAATAAAAAGCATTTACCATTAAGAACTCCTTTAGAAACTTTTTGAATATACTTCCACCTGAATTATTAATAAACTTTGCGGTAGCCTGTTGAAATAATATGACCCGAAGTATTTTGTATCTTGCCTTGCTGACTTCAGTTTAGCTGTCTTTAACATGAGAACCTAATCTTTTTTACATAATATGGTTGAAAAAATAATCTATAAAAGCAACAATACTTTCGGTCGGGGAGTTAAAGCTGACCACTAATGGCTAACAGGTATGTTAAACCAGTATAGGAAACCAGTGAGCGATATTATGTCCGGAGTGGTGAGATTTTGAAACCACAAGCCGAAATAGGGTTTATTATCCAGTTTAGTGAGCCGTATTATATCAGTATTATATTATATCAAACTAAAGAATGGAACGCTTGTTGGTCCAGTGAAAATTGATTAGTCCTAAAAGACGTCCATAAACTGCAAAAGAAGGAAGATCTTTGAACGCATCTGAAGTACAATGAAACAACTAATATAAATTTAAAATTTATATGTACAAAAAACAGAGAGGGGTGAATTCACATCCAGATAGACTCATAATAATATCTGAATTAAGACTGGATAAGGATGAATTATCTAAAATATTTGAATTAAGGCTGGATAAGGATGAATTTGGAATTTTAAAAAATATCGATCTTACAAAAAAGTTTTCTAGGGATATTTGTTATTTAAACGAATGTACTTTTCAAATGAAACATTATGCTTAGCTATGTTATATATTATGGAACTATTTATTTTATTCCGTTCTTCCTCTCCAAGAATCGTAGTTCTTCTATTATTGTCTATCGCACAATAATATCCGCTTACAGTCAGATTTCCGGAGCGGTTTCCTTTACTATGAAAAGAGTGGGAAATCTATTACGGGAATTGGAAATTAAATATACTTCTGGTTGCCCTCTTTCGATATTTGGATTTTTTTATATAGATGACAAAATAGAGGCGGAACGAATGTTGTACAAATATGATGGTTTTATACAAAATGACTCTCGCCAAAGCCCTTTGTTTAAAATATTCATTTTAAATCTATATACTATGTTGGCTGTTCTTGCCATTATTGTGAATATGATTGTAGCATTTACACTCAAAAATAAAATTATAAGCCCTAATAAAATGAGTTCAGCAGCAGCTTTAATATGTAGTCCAAATTAATTCTAACATAAATTTAGTTATGTTTGGAATTACAATTACGAGGAGCGTTTAGAAAGCGGTTTTTAAAAGGTAGTAAAATATATTTTTGGAGACAAATCTATTTTATTTCTTAATCTAGTCTCCTTTGAACGCGCAGCATACTTAGCTCAGCGACATGAAAAATACGATTTTTCAAAGTCTGCAAAATAGCCGTTTACACCGTCGATGCACTCCTTATTCGTCAAAAAATGTGGTCAAATCCGGTGAATATGATGCACGAGAAACAATTCATAGCCTAACTCGTTGATATTAGCCATTGCGATTGTCGATTGGTGTGCTGTTTTATGGTCCTAATGAAAGATAACTTTTTTGTAATCATAACTTTTTATCTAACAATTATGTTTTAAAATGGTTCATTAATGCAGCGTAATAGAGGCCCGTGATGGTTTTTCTTTTATCCAAATAGTTGAACATGTTGGCACTTCGGTATCCCAGAAAACTGTCGCCACCACCTAGCCAGCCGACAAAATCGTCTTTGCCTTATTTGCCGCACGATCACCAGCCGAAATCCATTGTTTTGATTGCTCTTTTATTTCGGAGCTTATCGAAGTTAGGCCACAAATCCCATGTGTTTAAGGGTCGGCCAAACTCACGGGTCAACACCCATCCGGCAGCATCCACGCAAAAGTGCGAGCTCGGGTAGCACTCTGGCTTGCGGGCCAGTTTCCCCTTAGGAATTCCTTAGGAATACCTTAGGGCGCTCCTAGACGGTTTGCTCACCTTGCGAAGTGGGCCAATCGATTGTGTATTCCGAATGATAGCCGGGAGAGACTGGAAACGGCCTTATTTCCTATATAGCGGGGGTAGTTGTTAACCTTATGGCAACTATTCTTGAAACGACCAATCGGCTACCCGATACCGAGTAAACAACCGGGCAAAGGATGCGGTGGTCTGCGATAGATTCGGTAGACACCGTATCACCGCTACGTAAGGGAGAGGACCGCGCAAGCGACCTCGAACTTGTGACCAGTCGGGATACCGGAGTAATCTGGTTGCAACTGGAAGTAAGGGCGCGAATGAAGGCCCGCTGTTTGATTAATTTGGTTATCCCGCGGTAAGGCACCTGCTTCTTACGGGCGAGTGGCGTAACTAGACAGTGGACTGTTTTCGCGCCAAGTATTCTACGCTCACCTCACGGGAGACAGACCGATCTAATATCATTAAAACTTCCTGAAGTGACGGGTTCGCCCTTTGTAGTTGGCAGCTCCAGTTGCTCTTTTGTTTCTGGCTTTAGATAGAGGAGCCAAGTCTTATCCACAGTCACAAATCGACCCAAAAAGTCCTGCGGATTAGGCTTCTAAAGTCGGAAAGGACTTTCTGAAATAATAAAGATAATTCTAAAGCCTTTCCAATCACTCCTAGAATAGCCTTTCCAAAAACTCAGGTTTCGGGCTAATACATGTCTATATGAACGATGAACTCCTATCTAGCTTGTTACATTTTTACGAGAACGGGTAGTAAATTTTCGTCAGTCCCAAGCAACCGTACGACACGTGAGTAGGTACGTACATTCGCCAGCCCTCTAAGTCGCTGTCGGAGTGACAGCTTGCCCCGGCTTACGTACATAAAAAGATTCCGGTCTTTCAGGAAATGATCGCCTTCGGGGGCTGAAAATCGTCTGACTTATTTGGCGTTTTCCTCCCAGCGGATGCAGTCATGTAAAAAATAATAAAGCTCTCGTTTACCCGAGCCACCCATCTCTCTCACCACGGCCTACATGACCTTTCATATCGAATTGAGGGATTTTCCTTCAATTCATCGGCATCCATATCGCCCACGAACAAGTGGCCATGTCAGCGACCGAAAATTACAGAGTTATTTTGACATCAATGGTGAAAGTTGAATACGAATGATAGAAAAACTAGACTGTAGAGATAATACAAAGAAACACAAATAGGTACGTTTATTTTTTAAGATTGTAAGGTATAGAAGCTGCTTCGTAGAAACACGTTGAATACATTTGCAATGTCCGTTCGCGTTTATACATATAAACACGAAACTGTTTTGAGTCGTGTATTCTGAAATAATACAATATAAAAGTAGAAAAATTACCATAAGCAGAAAAATTACAAAAAAAAAATACCATCAAAGTAGAAAAAATACTATTTTGCAATAAAATCACTTAAGACATTTTATTTTACTTTTTGACAATCATCTCATTTTTTTTCTTCTTTTTGACAAAACATTTATTATTTAAAAAAAAAATTTTTTCATCGGTATTTTAAAGAAATAATTATTTTCATTATTACCTCCTTTTTTTATTTCCTCATTACATTATGAATTATATTCAATGTAATAGAATCACTACTTATTGAGTTAATTTCTACATATCTTCTCTATATTTTACAATTATCTTGCTTTCTACGTATCTTAATCTGTGTTTTTTATCTGGTTAACTAAATGGAGAGACTCGATTTAATTCTACAATAATAAATTCTTTATTCTTACGAGTACCCTTTTATGTTTTGATTATTAATAAAAGAAATTGATCATTAATGAAGAATTCAATCATATCCCGGCCAAATGTAATACAACCATGTCTATACAACTATATATTAGTTTTTAGTACAATAAATTATTTGATTTGATTTGACCATTGGATAGTAAGAACAATGACACATATACTACAGGTTGGTTCTTTCGCAATCTATCGCTGCAACAATAAGAACAAATATATATAATAATAAGAATAAAAAACACGACTGCCGTTACAAAAAGTGAATGAATGTATTTTTAATTATTTTTATTAGGGTTTTTTTATATAAAATATCAGTGGTTTATGTATTTATCAATATAGATACATGTATATTTCCGGAATGTACTCAATCAGACCTTTCATTTGACACTAAACACGATATATTTATGCTAATATATTGACGTGTGGACATTTGGACATTTAGACAACTGCTTACTTGATATTCGGGATGCCACTCGACACTCGGGACACTCGGGATGCCATAAGAATTCTATCAATATTACATGCTTCCCAATCGGTTCAAGCGTTTAGAAGTTATTGTTGAATAAATAAACGGAAAACATAGATAGATTTCACTACTTTTTTGTGGGGTAGTCGTGTAAAAATTTAAAAAAAGTCACAGCGGTTTTATTAATAATAATAATAATAATAAAACTCTTTATTCTTATGAAAAGGCGAGCTTATTGCCTGCAGGCAATATTTTAGAGCTAACCTATACTATTGTAAGAACATTATTTGCGAGTAGACTACATAACTTAACCTATATAAAGAGTATGACAAATAAAATAGAGGAGGATAGAAAGAAGTATATACTTTATTCTTTGTGGGCACAGATTTGCCACATCAAAATAATCTAACACCTATATGGACGCTACAGTTTTAAAAGGAGGGGAATGGGAGGGGAAAGGGAATTCATCTGGAGGATTTCAAATGCTCTCTGAGTCTGTTTTTAAAAGTTGTTATGCTTGGCGCGGTTCTCACATTTTTCGGCAAAGCATTCCAAAGACGGGCTCCATGCACGGTGAAAGAGAATGAGAAGAAGTCACTGCTGTGATTAGGGATAGAGAGTAGCAGGTTGTTTTTTGATCTCAGAGGGCGTTCATGAGCCGATAGTGCAGTAAATCTGCCGGTAAGATAATTGGGAGCGACGCCATCCAAGATCTTGAAAAGCATACAGAGAACTCGCATGTCTCTTTTCTCCCGGGTCGACAGCCAGTACTCCGTGTTCTCTCTGTACTCCGTGATGTGGTCAAATTTTCTGAGGCCATGGATATACCGAATGCAAACATTTTGGAGACGCTCAACTTTGGTGGATAACTCCTCTGTGAGGTCGAGAAATGCGACATCTCCATAATCCAGAAGGGGGAGGAGAGCAGACTGACAAATCGTAATCTTGCTCTCCTCCGGGAGGATATTTTTCAGCCTATTCAGCGAATGAAATCGGCCGAAGAGTTTGCGTCGCATTTCTCGAATATGTGGCCGCCATGAGAGGTTGTCGTCCATATGGACACCCAAGCGCTTTATTTAAAAACATATTTTATTTTTAGTGCTGAATTTTTAAAATTCAATGGATTTAAAAAACCAACTAATTTAGAAATCGCCACAATAATATGCCATAATTTGAAGAAAAAAAAACATATAGATATTTACGCTTGCGTTTATCGTTATTTCTTCGCATACTACTCATGAGATATAGATTATTAAATAAAATTTTAATCACATGGACTTCTTCATTCGTATAACATTTATAGTTGAAACATAAGTTATTGCATTAATTATTTTGATTATGTGATATGCTGTTTAGGCGCTTCCATATGTATCCCCGCCTTTGTAGACAGTCCAGAAAATTCTCCAATTACTTAGGCATTTACAGGTAGGTACCAAAGATATTTTTCGTCAATTCGGATGCAAAGACGCTATGGCTACTATGTTGAGAAGAAGCGACTAGCGGGCAACGCCATGATTATTCGACACAGAGCATTTCGCCAGGGAAATCAGTCGACAAACCTTAAACGTGACTGAAAAATTTATACTATTTGTATCTTCTGTGAAAAGATAAGAACTCGCAAACTAACTACTGTTTCAATATGCGGTAACCTGTTAGTATCACTCGTATGATTAGGATTTTGATCTTCTCATCTAATAAATTAATAAATTAATAGTTTAAAAAAAAACACTAAAAACACGCTTTTATAAATGCACGTAAATCAGACCTTGAAACCTAATCGTGGTCAAAGTTCATTCCAAGACTTTTCTAACAAGTCCAAACACAGCTATGATACGATGTTCCATCATGAAGTTCCAGTTCATATCTTCCGACTCCATCATCAGATCAGTTCGACAGTACCATATTATTGTATTGTCATCAGAACTACATACAACTGCCAATGTTCATGACGCTACGATCCTTGGAAGATGGTTAAATTAGTTACCTTAGATTCCATTACATAGTTACATACAGGTCAACCTAATAAAAGCGTGTTAAAAAGACCTGATAATACAAATTAATTTGAAAGAGATTTCAGGAAAACCTATACTCTCGAAATCATTCATCAAATTGTAATGTTTCTTCTAGATATTATTATTTAAGAGTTTTTGTGCTGTTGATATTGCTTAATATTCGACTGATGCTAACAAATGTCAAGTTTTTATAAAGGTTACTCACTTCTATTTCGAACCTCTATATATTTATAACCTAAATGACGAGTATGTAGCAAACATTTTAGACAGACGTGTCAAATTACTATTACTGAAGGAGACCACGAAATTGTACGAAATGACATTACTTCGTCGGTTTTCGCTAGGCTGTCAGCGGTTCTGTTTTTGAGTGACAGCAAAATTACATCAAAATGCTGGTTTGCGTTGTACGTGTAACGTTTTATCTTGTCGGAAGTTTAGATTATTGCTGTTTGCAATATACATATATACATGGATATTTCGTCGATTTTACCTCGCGGGAATTGTTTATTATTTATGCTTTTGTGTGTTTTGTATTTATTTTATTTTAAGTAGATATGCCGTTGTATTTGTGTGGGTTAGCCAAAGTGAGCTAACCCATACACATATACTATTAAGATATTATCAATCTAAAACCCTTCCAGTCAGTGTTTTTAATGTTTTCGATTATTTCTCTATTACTACTTATTCCTCTATCACGAAATTTTTGCATGTGGTAGTAGTCGAGATGATGTAAAATATTTTCCATGTTGGTGCTACAGCTCCGAATTTGGTGGTTTTAAGAAATATAATTTACACCTGGCCTTATCACAGTAATCTCCATTTCACTGTGAATATTTTATAGCACTTTTATGGCTCACCTCATTATATCGCTCTACTGTCATGATATTTTATAATTTAAAATGAGGTATATATTAATGCTACCTACATATACAAAATATCTGAGTTGGTAATACTGATGCGGTAGTCGCAAACCAACATAATTTGGCTTAGTTTTTCAAAACAGGCAATATATAACTTTTCGGTTGTTATTCCTGTCATATTATATCAGAAAAAAATGTGACGAATACTTTGTACAACTAGAGTTGTCGACTACAGCGGGCGAGCCCGTCACCTAAGGAAGTTTTAACGATTAGTCGTTTTATTTCCCTGGAGTGAGCGCAGAAGACTTAGGACAAAAACAGTTCACCGTCTAGCTCCGCCACAAACCCGAAAGAGGCCGCCAGAACTGTTACCCAGCGGGCTTACACTCACGCCCTTACTTCCAATTACGACCAGATTACTCCAGTCTCTCGAGTGGTTACGAGTTCGAGGTCGCTTGCGCGGTCCCTTACGAAGCGGTGAAACGGTGTATACCGAATCTATCGCGGACCACGGAATCCTTTGCCCGGCTGTTCACCCAGGATCGGGTAGCCGATGGTCGTTTTAAGAGCAGTCGCCGTAAGGTCCGCAACCACCCCTGGTCTATAGGAAAAAGTACTGCTTCCAGACTCCCCCGACTTTTAGTCAGAGTGCGCAATCGATTGGCTTACGCCGCACCGTGCGCAGACCGTCCAGGAGCGCCAGAAGGTTGATTCCCAGGGGGAACTAACCATAAGGCCAGAGTCCTACCCATGCTCGCACTTCATGCGTGGAGGCCGTCATATAGTTGTTGACCCGTGAGTGTGACCAACCCTGAACAGAATGGGTCTTCGTGGCCAACTCAGCAAGGGCCCAACTTTGTACATGACATATTTCAATAATATCCAGCCCTATCCAGGGCTAATCTCGATCGTTTGGATCAGTGTTTCCCAATTAGTGGTACACGTACCCCCAGGGGTACTCGAAGTTGCATCAAGGGGTACGGGTGGGAATATCTTGACTACGTTCTTTCAGAGGTTTTCAAAGAAAAACGTGCACACGTATGTTACATTAAACTAATTTTCAACGTCATCAATTGTATTTTGATGGTACTAAATATTAATAAAAAACTGTTTAGTTTTTTATTTATCATTCCTGCAATAAGGGATACGCGAGTTTGAGGTGTTTCTTGAAGTGGTACGCAAGAAAAACTAATTGGGAACCACTGGTTAGATCATTTATTTTGAAGACTTTATATAGTTTTTCTTCAAAACTCATGTATCTGACTGGTTTCTTGATTTTATCGACTCCAGTGGTCCGATTTGATCGCTTCTTTTAAATCGATATATACAATTGACATATATATTTTTATCGTTTCTTTTATAAGGCGGTGGCAACAAAACGGGTGAACCCGTCACCCTAGGGATTTTTTACGACATCACTTCGTTCTATCTCCCATGGTATGAACGTAAAGATTTCGAGGACAATGAAAGTTTACTGTTTAGGGAGCTAATGGGTCCTGTTGCAGTTTGGCCGCTAAGACCCATGTGTTCAGGGTCGGTCAAAATCACGGGTCAACTACTATCTAGCGCCTGCAAGCAGAAGTGCGAGCTCGGGTAGGACTCTGGCCTGCGGGCCAGTTTCCCCTAGGAGTCGACCTTCGGGCGCTCATGGCGTCAGCCGATCGATTGTGTATTCTGACTGACAGCCGGGGGAGTCGGGAAACAGTACTGTCTCCTATAGAGCGGGGATAGTTGTTCACCTAATGGCACCTGCTCTTGAAACGACCAATCGGCTACCCGATACCAGGTGAACAACCGGGAAAAGGATGCCGTGGTCCGCGATAGATTCGGTAGAAACCGTATCACAGCTACGTAAGGGAGAGAACCACGCAAGCGACCTCTAACCTGTAACCAGTCGGGAGACCGAAGTAATCTGGCAGCAACTGGAAGCAAGGGCGTGAGTGTCGGCCCGCTGGACTGTCTTCGTCCCAAGTCTTCTACGCTCACCTCACGGTAGACAGAATGATCCAATATTTTTAAAACTTCCTAAGGTGAAGGGTTCGCCCGTTGTAGTCGACAGCTCTAGTCCACTGTCTAACTTCACCGAAAAACCCGTGAGGGTCCAACGCCTTACCACGAGGCACTGGGAAGTGAACCCAGCGGGTCGACTTAAGGCCCTCACTGCACTAGATTCCGACCGATTTCTCCGTTCTCCGATCTGGTCACAAATTGGAAGTTGCTTTAGCGGTCTCTACCTGATGTTAGCGGTGTAATGGCCCTTAAGTACCATTACATGCGATCAACAAATGCATCGATTTCCAGTGAAATACACTAACACAATTCAGCTATTATTTTTACTCGTGCAGCGATGAATCAGCACGATGAAACAATACTTTTACTCGGATTATTTAGTATTGCATCATTTCCCGGCCTATATAAACCGGCGAAAAAGCAACCAAAGTATCATTCCTCGAGTGATCACCTTCCCCCAAGGTTGCGACGGCATATTCGGTACCCGTCTCACGAGGTGCGTCAACGAATCCGGCTCCTTGGTGTCCTTTCCTTATCTTTCCCAGTCACGAAGCGTCAGTCTGCAATCCAACAGACTCGAGCCGTGCCCAGTACAAGATACTAGGAGCACACATACAATCCTCATCCATATATCATCGTAACCGAAGTCGCGCATCAGTACACTCGGGAAGCGTTATAACTGGCAATATCAAACTTTCAATCAATAAATACCTTCTACTTCATTCAAAACCGCCTTTCAATACAGAGATAACTCGTAAGTTGATACCACTGCCTCACATCGCACAACTTGGAGTCTAGTGAGGGGTGGTCCCTCACAGCGGTAATTCAGCCTTAAGTTGAGCCGACCCAAAATGATAAATTATAATTCATCAGGCCCGAGCTGCACGGAATCGTTATAATAGTAAAAGATGTCTGAATGCCAAAGGAAATATGTATTACGTGCAAATTCCATAATAAATTAGCACATTATTACTTTTCTAATATTGCCACTAGTCGTATGTGCCTGTGAATTTATGAACATTTCAGTGTTGCGTGCATGGTGTTGTAGTCACGCTATAATCGCTGTAAATGGATAATGACAACGTAATATATTTAAACAACAATTGAACAGAAAGGGAATCATGGCAAATTTGTGTATCGATTCCTTGAAAATTTGAAGTAAAATAGGATATGAAAAGTGGTGTTTAGACGTGGAATAACAGTCGACTTTAGATGGCTAATTGGTTTGATTTTCGGAAATTAATCAGTGATGATATTGCTGAGTTGTTAAGGGCTACTTCCCAACCGGTGGGGTGTGCACCCCCGGGGGCGTAGAGAGATCTTAGGGGGGGCATGAAGTGTTCGGATATTTTAATCTAATTACTTATCATTGTTTATTATTTAAAACACACACAGATTTAGTCGCGCCACCTAGTTCCAATGGTCAATGTTCTGCAATTACCAGAAGATGACCATTGAAGGCAGATTCGACAATGAAAGATGACTTGCACCTCTTGACTTTGGAGAAATTTTGGATAAAACGCTTTCTCCTTAATCCAAAAGTTGCCACTCTTGCCTTGTGAATACTTCTGCCATTTTCTTCGACTTACTTATGTGAAACCGGATTTTCAGCATTAGTCAAATTAAGACTAAGCAGCGAAATCGTCTTGCAGTCGATATGATTTGATGTTAGCTCTGTCAATAACAGAACCTGATATCGACCAACTGAATAAAAAAAAAACAGGGGCAAACATCCCATTAATAAATAATAAATCGTGTGAAATAAATATCGTAAAAATAATTTGTGTTTTTTATTGACGCAATGAAGAAAAATATAGGGGTGCATGATTCTTTTTTTATAATCCGGGGGGGTGCACCATGCAAAAAAGGTTGGGAAACCCTGCTCTAGACGATCAGACATGCTTGTCAAGCATTGAGTCGCAGGCTGAGCAGGGATCGTAACCTGCACGAAATATGGAAATATTTTTTTAAATATTTAATAAATTGCCGTTTTTGTAGTTTTATACCAGGGAGTCACGTCATTCATCAATCAATTACGTCTAATTAACGTGACTCCTTTGTATAAACTACAAAATTAGGTATTTTTATTAAATAATAAAAAAAAATATTCGCATAATTCCTGCGGTTTACGATCCCCTCCCAGCCCGCGACGCGATGCTTGACAAGCATGCTTTTCCGTCTAAAGAGCCCCTATAGACACAATCACAGTCACTTATCATTGCCCTTCTCTATTTGTCCCTTTGCAATATTCAACTCTAGCCACCACCATTGATTATTTATGGCATTAGATTGCTCAGCTCCATAGTACTATTTGGCAACCCTTCTGAAACGACAAAATGCAGGTGGCACTGACAGCCTTGACGGCCAAACTAATATCAATTTATTTGTCCATCTATAATAAAATTGATAATGAGTGTTTTGTGAAAAGACTGATTGATTATAAAAACCCAATAATTTAATCAATAATAACAGTAATAAAAATTAATTATTACGTATTATGAAGCCTGTATACCAAAATTAAAACAACCGGTAATGTCACCCCATGAATTTCCCGGAAAGTAGCCAAGGACTGATTGGATCTGAATAATATTTCCATAAATAAAATCGATGAGTGCCCTCTATCGGCCAGTGGACGAATACGGTTAGGTTCCATTGCAACCGCCACGGTCAGCGCGGACCGTTTCTCAGGTAAGGGCGCTTGGCCTAAGCGCCAACCGATGGCGGAAATATTTGATAAAGACGTATGGCAGAATTTCAATAGTGTACCTTGTACAGGGTCTTTCATTAAGCGCTTCCTATCTTTAAATTTAAATAAAACAAAGTGTGTCTGAGATATCATCGAAATTTTTTATTCGTTTGAAAGACCTATTGATGCCATTATGTATGGAATATAATATCGTTCAAATGTCAGCCACGGCTTCTTTGGGTGGAGCGCATCCGAAATGTCCAATTTTCCATGACTCTGGCGCATAAAACAGGCTGAATTTGACCGATGGCATGGGTTATGTTGGCTTTGAGGACCGCTGTAGTTTGGGATTATTCGCATACACCAGCGACTTAAGTAAACCCCACAAAAAAAAGTCTAACGGGGTCAAATCGCACGATCTCGGTGGCCAGTTCACAGCACCTTCACGTGAGATGATCATGTCCTCAAATCGCTCGTGCAGAATATCCAATGAGGCATGAGCTGTGTGGCACGTAGCGCCGTCTTGTTGAAACCACATGTCGTCGGTGTCCAGATCATCCAATTCAGGCCAAAAGAAGTTGGTAATCATCGACCTATAGCGCTCGCCGTTGACAGTGATGGCCTGGCCAACGTCGTTCTCAAAGAAATATGTACCGTTGACGCCGCCAGCCCAAAATCCACACCAAACAGTGACTTTTTCGGGATGCATTGGACGCTCTTGGATCTCATATGGATTTGTATCGTCCCAAATTCGTCAATTTTGTTTGTTCACGTACCCATTCATCCAGAAATGGGCCTCATCGCTGAAGATGATTTTTCGATGAAAATTAGGGTCAGTTGCCAACTGCTCCAGAGCCCATTCAGCGAACTCACGTCGTTGTCTATGGTCGTTTACCTTCAGTTCCTGAGTTAGTTGAAATTTGTACTGGTGCAGACCCAAGTCACGACGCAAAATTCGCCGAGTTGTTGTCTGCGAAAGGCCGAGTTCTTGTGAGCGACGCGAAATCGACAGCCTCGGATCCTGCACACTCTCACGGACAGCGAAGATGTTTTCGGCAGATCTTGCGTTTCGTCGACGTACGGGTGTTGGTCGATCGTCTACTGAACCAGCGGACTCAAATTTATTCTCCACATTGCGAATAGGCCTCTCGGTAGGACGATTATGGCGACCGTAAAATGGGCGAAGCGCGCGGTACGTTGCCCGAACAGAACACCCACTTTGATAAAACAATTTTATTATTTGAACGTGTTGTTGAATGCTATATCCGTCCATGGTGATTTGGCAAAACAGACTGACTAAATGACAACTAATTTGACAGATGTAGATTCAACAAGATGGCGGCTATCAACTGTCAAAGTTCGGAAGTCCCTCTTGGAAGACCCTTTATATTAGATATTTCAATCAAAATTTAGTCTCATTAGGAATTAGGGAATGATTTGTCTGTTTTGGCAATTAAATAATGGCGGTATCGACTAGTAAATCATGTAGCATGTAGGGGATGCGTAGAGTGTACAGTCTATCGACCAAGTGCGCATCTTCTTGGAATCCTAAGCTCAGTGGGACAAGCTTCTTCCTCTTTTGTGGTGGATATAAAACTGGCAATAATTAGTGGGGGATAGAGTTGGATGATGACAACGGAATGTATAGGGATGGGCATCATCGACACGACAAATTTTGGGTGCTCGCTATAGCGAGTAGGAAGAGTGTGTGCTAGAGAGATTGGGTTAGCGCACGATCTATGGGTGTCACGACGCTAGTATAAAAAAACACCCACAAATGTTACTAGAGTAACTAGAGTATTCTTACATATTTACCTATTTAAATTTATTCCATATTTTGTAAACTTCTTTTCTATATATAATTATATTATAGCGAATCATACAGACATTTTTTTATATTTCTTCAGTTTTAACTTTGTAAAAAATATGTTAGAATCATTAACCTCCTAGTAGATTTTAAAACCATGTAAAATTAATCATATGCATCGGTTTGCGAGACACGAAAAATATCCTAAACAATACAGCACAGCGAGATACGTATCATCTAGGTCTAGTTTGTTGTGCGATTTCGCCTCACTCACGTGCGATGCTTTCATAAATATAGGGAAAGAACTACATTTTTACTTATTATTATTTATTTATAACTATTATATATCAACCTGTCACTATATTTACACGACTGCCCAACAAAAAAGGAGTGTAATGTGTTCAGGGTTCATCTATGTATGTTTTCCGTTTTTTATTCCACTATAATTTCAAACGCTTAAACTGATTTAGAAGCGTGCTGTATTTATAGAATTGTTATGTCATCCCGACTGTCATAGGTACCTTAACTGTAAATATCAAGTAAGCAGTTGTTTAAATGTATAAATGTCAAGAACTTAATATACATATATGGTAGTTAGTGTCAAATGAAAGGCCTGATTGAGTACATTTCGGAAATATATATGTATCTATATGGATAAATACATAAACCACAAATATTTCATAAAAAACCCGTATTAAAATAATTATATATACAATAGTTAATTTTCTGTAACGGCAGTCTAGTCTAGTTTTTATTCTTTTTTATATATTTACTTGGTAAGCAATCAGCATATCCAGTTCTTTTCATTGTACGTTGCTTTATAAAATAAAATAAAATACATAAAACTCATTCATACTAAACTGACAAGTGTATCATAACTCATTTCACATAAATTATTCCTATAGAAATTTAAACCGCAGATTTATTTAAAGAGACGCCTTTACGCGCACGAGACATAATCGACGATAATCCGTGAATATAGAAATCAGCCCGCTAAGAATTGGTTTATGTTCTAGAAATTATATTTTATGTATTATGTAGGTAATATAATGTTTTGCAGTATATATTCTAACAACGCCCGTTTGTAATAGGATTTCAAGTTGAAGTTTCCGTCAGGAGAGAAGAAATGAAAAATAGCACTATCGCGTACGGGCACAAAATGAAAGCATTTCATAATAGCCCCTTTTCACTTTGTGAAAGGTTAGTAGTATGAACATTGCCAGCCTGTTGGAGGGGAAGCCGCGGCCGCCTCGCCGCCGCAGCGCGGCGACCTTTCGAAAATAAAACTTAGAATAGCTCCTTCACCTCGAGTGAATTTAATCCGCAACATTACCATAAATTTCATTTTCCGGTGACGTCTCCCCGCTTATGTTTTCCTTTCTCGCGTGCGCTAGTGGGAGCACGTCACAATCGGGAGAGGGGCAATTTTGAAGCAATCTTGCCTTTTGAAATGAAACAAAATAGCAGTGTCCAAAAAGGGTGTTGGTAGTTTCGTAGTTGTTGGTCGATAATTTCTTGAGTGCGTGAAGTCGTCTACCGTAACGAAAACCGCGATATAAATTTCGATAAGAAATGTTTACTGTCGTGAAATGTCTTGTGATGCAGTTGGTAAATCGGTATGAATATCTTAATATAATAATAAATTTACTTATTACTTTATTATATACAATGTATTTATGTGTGTATGTATGTCTGTATGTATACATATGTCAAAAGTATACGTATGTATGGCCATTTATGAAAGTATATTACACATAGTGTTATAACAATCCCTCCCTTCGATTTCCATTCCCCTATTGTACTTATACATTTATATTTAGAAATGCTTCTTTTTCCTTTTTTCTTAAAAAAAAGGTTATAAAATTATTATCTTTTAAATAGGTACTTTATATTATTTGCTAATTTAAAATGTATTAATGGCTATATTAATGTTAATTTATAAAATGTTTTTTTTATATAAAGAATATGCTGTATACATTTAGCTAATAAAATAAAATAAATAAATAAATATAATTTGTCGGTGTTTCTATAATTAGCAGCCTCGCGATGCCCGGATATCGTGCTCTCGCCTCCTCTCTATTACTCCTCTTCCTACTCGCTCTCATTTCGCAAATATCCTAAACGTGTTATCGTCGTTACGCTGCTCCACGACGTCTCAATTATTACACGTCTGTCTAACAGAAAGGAGTGTAATGTATTCAGGGTTCATGTATCTATATTTTCCGTTTCTTCATTACACCATAACTTCTAAACGCATCGACCGATTCAGAAGTGAGTAATATTGTTAGAATCATTATGTCGTTCTGAGTGTCATAGAATATATGACGTTTTCAAATGTCAAATAAATAATTGTCTAAATGTCCAAATGTCAATGAATTTTGATAAATATATCGTTTTTAGTATCAAATGAAAGGTCTGATTGAGTATATTCATAAAATATATATGTATCTATGTATATGAAGAAAAAAAAACACAAACCACAGATATTTCATTAAAAATCATTTCTGTTTCTTTATTATTATTATGTTTAGAAGGTGTAGTATTGTTATAATCATCCCGGGTGTCGTATGCCGAGTTAGGGGCCCAACTCACCTGAAGCTCCGCTAAAGGGAAATTGCCCAGCGGAAGGCGTCACGGGTCTTGGACTAGGCCCGTCGACTGACACACACAATGCCCAATCGTCTTTAATCACTGGCTGTTTATAGAGATGACACGCGTCATCAGGGCCGTAACGGAACTTCCGTAAATTTAATTTTCTTTTAGCGAGTATTGTTTCAGCACATTTAACACTTAATATTTAAAATTTAATAATAATTATTATTTAAAATTTATTACTTATCATCTACTTTTTGCACTTGTACTTATTCATACCAACTTAACTGTCTCAACTTCAAATATCGTACGAGTAAATTTGTTAAATACTTGGACACCCATCAACATAATGTATTTATTTTCCTATGTTCCTCCTTCCCTTCCTGGTCCCTCCCTTCCTATCCTCTTTCTTTTCTCGTTTTTTTCTGTCTCTTATCATTTAGATAATCTTGATGTTAACATTTAGTGGAAAATTGTCTCTGGTGTAATTTTTATATCTATCTTGTTTGGCTACTTACTTTTATACACTGTTATTTTCCTGAATAAAAGAAAAAAAAAAAAAAAAAAAAAACATAACCTTACTCTTTAAAAAACGTGCTTTTCTGTGCGAAAAAATCGTTTCTAATAATTATATATTCAATAGTTTCCCTTTTTGTACCGATAGTCGTGTTTTATAATATTTGAAGTTATCGTTCTTGTATTTTCTTTGTACCTGTGATGCGTCTTGATATATAGTAAATAAAATTATAGAGAGTAGAATATGTATGTCGATTAAATATGTACCTTCATTCACGACTGATAAGAATTAATAAATAATATTACGGGGCGTTTAATTCTGTTTTATTACTGAATAAATTACAAAAAAAAACATAATTTGCTTAGTAATGGAATTTTTACTAAATTTATTATCCCCCAATTCAACGATCTAAAGTTTACCTTCTTTTAAAATGATTTTTATGTTTTCAAGACATTTTTACAGTTAATGTCTAACCAATAAAAGGCTTCATGAAAAGTTAAACATAAATATCAAATTAATTTTCTAATTAATAGGCAGATCGAAATATCTCAATTCAACCTTTATACATATTTTTATTCATAGTTAATTTTATTTAATTCAAGAAATAATAATTACGTACATTATGTATAACGTCATAATTATAAATTACCTTTCCTAGATACCTAGATACACCGCAATTCCCATGTATGAGTCCGTATCCCCATAAATCGATTCTGAATCTAATGTTAGTATCGGGCGTTTCGTTCTATATTCCGGTGGAATGAAGTGGCATGCGTAATCGATACATCAAATATTCAGATCTATGCCTCCTGTAATGCGGAGCTACTTCTTCAAAGGAACTAATTGGGAATTAGCGGGTTACTACCACAGTATTATATGGATACAGTAAGCCAGCGTGTGCCCGAGCGGTAATCGCGCTGCGCGGTTTGAGGCGAGGAATGAGAAGAGATCATATTGTACCCATACAAATTTTAGTATGCCTAGACAGTATGATCGGAAGGGTTGTGTCGCGTGGTTTTGGATTAAAGGTGAATCGAGAGTGTAACAACTAGTGTTTTTACTGGATGGGCATTTTGTATAGCTTATGATGCGTCATTCCCATGAATTGCAAAACTAATCTTCTCGATATGAATACATATGCATTCAGCGTGGCCGAAATAAAATGTTAAAGATTCCTCATTTTCTACATAAGGAATTAAGAAAAAAAACCCTCCACTCTGACCAGGGTTGTCATCGATCGAGTCGCGATACCATTACCAGGTATTTTGTGGTCTAAATTTTTACGAGCAGTGAGCTGCGCTCCTATTCGTGCACTGATGGATGGCTATAAATATATGCAAAAAATAGGTACGTAGTATGCCAGGTAAAATTCGCGAGGATTCTCTCAGCTAGCCTTGTTTGTTTACGACTGGAACTGGGTAGACTGTTTACCTGTCTAGGTAAGACTGTCTACCTATCTAAGTCCACCCTGGACAACGGCGGCTGCAACGTCACCGAAACATCGGGTGATACAAATTTCACGCGGTAAAATCGTTTTCTATCCTATTTATAATGTCAAACAACCGTGATAGTTTTCGATTTTATAGTATTTTTTTTATTGTGGACAGTTAGTAGGTTGTACACAATCAATGTGCATTACATTATATGCTAACAGTTTACCTATAAGGTGGACAATATTTTATGTAATTAAAAATACTTTCGCTTAATTGTATTACTTTCGCTTGTACTACTTTCGCGTATACTTTCGCTCAATTGTACATAATTGTATGTTAATATATACATAGTCATATTAGAGCTCTGGCACTAAAATTAAATACCAAATAAATAACAAAAATCTAAAATATAATGAGGTAATCAAAGTCGATAAATTAAATTTACTATGTCATTACGGAGTCGGTTAAAAGGAAGAATAAAATCAATTGTAGATGTTCAAAAATAAGAAGATAACAGTAATATATTGATGACATAGGTAACAACGCACACTAAACAATAGAAGTAAATCCATAGTAAAAGGAAAATAAATCCGAAAAAGATAATGGTTTTAAAATAATAATATAAATAATAAATATAATCACAACTAATATCTAGGCATTATTATAGTAAATTTCTGTTATGATTTTATGTAAAATGTCAATTATAATTTGAATTTAAATGTCGTCGTCGAATTATAAAAGTATTTACGGTTTGTCAGAAAATAAATCTAGAATGAAATTAAGATAACTTCAAAATGTCTGAGAAGTACAGTTAGGATATGTTATTACATGTATTTGTTGTTAAAAGTAATTTACGCTGTAATAGCATTTGTTTTTACACGGCTGCCCAACAAAAAAGAGTGTATTCAAGGTTAATTTTTGTATGTTTTCCGTTTTTTCATTCCACCATAACTTCTAAATGCGAGGACTAATTTAGAAGTGTGTAGTATTGTTAGAACAATTGTTTCATCCCGAGTGTCATTGAGTGTCTTAATTGTCCAAATATCAAGTAAGTACTTGTCTAAATTTCCAAATGTACAAATGTCAATAAATTAACATAAATGTATAGTGTCTAGTGTCAAATGAAAGCTCTGATTTAGTACGTTTCGAAAATACATATTTATCTATTTCATAATAATATTTCATAAAAAACCGGTATGAAAATAATTATGAATACAATAGTTCACTTTCTGTAACGACAGTCGTGTTTTTTATTCTTTTTAATTATTTACTTGTTGAGTCAGTAAGTTTATGCATGCTTGAATCCTGATTGATGCTATGACAACTGAGAGATAAAGAAAATTATTATGGCGACTTTGAAATAAAAGTTTCGGCGGCACAAAATTGAAATTGTAGTTTGTAAAAGCGAAATATTATACAGAGGTTACACGCGACATGCGCGTGATCGCCCAATAATGACGCCGGACGACGCAATCGCGCCGCCATTGTGTGGATCGAAAATTGGTGTTTCAGTGTTGCATGCGTCGGGACTCTGACAGCGCAGTATAGGCAACAAAGAAGCCGAACAACTGTAGTAATTATTAAACTGTGCCACTACCGTGTGCGCGGGCGTATAGGAACGAAAGCCGCAGGTCGTTCCCCAACTTACAAAACTTCGGTCCCGTGTCATTAGGAGGGGATCTGTTAAATAGCTTAGCGATCCTTACTACAATTATTCCGTAATCTCATCAAACCAGCATTAGGACCCCCACAAAGGGATAAATTATCGGGTTCACCAAAATTTTACTGGCGATAATTTAAGTGTCGTTAGGGTTTACTTCAAGTAGGGATTCTAGGTTAGGAATAGGTACGCCTTTACATTATTACGCGTCGCTTTCTAGGGCGAAATGTTGTAACGAAATCGATGTGGCCTACCTAATAGTAAATCGGAACGAACATTGATATATTTTTTGTATTTTTTAAATTATTTGTTAGTTGCATGCACATTCAAATGCGAGAGCACTAAAGATCATTATTTTCCAATCCAGTAATTGCCATTATATGCTTCTAATTTTAGGCATACATCTGTCTGAGCCCAGGTTAAATTGCGCATAAATTAAATGTAAATGTTTGTTTCCCTTATGTGCCAAGCAAAGTGAAACCGAGCCCGACTTGCTAGGCGCTCCTGTGATAAGGCGAGCTCACTTTTTAAGTCTTATTGGAGTGCCACGATTGCGACAGAAAAAAAGAAATTAAATTATATATATTAACTGAACAATTCAACCCCAAAACATATCACCCGCGATCTTGCTGTATCGGCGGCCGTCGCGCCCATTCATACGAACTTCGTTTTTATTATTGTAATATTGCCCGGCATAATGAAGGTAGGCAAATAATTTCGTATCCAAACATAATTCTCGTAAGAGGTCGGGAGAAAATAAACATTACTAAATTAGTTAATTTTCGTAATTTAGCATTTATGCTTACAAAGTGTTATTAAGAATATAAAATACAATAAAAGAATATTTTTATGAGAAAATAAGTCATTTGTATATAGTACGGCTCCTTAGCTCAAAAAAATAGAAGTTATGGTCCCATCCGTCAGAAAGCATGAAACTTGGCATGCATGTATCTTTCATGTATATGCTTCAATGGAGTAGGAACACGTTGAGAGGCTATTGTTCCCCCTCCCCCCCCCCCCTCTTTTATGTCCCTCATCGTGGTTTTTATTTTTTTTTATAAAAAACGACTAAATCTACGAGAAAACTATCAAAGACCAAAATATTTGTCGTTAAATTATTTACAAAACAGTCTTCAGATGTATGTTGGTAGGACTAACAGTTTTCAAAATATACTAATATTCATTTCACGAAAAAAAACGAAAAAAAATATGTTTTTCCTTGATTTATACGAAACTAATAAAAGCTGTGATAAAATGGCAAAGAAGCGTATTGAAGCTAATACAATTAACCACCATATAAGACCTACTACATTATCGTAAGAGGATTGGTTCCCGATTTACAGCTCATCGCATCTATCATGACAAAAAATTGTCGGTTGTTCTGTTTGGCGGGGGAGTGAGCTGCGTTAGCGAGATGGCGAGATGAGACGATGGATGATTGCTGGGCCTGAAATAGCTTCCATATTGCGAGAATACGAAAATAATCCTGAAAATAAAGACAACGACAGAAGAAGGTCACTACGAAGAATCAGAGAGCCATCTAAAAAGTTATCAGAAAAATGTAGTGTCTTGTGTCCACACTTTTGAAGATGGAAAACCCTGTGTTGGATGATGAAATACAATCCATAGATATTTTAATCAGGGCTGGAGAGGTGGCTGAAGAATATATTAGATCATTAGCAAGTCTTGGTAATATACAATACTCCCTATTTGTGGGAATCGGGTTATTTCAAGCGATGTTTCTACAAATGTTTCTTTCTGATAGGGTTGACCCTATCAAGAGAAACAATTTTAATATATTTGGCGGTACGACTCCTAAGTCAAAACCGGCCACAAAACTTACCAAGGCGAAATTCCAATCTGTACATCGCCTGTCAGCACAGGGAGGAGGATATGGATGAATTTTTCAAACATGAAAACCAACGATTTCCTCTATCTCTCTCGGAAACAGGAAATTTAAGACCTGTGGCAAAATCGTAACATTGTAAATGTTTCGAAAACAAAAATGAAGACTAAGAAGATGAAAATGTGAGTGGTGTAAACGAGTCAGATACCAAAAATCCCTCAAATTGTACTGCATCGTTTCTGAATGGGCTTGCTATCGTCCAAATGATCGAGTAAATGTCGTTTTTCATGCCTACCCTGACGACAGTCTTAAAAAATCTATACGACAGAACCTGGGAACAGCAATTCGCCAAAGAGTCACACTTGCAGGCCAGCTACCCAGTAACTGGCAAAAATGTCTTCGTTTATCGAAAGACAAAGTTGAATTACTTAATTGCCTAGTCGACGGACTCCAGCAGGTTCAACCTGTTAAAACTATTGTTGTCACTAAAGGGGAAGAAGTCCTTAGTAACGGTATCGCAGACATGTCTTCCCTGAAGTCGAAGTAAGCAGAAGCTGATTCCAGGCTCCTCCTGGAATCAGCTTCTGCTTGCTTCGACTTCTGCAGTCTTTCGTGTCTTTCACGCTCTGCAGGAATTTTCTATTTTCGAATTCTTCATTTTCTACACGTCATGTTTAAAATAAATTTAATAATTATTGTTTTAAATTGTAAACCTTGTATTATAACTCGTATTTTACTCTGTAACTTGTAAACCACTCCGCCGTCGTCTGGTCCCAAGTCCAGGGTGCGAAAGGAGGAGGGTGGTTGGCCTGCCGCGTCGACCAGAATCGGGTAACCGAAGAAACCAGGCAAGAAACCAATGGATAGTACAATTAATCATTCACGAAATAATGCTACCGCATCTGAGGCAGCCGATGCGCCAGCTCCGGGGACCAGGGATGCTGGTGAGAAGTTGGCAACTGGCCGAAAACCCAAATATTTTACACCGAAATCGGACATTCGAATCGCCGCATGGAATGTGCGAACGGGGCATCACGTCGGCCAAAAGGAAATCATAGCAATGGAATTAGCGAAATGCAAAATATCGATCGCCGCATTATCGGAATTACGACTCACGGGATCGGGAACAATGACAATTGATCCGCCAACAATCGACGAGACGATGACGCTATTTTATTCCGGAGGCGACAAACGAGAGGCCGGGGTCGGCTTCATGGTCGATCGCCGAGCTGCCGGCAGCGTTATTGCGTTTCAACCGATATCCGAGCGCTTAGCAGTTATCACCATCGATGGAACAATCAAGACCCATATCGTTTCCGTTTACGCGCCAACCGAGATGAGCCCGGATACGAACAAAGATGAATTCTACTACCAGCTTCAACACACGCTGGATACGATACCCCGAACCGAATTAATTATACTAGCGGGCGACTTTAATGCACATACGGGTGTAGATCGGACGGGTTGGGAAGAAACGATGGGAAGATTTGGACACGGCGAAATTAACGACAATGGACTACGCCTGTTATCATTCGCATTGTCGAACAACATGATCGTCGGAAACAGCATATTTCGTCATCCCCGCAAACATCAACTAACGTGGCGAAATCCGTCCGGTAAAGATTCAGCAATGTTGGACTACATTTTAATCAATTCGAGATTTCGATCAACAGTCAAAGACGTACGGGCGATGCGTGGACCCGATTGCGGATCGGATCACTATCTCGTTCGAGCGAAATTACAAATGCGACTACAACGAGCGAAGAAAAAAGCGCCACCACCAACCAAGAGAAACTGGGCATGTCTACAGGACCCAGCCATTGGACAGAAATTTCAAATCGCGCTATCCAACAAATTCGCAACGCTCGCAATATCAGACGATATCGACTTTGAAGAAATGCAATTATCGGAGTCCCTTGTGAAGTGTGCAACGGAGCTGTGCCCACCCATCCGTCGACGGACGCAGCAATGGATTTCGGACGACTGTTTAGATCTCGTCGACCAACGAAAACGGATGAAACACGTCAATTTCGAAAAATACCGATTATTGAACAAAGAAGTCCGACAAAGAATGAAATCGGAACGAGAAGCGCATTGGAATAACGTTGCAGCCGAATTGGAAGAAGCAGCATCGAGGCACGAATATCGGACGCTATACCAAACAATCCGACGGTTAGGCGGGAAAACAACATCAACGAATGACAACATCAAGAAATCGGATGGAACTTTCGTGATCTCCCCCCACGAGCGCCTGCAGCGGTGGAGGGAATTCTTTAATCAGCTGCACAATCACGATCCGCCTCAAGGTCCAGCACCGCAACCGCCGATTATCAATCAGCCGGCGAATCCGTTTTCCGATAACGAACCAACAATAAACGAAGTGAAAACGGCAATAAAATCGCTGAAAAATGGTAAAGCGCCGGGTCCAGATCAAGTTACCGCCGAGATGATCAAAGCAGGAGGTGACATTCTATTACAACAACTACATGTTCTCCTAACGCATATTTGGCAATCGGATCGTATTCCGTCGGCATGGAAGAAAGCCATCGTTGTGCCAATTTTAAAGAAAGGCGATAGCAGAGAATGCAAGAATTATCGCGGTATTAGCCTTCTTTCAATAGTCGGCAAAGTATTTACAAAAATCATACAGTCGAGGCTACAAAAACATCGAGAACAAACGAGCCGAGAGGAGCAAGCAGGATTTAGACCATATCGAGGATGCATTGATCAGATATTCGCTCTTCGTCAGCTAATGGAAGAAAGAATACGGTGCGGCAAACGAACAATCGTCGTCTTCATAGACTTTAAATCCGCCTTCGATTGCATCGATTGGAACAGCTTATGGAGTGCCTTGGAGACAGAACACGTGCCACCAAAAATCATTAAACTTCTCCAATCATCGTACGATGGCTTAACCAGCAGCGTTCGAATCCGTAACGATTTGTCTGAGGAATTCCCGATTCAAACTGGTGTTCGACAAGGAGACGTCGCATCGCCGCTACTTTTTAACGTGGTGATCGACGCGATTATGCGGAGAGCATTCGACGGTCGACGCGGAGTTAGATTCGACGAATCAAACTTCATAACCGATTTGATGTTCGCTGATGATAGCGCCGTTTTCGCCGACACTGATGCCGAAGCAACGGACATTTTATACGACATATCCGGAATTGCTCAATCATATGGATTGAAAATCAATGCGGATAAGACCAAAGTGCTCACTACGGACGGTTCGAAGGCCAGCGTTTACCTCGATGGAACCCAAATCGAACAGGTCCCACAATTCAAGTATTTAGGATCGTTGGTTACGGAAAAGAAAGTGGCTTCGACGGCCGATGTCCATAGCCGGATCGGTCAGGCAACAGCAACATTCGCCTCGCTCAAGTGGTGCATATGGAAGCGAATGAATATTACCATCAAAACCAAAGTACGACTATACCGAACGTTGGTTCTTCCCATTCTTCTTTATGGATCGGAAACGTGGACGTTACTACAATCGGACCTCAAAAAGTTCGAAGTCTTCCAAATGCGATGCTTGAGGCAGATTCTCGGTGTCTCACTCCGCGACCGAATTCGAAACGAGACCATTAGAGAAAGATGCGATCTAGTAACAACGATCGAAGAAGAAGTACAAAAACGTCGACTACGATGGTTCGGCCATGTTTGCCGAATGAACGACAATCGCTTGCCATGTAAACTTCTTTGGCGAGACCGTCCGACAGAATGGAGAATTCAGCGATCGGCACCGAAGAAAACCTGGCTAAATACCATCAAAGACGACCTTAAAAATCAACGATTGTCGGCTAGGGATGCTCGAGACGTGGCAAAAAATCGTCAAGAATGGAAGCGAATCGTGAATGGAGTACGATATCCAGCGGCACCGACAGCAGCGTATTGGCTGCGAGGGCGACCCCCTCCCCAATCGCCGGCTACGGAATAAATAATAATAATAACGCTCTGCAGGAAGGTCACACAAACATTATAATTAGAACTATGGATACAGATATGGTTGTTATTGCAGTTTCCCTTCACGACGACCTCTAAAAAATGCTGCTAAAAGAATTTTAAGTATAGTTCATTGTTGTAAAAACCCTCACGTGTTTTTGCTATTCACCAAATCGTCAATACACTTGGTCCAGACAGATGCAGCGGCATGCCATTCATTCATGCATTTACAGGCTGCGATACTGTATGGGGATTCAGTAAAAAAGTTGTTTTGGAAAGCATGAAAAATTTTCCCTGGCGTCCCCAAAGCATTCCAAGAATTGTCACGGTCTTTACATGCAATTCAAACCCATAATTTGAATATATTGGCGAGATTTCACATTCTTGCTTACGATATCACAAGCGACTACCTCTTCTAGCTCTTCCACAGCATACGAAACGAGCACGCTTGCAGGCGGGATGGATCTGGGGGCAGAGTTGTAAAGGAAATCCTGAATATCCCAACTTCGAGGATTAAGGATGGAGTAAAGAAGGTAAGGTTTGTTTCCATTCGGAGTACGAAAAAATAAACCTCAGCATCCGTAATAGAGTTTAAGATGTGTTTCTGCCAAAGCTGTAATACAGGTCGATGTCTGCAGAAAATTAGGGCTTCCCTGTACTTGCCTTTGTATGTGTGAGGGATATGCCTGCGTTATGGGTTAATACGCTTATTGCTGCGTACGCGGTGAGCATTAAATCAGGAACCAATCCTCTTAATACAATGCAGTCGGTTTTATTTAGTAGGTAATTGTATTAGCTTTAATACGTTTCTACGCCATTTTATCACAGCTCCTATTAGTTTAGTAAAAATGAAGGACATTTTTTTGTTTCGTTTTTTTTTCTTCAAATTAATATGTCTATAATTTTAAAACTGTAAGTCCTATCAACATACATCCAAAAATTTTGTTTTTTATTTTGCGTTTTTTTTATTTTTGTAAAAATAAAAAACCGCAATGAGTGGGGGGGGGGGGGGGACAATAATCTTTCAACGTGTTCCTACTTCTCCATTGAAGCATATACATGAAAGCTACATGCATGCCAAGTTTCATGCTTTCTGCCGGATGGGACCGTATTTTCCGTATTATACATGTATTAAAACGATTTCCCGAGCTGAACACCAGTTTACGAGAAAAGTGAGGTCACTACGTCAATTTTAAAGAGATATTATTTGCTGACCTTTGATATCAATAGTGACTGGGTGAAAATAAGCCCTACCTTAAACTGAACCAAAATTTGAAAAAATAACCATTTTTCTGTAGTGCAAATGATATTTAATATTCTTGATCAGTTATGATACAGAGTAATCCCCGTAGGTATTATTTATCCTTTCCCAGCCACCATATTACAAAACGACCTTTGTCCATCTTTAAAACCTAATTAAATCTAATACTGTAACTCATAGGAATTAAGAGTTTGCATATAAAACCATTAATTAAATGAATACATTGTCACCAATTAATCAATTTGCCCGAGTTTGATTAGGTTTCAAGCTACACTTTTGGATCTCATTAAAAAAATTACAAAATGCATCTCCTAAATATTTTTTTCGACTTTTGGAAAATCCAGCGACGTTTGTCAGCCAAGGCATATTATGAAGACCGGAGTCTCAAGAATAGATTGCGTATTTTAAGATATTTATTTTGTGAGAAAGTGGTTGATGGTGTTGTCCCTTACAATTTAGAAAACGGATTGATCTCTGTGAATTCAAGACCTAAGAAGCTAAATTATGGGATAGTTGCATACATTTTCTTCTTTCTATATATTAGATTTTTTCTTGTGGAGGGAACTCCTAAAATTTGTGTTGAAAAATTCCTTGCCTATCCTTTCCTAAATCTGTATTTTTAGTATCTCTTGAAAATACTCTCATCAATGCACGAAGCACGAGAAGCCAGTATTCATAAGTGGATATCTGAGAGTGCAGTACCTCGCAAATCCGCTGAAAGGAGAGCCTCTTGCCTGGTTGGTGGTATTTTTTTTCGCCTGCGGCCTAGACAGACCTCTTGAATGTTTGGACGGCGATGTACTTCCAGATTTAAGATGAAAATTTATGAGCGTATCCTTCGTTTTCTGGCTGCAGTCTCGCCCGACGCGATTTTTTTTAAGCCTCACTTAACCGCGGCGGCGAACAGCGCCTCGCCATATGCCGACGCCGATGCACCTGCAGCAGGGTTGCCACAAATAGATAAAATTTATTAGATATTGACTACTAGATGCAGTTGGCATCGCAGGAGGGCGACCCATGCAATTAGCAATTCAATGTTTTACATCCAAGCGATTGTTTGATGTAAGGTGCCATGGAACACTCCCTGAAATTACAATTAGCAAACGAATGTTCTACAATCAAGCGATTATTTGATGTAAGGTGCCATGAAACACTCCCTAAAGCAGTATCATCTTTAGTGTACCAAATATATCGAAATCACTCATATTGAGACTGAAACAATTTGTTTTTGAATCTATTATTTGATTTTTTAAATATTGTTTTTCTTAGCAGGCTGTAAACAAATGGTTTCTGTCATTACTTGAAAATTTATCCTGATATACGACAATTTTGGTGTAGACGATAATGAGAATTCCTTTTATTTGTAAGATTATATCATAAAAACCTTCAAAATATAACTCTGTTTTATTTGAACTATGGAGGAATTTTAAAAACCATCTTGTAGAATAAATAAGCTGGTGTGCGACATGTGAATGCTAACCCATTGGGGCCCTAAGCGGCAACCCCCACGCGCGATTTATGTGAGTGGTCCTTGACCCTTGAGTTTTTATCTAACGGCTCATGCACACTTAATAATTATAACGTTCTCCTAATTTGGATAATTGCTTAGCTCCATCGATGACTAAAATATCTAAGCTACGCCACTTCAATTGTCTAAGCTTGATGTAACTAGGTCTATATATTTGTCATAGAAATCAGGGGTGGCGGCTCCTACTTCGGCGCCTCCGTAGGTTGGCATTCGTATCTCGCGGAACGAGCACATTTTACTCTAAATCCAGCACCTTTGAAGCCTCATTATTCTTAACCACATCAATAAAGCACATCGTTGAAATTTGGTATATATTTTCATCATATAGAACTCTTAATTTTATGAATATTCTTTAATAAATGTTTATTTTTTCCAGAAATCGGTTTTTTTAATAATCTAATAACCTTCCAAAATACATAATTTATTTAACACATGAAATTTTACGTATTGCAGGACTTTGATACATTGTGTATTGTAAGATACATATTTTAGGTATTGTGTTTGTAGAACCATATTATTTCCCTTAAATATATTCTAAATAAGTATTTCTAGCGTGATAAGTAATTTTATTCTACTATACCATGACTTTGTAGTTATAATGTGGTAACAAGATTATTATAAATTATGTGGTGACACTTTTCAGAAAACCTTTAGTAGCGATTTATAGAATTATAAATCATTATATTGATTCCGAAATCGATGGTTTTGTTTTTTGGATTTTCGGTATCGCATCGCGTAAAGTTTCCAATCGAGTTGTCGTTAAAAGTTTCCAATCGAGTAAGGTGACGCATTTTTTGCCTTTTTATACTCTACATTTAGATGTATAATAATAAAAATAATAATAATAAAACTCTTTATTTCAAAATAAAAAAGGCGAGCTTATTGCCTTGCGGCAATGTCTATCAGCTAAGAGCTATAGTGCAAAAGCTATAGTGCTGCTATAGTGCAAGACGTCACCTTAGATACACGCTACCTATCTCGTAGATATGCGTCTTGTTCCTCACTGCTGCCTTCCGCTGAACGCTGACCTAACTGGGCCCGCAGCCGTCATAATATTACTTTAATTAAACCACCTGAAGACTTACAGTACATGGCAAATTTTATCCCGATTTAACACCCGTGATCATGGATAAACTTATTTTAATAAAGATTCCTATTTATTGCTAATGTCTTCAACAAACACTGCCTACTTATTTTCTTATTTTTTTGTATTGTATCTTGTATCTTATATAAAAGTTAGATATATGCCGTCTCGGATTTTTACATAGATCTCTTTGAGGCCGATGTTTTTGGTGTATATTATTTTCACATATATATCAAACCGTTTCGTCAGCGTAAATCAACTCACCAGGTCATTTTCTCCGACTTGATTTAAAAATCTTGTGATTTCGTATTGAAAACCAATATTTATTGAATTAAAATATAGTTTATAGCACTTGTCGATAGTGGAGCTTTCTATTAGTAAATTAAATGTTTAAATCGGATAAGTAGTTTCGGAGATTACCCGCTACATACAAACTTACAAACATTACTTCTTTATAATATTAGTATATCTTTGTTCAACCCTGCACCCACTTGCACCTTATAGTGCGCGACCCGGTCGTTGAACTCGAAGTTCTTTTAATTTTTCGCAGACTCGTCTGAGGCACACGGGGCGCTCATTACTGTGTTCTATGTAATGTACCATCGCATGGTACGGCCGCTCTCGCCTTGTATCGCACCGCTTTTAAAAGTGCACGTATTCCGGCTAGACGTCAACCTGGAAATCGTCCCGCGCAGCCTGCAATGAAACCGCCCTCAGCCGCGCACCGCGCCGCCACTGACTTAATTGGATTAAAAGGACCTTTTTGGTCGGATCCGCAGTCGCCCGTCGCACAATATTTTTCGCTAATTGGGGTTTCCTAAATTTGCTTTCGTTAATGAAACGGGCGACTTCATGACTTTCGTAGATTTTAATTTTGCCAACTTCGTCGTGTGAAATTTCTACTTAGAATGTGAAATTATGGATATTAAAACGAACGAAAAATGGGGTGTGCAGTATAGCTACACCACCGTAATTTTGAATTGAAAACATATTACAGTGACCTCAACTTTCCACTCGATGACTTATTTTACTTTTCTGACCCACCAACCATAAACGAGGGAAAGTAGTGTAAACGTGCATTTTTTTGCGACATGAAGACGGAAATATCCATTTTGACCCCCCCCTGAGAAGACTAAGACGATTCCCAGATGAATGGCTGTTTATGTGTCTGTGTGTGTGAATTCATCCAATACATCGCCCAAACGCTTAATCCGAATGAGCTGAAATTTGACATGTAGGCATCATTTGGTCATGGCAAGAGTTGAAAAGGCTGTGGTTGAAATCAGTCCACCAGGGGGCGCACTACTAATATTTGAATCTCGAAATAAATGACTAATATACATGAAATTTGGTACGCAGATTGGACCGAATTTACAATAAATCTCTTTGAAATCACATCGCCTGTCAGTATATTTGCGTGAACGATTGAATCAAGCGTGTTTCATGCGTTGCATTCTCACTATCCGCGCTCGTCCCCAACGAACGATTCGCGTCGTTTACTCTCGATATATTCGACGTTTAATCGCCGTACTGTGTGAGTTCCTACTGTGAAATCACGCTTAAATCTTTCCACTAGCCGTTGGCTACTTGCCGGGAAATCTTTGGAGAGACACAACAGTTTTTTCCCATGCTTTTTTCCATTTTTTTTCATTGCAACAGTTATGACTGATTCTTTAAGCGTTTCGTCACGCAATCGAGACCATCATCCGAGCGCCCCCCCCCCCCCACCTCTGCTCGATGACGGGACATACATCAACACGCAACAATGAGATATTAAATCGCGGACAACCAGAACGTTTCATCATTCCATTTCAGCGTTTCATAGAGGAAACTCGTTATGAGAGCCACATCAAAACATCAAAACACAATATCCTTTAAAAATCTTCAATCATCGTTAAGTAGGTTACCCTAAACATCACATCACATAATCAAAATAAAAGGTATAGTTACAAAAATTAACTTTTTTTTATAGTTCCATTTTAATAGTTTTATTCAATTTTATTACAATCTTTAGCATGATTTGAGAAATAAGCAGAGAAATATATACCAAAAACCAGTTAAAATTAACATAATGATTTTCAGTTTCCAAGTTATTTAATAATATATCACAGTGTCAATTTATATTCCAAGTCAACAAGCTGATAAATTCTCTAAATTGGTTGAATAACTCAATATTCATTAGTTTATCAGCAAAATCCGGTGAAGATTTTCTCTGAATGTAAAGTTCCTGTTGTACATTATAGCTGGTATACTTTTTTGTGGGAAATCATAGAAAAGTTGAAAATTCGCTTAATTTTGGAATTAAATTAAAATTCGATATAAATATATTTCATACAAAATTTTTGGTCTGAAATTTCGTGTTCAGGACAGCAAATTAATATTATGTAGGGTAATATTATGCTTAGGTAGGGTAATATTATGCTGTTCTCTAATACATCGCTGCAATCAAGTCACAATAAGCACTTAGTCCGTTTTAATTTCGTCCGGAAATTCGTCGCTTTCAGTGCATTTCCGCATTCGCCCTGAAACCCCGGGTGAAAGCGCAATTGGCACGTGCGCTGCAATGCAACGCGTCAACGGCCCGGTGCGCGCCTTCATTACGACCAAATTAAATTTGCGAGACACGCGCGCACCCTGACGCCTAAGCAATAACACAATTTCACGTTTGGCGCGCATGATGCGCCTGACGTGCGCGTATTCAACGTCGACGGACACGGCCCGCATTACGTTTGCGCTGCTACATGCATTTCGAAACGTGCTACCAGAATACGAGGCGCACTATATCACATACACTTTCTGGATAGCACGGAGAGTTTAGGGAGCTAATGGCCCTGTTGCAGTTTGGCCACTAAGACCCAATTGTATAGAGTCGGTCAAACGCACGGGTCAAAACCCATCCGGCGGCCTCGACGCAGAAATGCGAGCCCGGGTCAGTCTCCACTGGGAGTCAACATTCGGGCGCTCCTGGACGGTTTGTCTGACGCCGCACTATGCTGCGTCAGACAATCGATTGTGCATTTCCTATAGAGCAGGGGTAGTTGTTTACCTTACGTTAACTGCTCATGAAACGACCATTCGGTGACCCGATCCCGGGTTAACGCGCTGGGTACCCGCTGGGTACCTTTCCCGGTACATCACCGTAAGGCGTTGACCTCTGACGAGCGAGTGGCGTAACTAGACAGCGGACTGTTATCGTCCCAAGTCTTCTACCCTCACCTTACGGGAGACAGAACGATCTAATATCGTTAAAACTTCATGAGTTGAAAGGTTTGCCCATTGTAGATGACAGCTCTAGTTGTAGAGCGGAAAGTGTTCATAAACTTTTCCTATGCAGCATTAATAGAAAAACGCCTAGAATTTCCTACTCATGAAGAGAGTGTCAAATACATCAGTGTTGAGTGTCCTTTTAGTCGACGGACAACAAACGATTTGGCATATTTCTGCCTTTTAGCCTGTCTGTCTAAAAGCATTGGAGCGTAATGGTCCAGGCAGCGTGCACCTCAGGACTAGTTTGTTTTTCCGGCCGGCCTAGCTTAGAGTTTAGCTCCCATCCGAGAACCTGCACGAACAAGTGAAACAATTGAAAGTCCTTAAAAGAAGTAAAAGAATGGTATCGGACGATCTCACTTGCATCTGGCAAACCAAATGAGTCCGCGAATCTTAGGCCTGATGACCTACTTGTGATTTAAGGTCAGCCCAACTCACCGCTCAGCTCCCAACCGGTAGCTTCTACAAAGAGAGACTAACCTAGAGAGGCATATATGCGGCTGTAAGTCCAATCGTGGGCAGTTAAAAAATTAGGTCCGATCTGGGGGAACACCTCGGGCGGTTCTGCGCGGTTTGAGTACAATGCGGCGCTAGCCAATCGCCTGTGCACTCCGGCGAATAATCGGGGGGAGTCTGGAAACGTACGTTTACTAAGCAGTAGGGGTAGTTGTTGACCTGATGTCAGCCGCCTTTAAAACGATCCGTTAGCCATAAGATCCCGAGATCCAAAGGGCGCCACAGTCAGCGTTAAATTCGAACTGAATTAACGCTAACAACAGATAAAGGCCGCGCAGGCGACTATGAATTGTGACCAGCATATAGGATAAAGAAATCCTTCCAAATCTGTAGGTCGGCTCGCTTGTTTCACTTACCAGTGCTACGCTGTAAGGCGTAGGGCTCTCACTTTAGATGGTGGAACTTGTTGTCCCTAAGTGCGTTCACCCCACAAGAGAAAGAACTATTTAACAGCTATGGCTTCCTGTGGTAGCTCGTTAGTCGGTTGTAGTTGACAAATCTCAAGTGTATCTTACGGATTTTTCGGGGACTATAAAAACGTAGTTTCCTAATATAGTAGGGTAGATGTTGGCCTTGTGTTATTTGTCTTTAAAATGGCCGTTTGGCTACGCAAGCCCGGTCACAAAAGCGAGCAAAGGCCGCCACGGGCTGTTATCACTCACGCTAGATAGAGGCTCATTCCAGTGACCTTGAGCTATGACCAGTTTAGTGGAAGGAGTGCCCTCACTGTTTGAGGTAGGACTCGGCTAGGCAGTGACTTTGAAAATCTATAAATGTTACATTACAAAGTCTTTGCAACTCATATCACGGTGATTAGACGACAACATCGTTATTACTAAAATGGCGTTATATTGTATATACTGAGATAGCGATTTCGTTCGCAGCATCGACAAGTAATTCACCATAGTAAAAAAATGCATTTCAGTGATCATATAACAATTTTATATATAATATAGTAAAAGAAAGTCAGGGACTTGACAACAAAGAAAAGATTTAGATATGTGTAACTAAATTACTGCCAGATATTTGAGAGGAAGAAAGACAATTAAAAAGTCATCAAAATAATTGCAAAAGAATACATTTCAAACATAAATTTTATAAAAATAACGAATATCATAATTTTAGTTTTAAATTGTCTATTGCATGCAAGATTATATTATAATAATATATAAATTACTGCACCTTAATTTTGTTACGTAATATTTGTTGAATAAATTATTCACAATGTTCTGCAAAGAAGGAACAAAAACACCTGTTTTAAGTATGGTTTTGCTAATATGTTTTGCTACAATTACGTCATAGTTTTCATTTCGCCAAAAAAATCGTCTTTTTCAGTGCATTTCAGCAGTCGCCCTGGAAAACCGGATGAAAGCACAAACAGCACGTGCAATGTGGCAATGGTCCGGTGCGCGCCTTCATTACGTCCAAATTAAATTTGCAAGACAAGCGCGCACCTTGACGCCTAAGCAATAAAACGATTTCACGTTTGGCGCGCATGACGCGCTTGTCGTGCGCGTATTCCGCGTCGACGGGCACGCCCGCAGTAAGCTCGTGCTACTACATGTATTCGGAACGTGCTATTAGACTACGAGGCGCAATATATACGAGTACAAACAAATACTTCATCGATAGATCAGAAAGTGTTGAGAAACTAACCGAACGCAGTCTCAATAAAAAAGAACGCCTAGTACCTTCTGCTTACGAAGAAAGAACGAAATACTTCTGCGCCGACTCTCATTTTCATCAATTTAAAATTTTTGATTCATTTTCAATTTCAATTCATTTCAGTTCAGTTTATTGTGATTGTGATTGTGATGTAGTAACATAGAGTTTTACAATTATTCAGTGCCGCACAACCTGCCTTTTAGACGACATATATGGCCTTGCATCCGGACTGTTGTGGTATTGAACGCCATTCAATGCCGCCGAGTTCAACGACCTAGGCACAAAAGCAAGGTAAAAAAACAGCTGATTTATTCTCAAACTGTGCAACGTAATTTTAAAATAATTATATTATATTATTTGATTCAACAATTTGTTTTCAAAAGTTGCTTATTTGCTCGTACTGATTTACTCATTTCAAGGGTGTCACTAATTAAAGACTCAAGATTTATATTATAGGTAAGTAGTGGTAATGTAATCTTAAACTTACTTAACATTTCACTAAACTAAAAGCGGCTATTGTACGTTTAGAAGAGCCCAAAACAAGTAGAAGATTCGAAAGTTCGACAAAACTATAACGGTACTTATTATTCTTCATTGAGAAAACCGCCTTATCGGCGACATATCTTTTAAGGCGGAATTTAAATAGATATTAATTAGACAGGACAGATTGCTCGCACACAGCATATCACCATGACCTTTAACTCTTTATGAAGGCGGAAAATATATTGATGTTATATTATGGAGTTTTTTTTTTTTTTTAATCGCTGTTTTTCTTTTTTTAATTCGGTTTTTTTCAAAACTATATTTTAACTTACTTATATATTTCATAAATTTCTTATTTTATTAATTTCATCCTCTGACGGATTAAATTCGATTATTTAACTATTTATTATAATGTTATTTTTTCATCCAATATTATTATTCAACTTTTATAATGTTTTTTTCCTATTTAAATTTAAATCAATTTAAATTTTTTTTAAACTATTTATTTTATTATGTCTTCTATGATGGATATTTTTAAATATTATTCGAAGACTGACACTTAGACTGTAAGATGCATTGAAATTTCAGTGACTTAGTTTTAAGATTGATGATCAATTTGTACCTCTGCTTATTACGAGTATTATTAGATTTGAATAAAAATGGTTAAAACATTAATTTTGCGATCATTTTGCACGCCTCCATATCTGATAACCCTTTTCCATTTACTTTTAAATTCCTAACTTATTTTTTAAATTATGTAATTTAAGGCATGCACAAGCCACTTTTTACTTAGTAAGCGTGCCTTAATATGGACCTAGGCCTGGATAGGCAAAGTTTATTTGAAGAAATTCTCGGCTCTGTTGCTCTCTATTTTGCTACTGTTTACAATGTAGTCTCTATTAGTGTTAATGCAATATTGTACTGTTGTTTGTAGTTTTCTTATATTATATAAAAAAAGACGTCTTCCGTCAGAAGTTCTCAATTTTCTGCACTCATTATAATAAAAAGATTTTTGAACTATACGAAAAATATCATTCTTTACAATGCCTGATTTAAAGATGGAGATTTGAATAGCAGCAACATCAAAATGTTGCTCGACGAACAACGTCCATATATCTGACCCATTAAAACATGCGAATCTATTGTTTACGAAGGTACTTACACCACAGTCCATCATATTTATTTATTTATCTATTATGACAATGTCTAGTGGTTTGTAATAAGTAAAACATGAAACATAGCTAAAATATAATAAGAAAGACAATACTTTTATTAGTAAACCCACTGCAAGTTGTGTCCCGCTTATAAGGGATGATCGGTCTCACGAGGCCCAAATAAGTTATAACTTAAGAAGTAAAGAAAAAGTATGCTAAAAATATGCGAAATGTTTTTGTATGTGACGGTTTTAGGAACAGACTTTATGATTTCAACTTTATACATTGATTCATCCCAAATTAACTCATTCATCTGATAATAGTCAATGAAATTAACCGAATCGGGAAACGTCGAATCACCCTCAGGCATTGCATTTTCCCGGTTTTGTTTTTCATTCAACGTGTATTCGCACAGCGGCTCGTGATGCGCTTTTTTCACATTAGCCTGGTAATCCGACGATCGCTTCGGACGAATGTGCCAGTTTTGACGTTTTCAACCGTGGCAATTAAATAGCAACCCGCTTCAAACCGCTATTTGGTATTCGCTTACGAGCTAAATGTGTCGAATGTGAAACATTTAGCATATAGAGAAATCAAACCATGCGTCCGATTCAGTGAAGAATTCAGAATATTTTATAAAATTAATAAAATTTACTGAATATATTTTTAACTACCTGCAGTATAGCTCTAAAAAAATCACGCAAAGAAAATAACACCCTAACTTCGTTTCTCAGATTAAGTTAAAAATAAGTTATTTTCCTCGTATAAAGTCTCTTTATAAAGGATGAGTTTTTAATTAGTCATCCTTAAATTGGGTGAATCAGTACGAGCAAATAAGCAACTTTTAATCAATATTTTTTTTAGTTTTTTAAATTCACAAAAAAGACATTTCTATTTTCGATTGTTTTTCCAAAATTCTTTATGAAAAATAGCCTATTTGCTCCAACTGATTTATCCACTTCAAGGATGTCACTAATTATAAACTCACCCTGTAGAAGCATCATTCAGATATTATGATGTTTGTAATGAAGACACATATTATCGATCTCTGATTGGAGGAACTGAGTATACGGATATAAAAAGTACACCAAAATAATAGTCGCGACGATGTTCTCAAAAATCTCTCTAAAAATGAAATATAAGGACAAATCATTAAACATTTGGTTTCTGAGCCTTTGAAGACTAATTTGACATTTCTGAATCCGAATCTGCCCAGTTCCATGTCATATTATCTGGTCCACCATTGCTCAAAATTCAAGATGACGTCCAAGACGGTGTCTTACCCCTGATATAAGGATGGTTGCTGTTCCTTTCACTTCAAAATGCTATTCCAGGTGCCAATTTCGAGGTTCCTAACGTCCCTAAGTGCAATTTGTAGGTTTCAGGACCAATCGCTCACCGGAAGTGTTGCTTTAAAGATCGTGATGGCGTTTAGGACCAGAAGTTGGCTGTATTTCCATTTTGTGTCCCATAAAATAAACTCCTCAACTTATTGGAAGAGTTGTTATGGTCGCTGACTACAATGCGGAGCTCCGCCACGTTTAGACAATTTTTCCGGTTATCGGTAGAAAATTTTGACTTTGGCACCGGGCGGATTCGGATTCGCAAGGCTCAAATTAAACTTAAAACGCCCGGATAACAAATGTCTCACGATTTGCCGTTAGTTATTCATAATATTGGAGTTCTCACCCCGTCTTTGAAGATTTAAAGGCTACAGAACGACTGTACCAGGTTATGTTTCCGTAATAAACATAGAAGCCATGTTTCTCTATTCCTATACAATCATTTATTTATTATTTTATTTATTCAAAAATAATTTGCAATAAAAACATTCATTTTCTTTACAAAAATAACAGGAAACGAATAGCAAAACCTTAACCTTGTGCTTGTTTGATTGTCACCTAACTGGGACTAGCCCGTTGGGTGGACAGGCATTCCATCTCAAATATGTACTACTGTAAGTAACATTGCCAAACTCACCCTAAAATAGTTAGAAACAAACCCTTAACTTATTCACCCTCATAAGATGGTACTTGTAATCGTTTATGCAGAAATAATAAAGTTAAATCTGATGCGGTCTTTAGTTCACAAAAACGTTATTACATAAATATATGTTAATTAAGCAGTGTCCTCGTTAAACCTTTATTATTTTACTCTCCACGCAGACCGACTGTGATTCTACTAAAGCAATACCAAAGCAGCACCACCATGTGTGTGCAGAAAAACAGTTTCTTATTTTGTCAAACTGAGGACGTTCCTCATCGACATAAAGAAAGTATCTACATTATTCAATTGCACCGGCATAATCTTTTTTTAATACATGGCTATGCAGGGAAAAGGGAAAGTTTGAATGTTAGAGTTGGCAATACTGTTATGGCGGAAGTTGTTCGGAACCGATGCTTAGTTCTTGTGAACGCGTCGCCATTTAATAATCATGGAGCATTGGAGTGACGCGAAACGTGTAATCGCTATGAGAGCGTTTTTAAAGCAGTGTGATAGTGTGACTGCTGCGTAAAGACTATTTCGACAGCATTACGAGCTATGACGTCATGGACGTGTCCTATCTGCTCATTTAATTACATCGTGGATAACTCATTTTGAAGCCACTGGCTTAGCCTTAAAAAAGACGCCTCTAGGTGGCATTCAAACGGTACGTACGCCCAGCGAACATTGCAGCTATTCGATTTTCCATCGAGATCTCGGCGCTCCATTCGACAACATGTATCTGCGCTAGAGATTGGGCGACGAAGCGTACATAGAATGCTGCTCGAATTAATGTTAATAAAAACATAATGCACAAAATAATAAAAACATAAATGAAATACTATATACATGAACTTTCGTCAATAAAAATATTTTACATTGTGAATAATCGCACAAATTACGCTACTTCAAAATTTTCTGTTTACCTGCGCAACCATGTATTTTCATTGCTTACCATCTATAATAATACTTGTAATATACACCTAAGTGTGTATACCTGTGCATGTATTTGTTGTGTATCTCGATGAAAATATGAAATGGAAGATTATCGCGGTAGTTTGACATTATTAATAAGACAAAAACGAATTTACCGCTTGAAGTTTGTAGCACTCGACGTTTAGGCGATGTTGCAACAGTAGTTGCCTAGGGTAGACTTGTTGTCAGTTTGTATAACCTAGACAAACACGTCGACTACGATGGTTCGGCCATGTTTGTCGAATGAACGATAATCGCTTGCCACGTAAGCTTCTTTGGCGAGACCGTCCGACACAATGGAGAATTTAGCGATCGGCACCGAAGAAAACCTGGCTAAATAACATCAAAGACGACCTTAAAAATCAACGATTATCGGCTAGCGATGCTCGAGACGTGGCAAAAAATCGTCAAGAATGGAAGCGAATCGTGAATGGAGTACGAGATTCAGCGGCACCAACAGCATCGTATTGGCTGCGAGGGCGACTCCCTCCCCAATCGCCGGCTACGGAATAAATAATAATAATACCCTAGACAATAGCGGTTGCAACATTGCTGAAACATTGGCTGCTACAAACATCACGCAATATATTCGTTTTTATCTTATTTATCGATGAAAATAAATAAATATTTACATATACACTACGAACGTACCAAACGTACGTACGTACCAAAGCACTGCCAAATGATTATTTAGAACGACGCAGTAGTTCCTTGTTGAAAAAATAAACGTGCGCATCGTGGAAGCGAGGAAATATCTAGAAAATGCAATTAAAAGGAAACACCGTCACGCGCGTTCGTTTGCCACTCATTTTTCTGTGCCCAGAGGCAGAGGCACGGCGGGGAATGTACAATTGTGCCCGTAATGATACCACCGCAGAGCATTTAACTCGAGGTACCTCGCCCGTAAACTACAGCCAACCTTATTGTCGGCCAGACGCAACGTGAAAATAATAAAGTCGCAATTAGTTTAGCTCCAAAGCTACGAGAAAGGTACAGAGCCTCGAGGTGACATTCCCATTTAATTTTGTGCTCTCAGGTATCGTTGTCGTGTAGTCGGTTGATCAACAGTCGCTATCACAGTGAAATATTATTATGAGAATGCGAAATTGATGCCAGCTGAGTATATTGCAATAAAAATGTAATATATTATAACTTGGGGCGGTTGAATATATTAGTACCCACAAAGAGAAAACATGTGAGAGAAAGAGTGAACCATTCCTGTATCAATAGCGTGCTTCAAACTTGAAAATACCTCAACATAAACAAATACGACGCTCTTTCGTTGTACCGATATGGTAAACCGATTACGAGTTGCGAGAGAAAATCACCGGTAACAATCACCGACAGCAGAGGAAAATATAATAAGAAGACTCTTAAACGGATTTAAAAATATCATTGATGATTTTATTAAAGAAATTTTTACTATTAACATTATCATCAGGATTCAGGATCATTAAGGATCAAATATTAAAATGATATTTGAAACTAAATGCGTAGAAGCGTAGAGGGTCTACGATTTGAGATGATATTGATTTGCACCATATGCCCATAAAATTGTGTCAATGGAAAAAAATTAATAGAGTCGTGGCGTTTGAGGTATGGTAGTATAGACTTTATGCACATTTATGGATATGTTTTGACTGTTTAATGTCATACGTTAATCTAATAGTCAATGTCAATATAGTCTTCATAATTACGCAACGAATTATTTTCTCTTATATTTAAATATAATAACTTTTATTTAAAAAGTTACAGATTTCCACAGTTTATAATATGTATGTCTTTGACTTCTTATGAAAATAAGCAAAGGTATTCAATACATATATAAAAATACACACTCACACGAAAAGAAAAAGTCTCATTACATTCATTAGCCGATAGCCTCTACTTTAGAATATCAACGCACAACTCAATGTAGATGTGTAACTTTCTACAATAAGCTACCACAAAACATAACCAATATTAGTAATTACACAAAATTTAGGAGAGGCAGAACAATACTTACTTTCAATATGCTTATCATACGCCGAAAGAAGTATAGTTTTTGTTCTTTAATTTTGCATTTTATAAAATCTCATTATGACATCCAAATCTATTCCCACTTCCGCCCAGAAGACAGCGATGCAGCTGCTTCTTCTGCGATGACATCCTATTGATCGAAATCCCACGGTTTGCTCCTAAACCCGGCCAAGAACCAATCTATCATAATTGGCGGCAGCTATATCACCTCGAGGATCGACATGAACTTTACCAATGATTGGCATAGGTGCAGATGAGGTCCCAGTGAGTTCCCAGTTGTAGAAAAATTGGTGTAAACCTTGACCAAAATCTTTTGTAGCAACTACACATTAAGGGGATCAGAGGTCAACTCTTTGGTTGCTTTCACGTACTAAAAAAATATTTTTTTTCTTCTCGAGGAAAGTAAAACCACAGTTTGCCGATCTATTCTCCTAGCTATCCTTAATTATTCAGATGTAGCCTTTCTTGACATCAGAGAAGATCTAGCCACCAGGATTAAAATGCTGCAAAATGTCTGTATTCGCTTTATTTTATGACCTTATATTTTTTAATAAAATATTTTTAACATATTTTTTAAACATTTTAATAACATATTTATATTAATAACATATTTTAATAACATTTTTTTATATATTAAAATTGAGAATGCCAGCTATCACTAGCTAAATTCAAACTGAAATATAAAAGACGAGTAGCATTGGATAGAACAGCTTAGCAGGTATCCAGATGTGCAGGGCAACCAAAATACGAACGTTTGCGGTTCTTTTAAGTACGGCACGAGCACATCGGCCGCATACATTGGGTTGCTCAAAGTATATAAATACTACTAACTAGTTAATCTAGCTACAACCCAAAGATCAAGATTTAAAACTTATTTAGGTCAATCTCTTGACTGTGAATTTCGACACAGTTTTACACATCTTCTTTATTATTTAATGGAATTAAATATTATAAAATGAAAGGCTTTTCTTGTGTCACTTTACATACTGTTCACATTAAACCGCTCAATCATTTAGTAGTAAAGCTGCACAATATTCAATAACTCAATTAGTAGTCCCCACTAAACCTAATTATTGCTGTGCATAATTTTCATAAAAATCAGTGAGCAAAGACCAAAACGCAATTTTAATTCATAAAACGATTAAGTTAAGCCACGGCTTCCTCCTCCGCGTAATATGCAGAGGAAGAGGAAAATTAGCATTTTTATGAAAACTTTCCATGTCTCCAAGCTGCGGCGACGTCGCACCAAAGGCAGACCTAACGACACTTTAACTTTCTACTAACTATATATTAGGGAAAAATTGAGACAGTGTCTCGTGACCATACACTGGGGACTATGGAATTTTTCTTAGCTGGATTATTCGCCTTGTGTTTTGAATATCTGTGGTAGAGACGATAGAGGAAAATCGTACACGAGATGACGTCATAGATCTATGACTTCTGCGTTTCGAATTTCTAATGATTAGCGATAGCGAGATTGACGAGATCTCGTGTTCGTCGTTTTTTCTATCAGTCCAAAAATCTACCCCCCCCCCCCCCAACCCTTCCCCTACTATTTATGTTGCTGAGCTCAATGTTATGCTCGGTTTCGTCATCCCTCATTATTTATTTATTCCATATTAGAATTATAGATGCAATGATTATTGAATTACTGATGACAATTCTGATTATTCCGAAAAATAATCGCTGATTACGATTATCGCCGATTATTGTCGTAGTTCCAACTAATATGAAACACACTTTTGCTATCGAAATCGTTAATTTATTTAGTATTTCAATCGACAGGCACTGATAAAAGTCCGTGACGTCTACCGCGAGGCATTTGCCTCTTAGCGTAGTTTCTCGTGAACCGGGCATATTGACCCGGCTTTCTGTGTGTGGATGCGCCCTGAAGTTTTCAGAGCGCATCCAGTGCACTATTCGGCGCTTTCTCCAGAGGCAGGAGGCGTGGCTGCGCACTGTAGGAAGGACTATAGCGGCAACAGCGGCTTCCGCTTTTCGCCTAACACTAATTTATTCCAAGTTAAGCATTTCAGTCGACGGGCCATGGTAAGGATCTGTGACGTCTGCCGCTATTTTTTTATTTTTTTTTATAGCTATATAGCATTAAGCCACAGTCGCAGCGCGCTCTAAACGACCGGCAGCCCCCTCTTTAGTACATCTTACAATTAATCGAACTCGTTTTTTTTAACAAATATGATTCATTCATCTATACCTACTAATATTATAAAGAGGTGAAGTTTGTGACGTTGTAGGAAGTAATCTCTGGATTTAATGAACCGATTTTAAAAATACTTTTACCAATAGAAAGCCACGTTATTTGTAAGTGTCATAGGCTGTATATTAAGACGAAATATGAAAAGACTTTTTCGTGGTAGTCGGATTTCCAAAGTAAGTCGGAAAAAACGGTCGAACGAAAACGTTTCTAACTAACGCTCCCTTAACGATGAGAGATATATGACTAAGTTCTAGAGAGAAGTTGTAGAGCATGATAATGCCTACAAAAAAGTCAGCGGCAGCATATGTCTAAATTTTATATTTAAGTCACAAAAAGTAGTTTTTTTATATTAAAAAATTAATTTAAATCGTTAGGTCATGTTTATTGGTCATATTATCAACAATTATAAATTCATATCAAAATAAGTAAATTTATCATCTCAAGTGTTTAAAACAAAAGACTTTTTCCTTTTACTGCATATAATTTCACTTTTACTGCATAAATGGTTAAAGAGATAAGACACTCACAAATAAAACACTCACAAGAAGACACTCACAAATAACGGTAATATAGTCAAATTGGTATGCAAATACATACATGCATATACAGTAAACATATAACCCTTCTTTTGGCAGTCAGGAAACCACACTCATAATTTCATCACAAGTAAAAAGTTGTACCGCCCAACGAAGTGGGCACGGGTCAGCTAGTCCTGAATAAAACTATGTAAAATATTGTTGTTGCACATTAGATACCTTTGGTGTCGTATTATTTATACCTGCATAAGAAATTTAATTAAATGTGTGCACTATTCCTCGAGAAATTTGCGTTTTGAATTGAAAACATGTCTTTGCCTTTGCATTAGCATGTGGCTTTACTTCGAGATTCTTCCATATCGTGTATTTCCCATCTTTCAATAAAGTACTAAACAGAGCTGCCGGAAAATCGTATAATATGCGGGTCAAACTAAAAGTCTCCGGAGTAAATATGATAAAATTGCAATAAATATCCAAAAATCAATTTATGGTTTTTTTAAAACATTCTCCGTGAGCATTAATATATTGTTTCATACATATAAGCCAATTAATATTTTTTATCTGAATTACCGATTACGATGCCGATTATTCTGAAAAATAATCGCCGATTACAATTATCGTCGCTTATTGTCGCATTTCAAACTAATATGGACGGGTTGAAAAAAACACAATTTTGCTATCGAAATCATTAATTTATTGAGTATTTCAATCGACAGACCCTGATAAAGGTCCGTGACGTCTACCGCGGGGCATTTGCCGCTTAGCGCAATTTCTCGTGAACCGGGCCCACTGACCCGGCGTTCTGGGTGTGGTTGCACCCTGCAGTTTTCAGAGCGCACCCAGTGCACTCTTCGGCGCTTTCTCCAGAGGCAGGAGGCATGGCCGCGCACTGTAGGAAGCACTATAGTATGACAGCGGTTTCCGCTGTTCGCCTAAAAATCATTTATACCTTGTTAAGTATTTCAATCGACAGGTCCTGTTAAGGACCCGTGACGACTTCCGCCAGCTATAAAGCTTTGAGGCGCTTAAGCGGGAACTCTTAAGAACCGGATCCATTGCCCTGGCTTGCATGTGGCGGGTTCCTCCTCCCTTCTAGCTTATTGAGTGTATACTGAAATCACATTTTATCCACGTATTATTTACAAACGCAGTGACAGCGCGCTCTAAACGACCGGCATCGCCCTCTGCTAGTACATTTTACATTTAATCGAAATCAGACATTTAAACAAATATAATGCATTCATCCTAAATAAAACTATGCAAAATGTTATTGTTGCATAGTAGTTTGCTTCAGTGTCGTGTTATTTATACCAACAATAATTAAATGTGTGCACCACTCCTCGAAAAATTTGTGTTTTGTAATGAAAACATGTTTTTGCCTGTGCATCAACATGTGACTTTACTTCGAGATTCTTCCATATCGTGTATTTCCCATCGTGCAATAAAGTGTCCAAATAAAGCTGCCGGAAAATGGTAAAAATATTATAGTATGCAAGTCAAACTGAAAGTTTCCGGAATAAATATGAAAAATTGCAATGAATATTCAAAAATCAATTTATGGTTTCTTTTAACATTCTCCGTGAGCATTATTATATTTTTTCATACTTATAAACCAATTTTCATTTATTCCACCCTCCGTATTTCACCTCAAAAACATTTAATCTTTACGCTGATTGGTTATGAATTGGCCATTGCTGAGTTATATTCCACTGATAATATTTGTTTTCTCTGCAACGATTTACATGAATCATTTCATCACCACCATCATCTATGACATGATTTAATTAAATATATTAAATAATTGCATCTGCAAAGAAAAGGATGCTACGTCAAGGACAGAGAAAATATGAAGCTCAGTCAATGTTCCTTTGTTCTCCGACGACCTCTATTTGTGTACCCGCCATTTCCTTTCCATAACTCCCGAGTCCAGGAGGCAACTGTGAAATGAAATGAAATGAAACGAAATGAAATGAAATGAAATGAAATGAAAAATACCTTTATTGTACTAACAAAAAAAAATACATGGGTAAAGAAAACTTAAATTCTATTTTAACTTAGTACAAACGGCGGGCTTATCGTTTCACGATTTCTTACAGCCAACCGTGTAATATTAAATAAAAGTATCAATACAGCTCACATACATAAACATATACACATAAATATACATATACATACATCCAAATATACATACATACATAAAAAATATAATTTATAATATAATATATGTATATTATAATAATAAATACATAGAAACTACAGATAAATAATAATAAAAATAACTGCTTATATAAAATGATAGATATTACAAAGTTCTTATGCTTCTATCCAGTCAACAACCCAACGAAAGGGGGAAGGGGGGAGGGGATAGGGGGAGGGTTGGTTCTTAGTTGATGTTTTGAGGGAGAAAATGTTTTTTCAGTAACGCCTTGACACAGGGCAAGGATGTTGCATGACGAATAGCATGCGGAAGCTGGTTCCAAAGTCGAGCAGAATGGACGCTAAATGAGTTAGTGAAAAAAGAAGACTGATGTAGTGGAATTGCTATGGTGTTGTCCTGACTTGACCTGAGTGGAACACCATGACTTCCTAACGGGAGAAAGAGGTCTTTAAGGTAAGGAGGTGCTATGGGACTATTTAGGACTTTATAAAGGAGTGAGAGGGCATGCAGATTTCTGCGCTCACGAATTCGAAGCCAATGAAGTCCATCGCGATATTCGCTTACGTGATCAAATTTACGCAAGTCGAATATATATCGTATGCAGATATTTTGTAGCCGTTCGAATTTATCAAGTATCTTCTCTTTAATATCTATAGTACCGACATCAGCATAGTCTAGAATTGGAAGTAGCAGTGTTCTTACTATAGTTTGCTTAGTTGCTGCTGGAAGGAATCTCTGTAACCTTCGGAGGCTATGAAGGCCATTGAAAATACGACGACTAATTTGGTTGGCGTGTGCCTGCCACGAAAGAAATTCGTCCATGACTATTCCAAGATTCTTGACAGTTTTGGTATACTCAATAATATTACCGTTTATTTTGAGGTCGATTTTGTGGCAGATTTAAATAATAAAAGCTACCGTCCGCTGGGTAGATTGCACCCTAACTTTTAATGCTCTCTTAGAGGAAACCTCTAAGAAAATAAAAATGGGGAATAATGTTATTTTAAGTTGGCACAATAGTCATATTTCGATTTCAAAATATTGGGCTTAGAGACTTAAAATTTGTTACGAGTACATAGATAGATGCCTTGTTGGGCCGAAATCACATTGTGAAATTTTGTTATTTTTTAATTTGTTGTTTGGAGATTTCCTAAGGTCTTTATGAGCCTTATAACACTGCGACCATTGCTGATATATTGTGTTCGCCACCTGCTATAGTTCTGCGTTAAGCCTCGTGTCATTTAAGAACCGCAACAGGCTGTTGGCGCCAGATTGTTTTACCTCTTCAGGTTGGAGGTAGTGACCACCCAAGTGGGTGTTTCCTCTGCTCCTTGGCAGAACCTGCACATTTTCGTGTCCCGAAGCTTAAGGTTGCACATGTGTCTGTTCAGGCCACAATGCCCCGCGAGCGCCCTAACCAGTATGCGTAAATTGTTCCTATATAGCGATAAGGCCTCACGGGCAGCCTTACGGTCGAAAGCCTTAATTAGCGCTTTTGAATGATTCGAACCTGGCGTGTTATTCCAGTGGTTGACGGATTGTTCTAAACACATTTGAGCATTAGGTTTGCAAGGGTTTTTGGTACGCCACGGCAAGGTTCAGGGTCGTATAACTTTCCTTTTGCTCCCGTCTTAGCAAAATTTGGTTAGAGTAATTCATATACAAACCAAACTAATATATATATACAAGCCAAACTCTGTTAGCGATTGACCCAACCCCGTCCTTAGCCAAATAACGAACCCCTCCGACTGAGGCGGTTGCAGAGGGTTCGTCCGCCGGCCGATAGAGGGCTTCCATTTTGTACTAATTTCCCCTACGTTGATAAGAATATGCTGATAACGCGGAAATTTCAATTAAGATCCAGCATCGGTGTTTAAATTACCTACCCAGATAGTCTCTGCGATAGTCGCCCTCTCCAGAATTTTTACCGCGATTTTAGGCAACTTTTATGAAAAAAAAGAGGCGTCGCGACGTCGGCGTCGTCTCGAGTGGGTGCTCGACCAGAGGCGCCGCGGCGCCTGCGTCATCTGCGTCCCGGAATACTTACCGACGGAACAAAAAGACCACCGTGACGGCCATTTAAATTCCCGCCGAAATAAGCCCCAATCTCCCCTTTTGCACTTCCGGAAACTTCCTCCTGAAACTAAGCGAGCATGGTTTTTAAATCGAGTCGGTCTCATAAAAAAATCACCAATTATATTTTCGACGAAACTGAGTTATTTAAGCTGGCGATATTACAACATCGAGAAGTATACGTATTTGAAAATAATCGATAAAGTTCTAGCTTGAATATCTGAAAGTCTCCAATGGACTTTTAGTGACTTTTTGCAATAATTTTGCAACACTGATAGTGTTCAGAATAAAATATTGTAATGGTATATTATGTATAAATATCACGAATGGTATATGTCAGTAGTGACACTAAAAAAAGTGGCACGTAGTTATGAGCTGCCTGATTCGGCTGATTCGGATATTGAATCAAATCAGTAATCCCGCAATCCCCTTTGACTTTCATTCTTTTTACTTTTCCGGTCAACCAATCGACAAGGAGGGAAAGGATTGTAAACGGGCAATTGTTTTTCGAGATGAAGATGGAAATATATATTTTCAGCCCCCCTGAGACGATTAAGACCATTTTCTGATGGATGTCTCTCTGTGTGTCTGTCTGTTTGTGAGTCTTTGTGTATTCCTTCACGATAGCATCTAAACGCTTTTTGCGGTCTATTCAAAAGGGGGTTTAAATCAGTCATATTTAAATCTCGAAATATTGGAGATTTGCGGGCTCGGTTGCGGTTGCGGTTCTTCGTGAACTAAAATCGGAAATTAGTACTTGTGAACGAGACAGGGCAATACGCTAGAGCGGAGTGTGAGATGACCGGTTGTCATTTTTTCGCATTAAAACTGCGCGCTAAGGTCAAAGCATCTGAATCTTACACCGCACGAAGTATGCTCGAATTTATTAGGACAAGTATAAGTTCAACAGGTAGTATTTATCGACGATTGTTCGTTTCATATTCCGCTCTAACGTATTGCTCTGTCTCTTTTGCTTTGTCTAATTTTAGTTTTAGTTCACAAAGAAACAAAATCGGGCCCATAGACTTCAAATTCAGTAGGCACACAGGTGCCATATTATACGGAATTCACATTCAATTATTGCCGGTCAGGGTCAATATTTGGGTAAACGATTCAATCGCACATGTTTAACTCGTTGCATTCTCACTATCTTCGCTCGTCGCCGACTATCCCTTTCAATCAGGTCAACCATAAGTCCTTCGCTACTTGCCAGGAAAGTTTTGTGGTGACACAGCCGATGCTTTTTATTAAATTTAATTTTGCTTTACGTCTATTTAAAAGTTATGTTCTAAAAACATGGGTTTGTTCATCGACTATACTCTTTCATAGCAGGCACAAAACACTGATATCAGCGATCGTATTTATTTAGGCTTTGACAAACTGCGACGGTTGCAAAAAAATCTACAGGCTAATGTAAATTATTTGTTTGTTTGTTTGTTTATATAACATCTTTATTGTAAAATTTCATAATGAACGAATTATTGTCATACGACAATCTCTTCCAAACAACTATGAAGGGATTATAGGTATGTATGATTGTAACATGCGCGCAAGTGTGTGTCTTGTTATTGCATTCGATCGACAGAATTAAAAAGCAAAACAAAATGTCAAAAAATATAAATATACTATTGCAAAAAATTTAAAATTTTAATAAAAAGTATAAAAATCATAGTGAAAATAGAGTTACAAAAACAAAATGAATATTAAAAAACCGTAAATAATAGTCCAGCATATCATCAAGTTATTGAATGATATAATTGAGAAAAAAAATACATGAAAAAATGCCTAGCGCTTTATATCGAGCTGCGGCAATATTCCAATGCATCCGCCAGCTGTTGCATTGTTTCCATTCACCATTTTACTATTGTTTCCGCCTCACGAAGTCGCACAAAATCCACATCAATCCGTGGAATCCATGTTTATCGTCAATTTTTTTGACGATTCGCATCCATTGTCGCTATTATAGTTTGTTAAGGGAACAAAAAACGACGATTCATTTTGTAATGGAAACAAAGCAGCTCGGTAAGTATTCGGGATGGTCCTATACCAATTCGACTATGGACCCATACGAAAATGTGTATAGGATGGCTGAGAAAAGTCCCATTTTTTGGTACTTTGCTATGTAATTGGAAATTTTTAGCCACAGATAAAAATTGCAAGGAGTAAAGTTAAAACGTACAAAACTTCCTATAAGCTTGCCATCACTCATAATATGCCAGCTCTTACATTCTTACGTTTATACATAATCGCCTGGTACTGTCACATTCATTTGTAAAAAATCATTTTAATAATTTTTTTTTAGAAGAAAATTCTTACAGAAAACGGACATCGGCTGTAGACCTCACATACACTTTTATCATGATCATAGGGTAACTCCTCCTCGCGTTGAACGTCGTATGGCAATTGAAAAATTTGTAGCAAATTCTAAATTTAATTGGTCAGTTAGAGCATCTTTAGATGAACCCTGAATTTATAGATGATTAAAAACTGCTTGGTATATGTATGTGGGAATAGTCCGTAGCGTTAATGTCCCTAACTAAACAACTATTATAGAAACCGTTAATACGAATAAAATAGTACCATTAAATTTTTTAACATTAGGCGATTAATAAAATATTCTATTACTAATATAAACATAAATGAACTAATTAAACCTGATCCCGAAGTCAATAGTGTAGCTCAGTTTGACTGGATACAATGTTACATTAGGTAAGCTATATAAATATAAAATAAATAGATACATTGCAGTTAATACAAGTCCTAACTAAACCATTTTAACCGAAGCAAAATTATGGTTTTATTTTACCATTTTAAACACTTTAAAAGCGTGTTTATAAATCTTTATCCCGCCAATTCGAAAATTTTGGAGGAGTGCTCAGTTGAGGCTTAGGCGGGCTCGGCAAGAGTTTTATGTTTGCTTTATCACACAATATTTAGTTGTTGTTTAGAAATTTAGCTTCAAACTTAGAGCTTTTGCTTTTTTCCAAGAGATGGGTTTATAATAGTTTATTTTACGTTCAAAAACGCATGAAATATTCAAATTGTAATCTCCCTGAGAAATGAAGATAAAGACACGGAATTTATATTAGTACTAAATTTCATATCATAGTTTCATAAATTTTTTGGAAAATGATTTTAAATGGGCGAATTTCGGCGAATTTTCGAATCGAACACACATTAAAATGTTTTTTACATTTCCTGTAAAGAGGTAAAAATTCAGATTTGATATGATCTACCACACGAAGAAGGTTTTTATGAAATAAACATGACAATTTTTGCAACCCCTAAATTATTTTCATATCTAAATATCCAGAACAAGAAATGTTTTTTAGAGACACTTGAAAGGTAGAAACCGCTGGTGCGTTTCTGATATTGGACGGGAGCTGCTTCCATAGTCTAGCTGACTGAACGGCGGAGGAATATAAAGAAAACGAGAATTGTGAGTAGAATTCGGCATTTTCCGAATTGGAAGACTATGACTTTCTGCGTGATTTTTTCTGTTAGGTAGGAGGGGGTTGCTAATGGCCCTTGCTGAGTTGGCCATTAGGTACCCTATGGCACTCTGGATGACGTAGCGATTCTAACAATATCACACACTTTTCAATCAGGTCAAGCGTTTAGAAGTTATGGTGGAACAAAAATCAGGGTTTCAACCTTAATACATACCGGATTTTATCCGCGCACAATTGCGTAGTTTTATAATTTTCCAAAATGTTGGATTGGAATAAATTCGTAAGAACCACAACCGTTATTTAAAAATCCGTAATATTTTGTGGAGTTTTATAATTAAACACTTTGTATAATTTATTTTGTTAAATTGATATTCTAAATATTCATTTTCATTACTAGGCCTACCGGATCTATTCCTGTAGGCAGCGAAGAGGAAGAACGAAAAAAACTAAACTGTCAAATGATGAATGCCAAGACGCACCGCAAACACGGCAATTTATATAAAGACGCTGCTTTCTCCCTAAATGAGAGCAAGGGTTCACGGCACGTATATGACACTCGGGAGGACAAAACGATTCTACCAATAAACACACTACTAAATCGGTTCAATCGTTTAGAAGTTATGGTGGAATAAAGAAACGGAAAAAATACATAGATGAATCCTGAACACATAACACTCCTTTTGGGCAGTCGTAAAATATAGGCTATTATATATGCTCCTTGTGTCTGTTGTATATTCTCAAAAAATCTCGCGGAAGACTGAAAATTAGGAGGACCAAATATGCCTGTTAAAACTTATCGTCTAGGAGGGAAATTAGGCTTACGCGGTTGGAGATTTTCACTCGGAGCTCCGTGTAATTGAATTAGTTAATAATTTAATATAAATTTCATTAAAATGGTGATAAATTACCTGGGCGGGCTCACTGATTGCCACCCTCAGCCGCTGACGCTCCGAAACTCTGTGCAAGAGTGTGTTAACAGTATAAAAGTTGGCGAGAGAATAGAAGTATGCGTGATAATGAGAACGTAATTAGATGAGTGGAAGAGTGTGCAAGAAAGTGCTTCTCTCGTATATATTAGCGTTTTAAAGCTATTGAGTTTCATGTAGAAAGGCTAGGCAAAGAAAAGGCAAGGCTAAACTTAACATGATAATTTAAATTTAATATATAAAGTATACAATATAATGGTTTTGGTATTGGTTTGGCGATTGTACTTTTTTTGAACTAAAATATTTTAAACTTTTATTTCAACTTTTTATGATTCACAAAGCTTACCTAATTCCTTAGGAGTCTATGTTTCAAATTTTAACGTTTAGCCCGTACCCGCAGCGCACTTTTTTGAAAATTTGAATATTTAACATTTTTGAACATGTTTGATGTTTTTGGATCTTTTATGAATCACACCGCTTACTTGATCTTTCAGGGAACATTTATGTTTCAAATTTCAAACATAGAGATATGAAACAACAAAACTATGATATTGACAGAATAAATAAATAAAATTCATACAGAGTATTTTTGGAATAACTTGGTTTTAAAATGCTAGCCTAGCTATAATATGTAGCGTCATTGTTTACATGCTACGCTGGTCAGTAGGTGTCACACTATCAGACAAAATCCGTAATGAAAACATAAGGGGAAGTTGTAAAGTCGCTCCGATAATTGATACAGTCAAAGAAAGACGCTTATGTTGGTACGGTCACGTCCAGCGACACCTAGATGATCACCTGGTGAAGCTTGCCCTAGACCTGTAAACGACGAAACGTGCTCGTGAAAGACCACCCGCCACCTGGTTGACGACAGTTGAAAAAGACCTGAGAGGAGCTCAACTCGAGGCCGACACAGCACAAGATAGTGCTCAGTAGAAAAGAAGGACAAGGAAGGCCGACCCCAAGTAAATAAGATAGGGTCTAGGAAGAAGAAGAAGACAAATTGGAGGACAAAGAGGTGATATATTGGTACGACGACCAAGAAAACCTTTAGGAATATTTCGATGGAAACCCAAATTTAGACATATATGTTATGTCTCTTTCATAATACTTATCCCTATACTTTGTATTCATGAACGTTTTGATCCCCTTTATTTCAGAGTTAAGTTTCAAGTAACTTTGAGATCATTGCTTTTGCCTCATCATGGTTGAAGAGAAAACAAAATTTCCCCGAGTCGGTGTAAATGAGTACATAGGCACGTACAACACGATTTGAGTATACAGAGTTGACGCGATAAAGCTCAAGCCAGTCGCCTCGAGGAATAAAAATAAAGTCGCGTCGGGATCAGAAATGCTGGATTAATTTTAATGGCCCTTAGAAAAGGGGAAGGAGAATGTCGCGGAGAAAAGTCGTGTAAGGGGTTGATAAGGTGTGGAGTTGGTAAATAATTCAAAAGGGATGTAAGTGTCACATAAATCAAGTGATATTTCCTCGTTGAGCTTTTTGCCCGGCTTAATGCGCGCTTTCTATGAAAAATTGATATCTATCTTAAACATTTATGATGCGAATTCGCTCCTAACAATTTTATATTACATTTCTCACGTATTCTACTAGAATTGCTGTTTACGTGCGTTTGAGGTATAAAAGATTAGTTTATGTATTCCTCTTTCTATCTTTTAGGCTAGTTGACTAATAAATTTGTAATTGTATTGTAATTTTGAAATGTAATGTTGCAGCAATGTATACCTAAATACTGCTGCCTTTATAAGCATAACCATTTATAAATAGGATAGAAAACGAATTTACCGCGTGAAATTTGTAGGACCCGACGTTTCGGTGACGTTGCAGCCGCCGTTGTCAAGGGTAAACTGAAGAGCTGTCAGTCCGTTGTTTTGCGGGTAGGCCGCAAACCGCTGCCGCCACTGCGTAGGTTATAACGGTGGTGGGGGGCCGGGCTCGGAGCGCGGGAATTTTTAAAATCCGTCTTGCACACAACACTCACTGTATCCTGTTTTACGTCTTTGCGTTCGGCGTTCGGCGGCGGGAACATTTTAAGAAGAGGGTTCCACGTAGAAGAGAGTTTGTAGCCGTCATCTCTATTGAAGTTCGGAGTTCTTCTTATTTCAATGGCTTCCCGGATCATGCGAGGAAAGTAGAATTGTTCCTTCGATAGAACAATGGGATTTTGAAACTGCATCCAGTGGTTACTTCCGCTATCCAATATATGTTCGCAGATCGCCGATTTTTCTCGCTGAACGTTTTTAATAGCTTTGATGTGTTCTGTCAGTCGCGTGGCTATGGGCCGTTTCGTTTGTCCAACGTAGGCTAGACCGCAGCTGCATTCGACTTTATACACACCCGGGGTTTGCAGTGGTATTACATCCTTTACAGGCCTCAAAAATCGAGCTATATTTTGGGTCGGTTTGAAGATCGTTTTTATATCGAATCTGTTTAGCATCTTACTTATTCGATCTGTCACGCCCTTGACGTATGGTAAGAATGCTCTTGATCTGCTCGGTTTTTGAGTTTCGTCCGTATTAGATCGTGTGCGTGTCTCGTGATGCCACCGAAATTATATGGCTTACCTAAAATCCATAAGGATAATGCACCATTGAGACCGATTGTGAGCCAAATCGACAGCCCCACATATCCTCTGTCAAAACACTTGGCTGGTGTCCTCCAACCGCTTACGGGCAAAACGACGTCTTACGTGAAAGACTCGCGACATTTCGTAAGCATTATTAGAAGCTTAAAACTGGCCGAAGACGAAATAATGGTGAGCTTTGACGTCGAATCTTTATTTACGAATTTGCCCATTTCGGAGTGTCTTACGGTGGTGAGAGATAAACTAAGGTCTGAGGACCTCCATATTAGCTACGCCGACATGCTTCAACATTGCCTGACATCCTGCTACTTTCTATGGAACGGCGATTATTACAAACAAATCGACGGAGTAGCAATGGGATGCCCCGTATCGCCGATAGTTAGTGACCTATATATGGAATATTTTGAGGAATTAGCCATAAAAACCTCCAAAATTAAACCCATTCTCTGGCTTCGCTACGTGGATGATACCTTCTGCATCCTGAAAGGCAACATTCAAACGGTGAAAGAATTCCTGGGTCATCTAAACTCCATACACCCAAAAATCAGTTTCACCTATGAAGTAGAGAAGGACGGCTCCTTACCATTTTTGGATGTCAAAGTGACGAGGAGAAGTGACAATACTCTCGGACATACGGTATATCGGAAGCCCACACATACGGACAGATATTTGCATGCAAGCTCACACCATCATCCCTACCATCTACGTTCAGTGCAAACGTCGCTCGTGAATCGAGCACGCGATCTATGCGACACTGAGCATTTTCCGAAGGAGATGGAACATGTCAATGATGTCCTTAGGAAAAATGGATACGGAAAATATCACGAGACACGCACACGATCTAATACGGACGAAACTCAAAAACCGAGCAGATCAAGAGCATTCTTACCATACGTCAAGGGCGTGACAGATCGAATAAGTAAGATGCTAAACAGATTCGATATAAAAACGATCTTCAAACCGACCCAAAATATAGCTCGATTTTTGAGGCCTGTAAAGGATGTAATACCACTGCAAACCCCGGGTGTGTATAAAGTCGAATGCAGCTGCGGTCTAGCCTACGTTGGACAAACGAAACGGCCCATAGCCACGCGACTGACAGAACACATCAAAGCTGTTAAAAACGTTCAGCGAGAAAAATCGGCGATCTGCGAACATATATTGGATAGCGGAAGTAACCACTGGATGCAGTTTCAAAATCCCATTGTTCTATCGAAGGAACAATTCTACTTTCCTCGCATGATCCGGGAAGCCATTGAAATAAGAAGAACTCCGAACTTCAATAGAGATGACGGCTACAAACTCTCTTCTACGTGGAACCCTCTTCTTAAAATGTTCCCGCCGCCGAACGCCGAACGCAAAGACGTAAAACAGGATACAGTGAGTGTTGTGTGCAAGACGGATTTTAAAAATTCCCGCGCTCCGAGCCCGGCCCCCCACCACCGTTATAACCTACGCAGTGGCGGCAGCGGTTTGCGGCCTACCCGCAAAACAACGGACTGACAGCTCTTCAGTTTACCCTTGACAACGGCGGCTGCAACGTCACCGAAACGTCGGGTCCTACAAATTTCACGCGGTAAATTCGTTTTCTATCCTATTTATAAATGGTTATGCTTATAAAGGCAGCAGTATTTAGGTATACATTGCTGCAACATTACATTTCAAAATTACAATACAATTACAAATTTATTAGTCAACTAGCCTAAAAGATAGAAAGAGGAATACATAAACTAATCTTTTATACCTCAAACGCACGTATACAGCAATTCTAGTAGAATACGTGAGAAATGTAATATAAAATTGTTAGGAGCGAATTCGCATCATAAATGTTTAAGATAGATATCAATTTTTCATAGAAAGCGCGCATTAAGCCGGGCAAAAAGCTCAACGAGGAAATATCACTTGATTTATGTGACACTTACATCCCTTTTGAATTATTTACCAACTCCACACCTTATCAACCCCTTACACGACTTTTCTCCGCGACATTCTCCTTCCCCTTTTCTAAGGGCCATTAAAATTAATCCAGCATTTCTGATCCCGACGCGACTTTATTTTTATTCCTCGAGGCGACTGGCTTGAGCTTTATCGCGTCAACTCTGTATACTCAAATCGTGTTGTACGTGCTATGTACTCATTTACACCGACTCGGGGAAATTTTGTTTTCTCTTCAACTATGATGAGGCAAAAGCAATGATCTCAAAGTTACTTGAAACTTAACTCGGAAATAAAGGGGATCAAAACGTTCATGAATACAAAGTATAGGGATAAGTATTATGAAAGAGACATAACATATATGTCTAAATTTGGGTTTCCATCGAAATATTCCTAAAGGTTTTCTTGGTCGTCGTACCAATATATCACCTCTTTGTCCTCCAATTTGTCTTCTTCTTCTTCCTAGACCCTATCTTATTTACTTGGGGTCGGCCTTCCTTGTCCTTCTTTTCTACTGAGCACTATCATGTGCTGTGTCGGCCTCGAGTTGAGCTCCTCTCAGGTCTTTTTCAACTGTCGTCAACCAGGTGGCGGGTGGTCTTTCACGAGCACGTTTCGTCGTTTACAGGTCTAGGGCAAGCTTCACCAGGTGATCATCTAGGTGTCGCTGGACGTGACCGTACCAACATAAGCGTCTTTCTTTGACTGTATCAATTATCGGAGCGACTTTACAACTTCCCCTTATGTTTTCATTACGGATTTTGTCTGATAGTGTGACACCTACTGACCAGCGTAGCATGTAAACAATGACGCTACATATTATAGCTAGGCTAGCATTTTAAAACCAAGTTATTCCAAAAATACTCTGTATGAATTTTATTTATTTATTCTGTCAATATCATAGTTTTGTTGTTTTATATCTCTGTTTGAAATTTGAAACATAAATGTTCCCTGAAAGATCAAGTAAGCGGTGTGATTCATAAAAGATCCAAAAACATCAAACATGTTCAAAAATGTTAAATATTCAAATTTTCAAAAAAGTGCGCTGCGGGTACGGGCTAAACGTTAAAATTTGAAACATAGACTCCTAAGGAATTAGGTAAGCTTTGTGAATCATAAAAAGTTGAAATAAAAGTTTAAAATATTTTAGTTCAAAAAAAGTACAATCGCCAAACCAATACCAAAACCATTATATTGTATACTTTATATATTAAATTTAAATTATCATGTTAAGTTTAGCCTTGCCTTTTCTTTGCCTAGCCTTTCTACATGAAAGTCAATAGCTTTAAAACGCTAATATATACGAGAGAAGCACTTTCTTGCACACTCTTCCACTCATCTAATTACGTTCTCATTATCACGCATACTTCTATTCTCTCGCCAACTTTTATACTGTTAACACACTCTTGCACAGAGTTTCGGAGCGTCAGCGGCTGAGGGTGGCAATCAGTGAGCCCGCCCAGGTAATTTATCACCATTTTAATGAAATTTATATTAAATTATTAACTAATTCAATTACACGGAGCTCCGAGTGAAAATCTCCAACCGCGTAAGCCTAATTTCCCTCCTAGACGATAAGTTTTAACAGGCATATTTGGTCCTCCTAATTTACAGTCTTCCGCGAGATTTTTTGAGAATATACAACAGACACAAGGAGCATATATAATAGCCTATATTTTACGACTGCCCAAAAGGAGTGTTATGTGTTCAGGATTCATCTATGTATTTTTTCCGTTTCTTTATTCCACCATAACTTCTAAACGATTGAACCGATTTAGTAGTGTGTTTATTGGTAGAATCGTTTTGTCCTCCCGAGTGTCATATACGTGCCGTGAACCCTTGCTCTCATTTAGGGAGAAAGCAGCGTCTTTATATAAATTGCCGTGTTTGCGGTGCGTCTTGGCATTCATCATTTGACAGTTTAGTTTTTTTCGTTCTTCCTCTTCGCTGCCTACAGGAATAGATCCGGTAGGCCTAGTAATGAAAATGAATATTTAGAATATCAATTTAACAAAATAAATTATACAAAGTGTTTAATTATAAAACTCCACAAAATATTACGGATTTTTAAATAACGGTTGTGGTTCTTACGAATTTATTCCAATCCAACATTTTGGAAAATTATAAAACTACGCAATTGTACGCGGATAAAATCCGGTATGTATTAAGGTTGAAACCCTGATTTTTGTTCCACCATAACTTCTAAACGCTTGACCTGATTGAAAAGTGTGTGATATTGTTAGAATCGCTACATCATCCAGAGTGCCATAGGGTACCTAACCTGTCCAAATGTCAAAAAATACTTGTCTAAATGTCCAAATATTCATAAATTAATATAAGTATATCGTGTTTAGTTTTAAATAAAAGGTCTGATTGATTACATTCCGGAAATATACATCTATCTATATGGATAAATACAGAAACCACAAATATTTTCTTAAAAAACCTTAATAAACATAATTATAAATACAATTATTCACTTTCTGTAACGGCATTCGTGTTTTTTATTCTTTTAAATATATTTCCTTGTTTTAAAACTCTATTAGTAGTGCATTTACAGGGTGAAATTTCATTACCGCCCTAAACATCTTATAGCATAATCTAATCTAATAACATCGCATAATCGTAAGAATGCTAATATTGCTCCGACGGGAAGTGCCTTTTGGTATCACTGGGCCTACGCGAAGAGGCTGGCATAAAAGTCGGTGTGAATTAACAATGGATATAGGTTTTCATGGCGGAGATTCAGGATACCAATCCTACTTGGAATAATAATAATTTTTGGTGAAAATTCGAAACTGTAATAATAATTTATTCATTCAAAAAATTACATTTACATTGCTTTCATTGCAGAATCTGCCTAAATATGCCGCAGCCCGTACTAAGATAGATTACATGTATGGCGATGGTTTTTTTTATATGTGCACATATATAATTAAAATGAAACAGAATAAATCTAATAAATTAAAAAAAAACAGGTAATTGAAACAAAATTTAAATTACGTATTTTTTAAAACATCGAACTAGCATTATAGAATTAAAATTAATATAAATGTCGGAGGATGAAATTTGTAGTACAAACACATAAATAAATGATGTTAATAGTATTGCAATTTATAACAATAAAATGTAAAATAATTCATATTAGAATATACGTTATTATCTTTTTCTTATCATTTCGCCGAAGTTGAAGTAAGAGTTCCGTCATTTTAAATTTAATTTGAAATAACTTTATATTTCTACATGTTTTTATAGATTCTTAACGTTTGTTGTAAATTTTGCGTCTTATAGCTAAAGTTTGTTTGGGCAAAAGAAGTTCCGATTTTCTGTACAATGTATTTAGAGGCTGTAAAGGTTCTCGTTGCAATTTTTTGCTCAGTTTTAAATTGCTTATCTTTACTAGTTAAGCAGTAGTTGAGATAAGATTCAAGAACATTTCGAGTTTCGATAATATCCTAAGCGCTTATAAATATCGCTTATAAATATAATGTATAATCGCTTTCACTATCGCTTATAAATATAATGCTATATTTTACGTAGTTTAAGATACTTTGCATTTGAAGAGCATATTAATATAAAAAACTAATAATGCTGAAAAAATGATTTGTAATTTTTGAAATATATGAATTTATTTTGATTACGCCATGTGACTTTATGGTGGTACCCCTCCTTATGCAGTCGATTCGATCTTTCTTAAAGAAATATAATTCTCATCCGATTATAAATGTAATTTATACACTTATATATTCGAGTGCTCGAATATTCCGCATGCATCATATACAGGCGACTGGAGGGGATCATGTGGTTAAAAATCCACAGAGGATTAAATCGAGACTTCAAAGGAATATTTTAGAGAGTTCCTGCATGGAAAAGGGTCTCGAAATTAATATGACACCCTGCGGTTACGGGTTATACGTGTACTACGAATATTTGTATTTTTATGTATTTGGGGGAACCATTTGTTTATTTATTTAATTTATTTCCTACTTACGGTAGTTAACAGCTTCTTGCTCTATAGATTTCAGAGTTTTATTATATTTTTATTTACCAGACTTTGTAATTAATACATAATATTTTAAATATTAAATCAAATGTCAAAGCTCCAATAAAAACTTTTCGACCATATATGGTCAAAATGCATCTAACTAGATCGAATACCACTGTTAGGTGTTTTTTATTAGCTACCCTCTTTAGAAGTTTCTGTATTGTTTTGCTGTGTTTGCATTGTCAAGACACCTAAAGCTAGAGGTATGTCTCAAAAGTAAGGTATCTATTATTATAATAATTGAATGATGCTATCCTTAAAATAAAAAAAAACACGTGTATATAAACAGTATGTATGAGTTACTTTTCAACATATTCGCCATTCACTTGGATGCACTTTTCAATTCATACTAAGAGTAGTGTATGCCAGCCTCATAGAAAATTGCCGCCATCACTTTTTCCAGGTATTGTATGACTCCTTTCTTCAGTTCTTTATGTGCCTTCATCCGTTTTTTTTTAATTTTAGGAAAAGGTATTGACTTTACAGATAAACGCCAGTATTCATTTCTCCCAAATCTGTCTCGTGAATTTTTTCAGCATTTTCCTCTATTTGCAGAGGTGTCGGGTTTCCTCGTGAAGTCCTCTTTTAAAAACTCCCAATGAGAGATCAATATTTCTAGATATCTATCATACAAACCCTGGAATAAAAAAAAACAAAACCGTTTTCGTCATAAAAAATCCTTTATAGAACGGCAACTTTATAGTTATTATTTTTAGAAAATAACGCACGAATTTTACAACCTACTGCCAATATTATAAGACCGCAAGCCAGTTTCATCGTATCATCCTATCACTATTTTCTCGTAAAACAATATTGAAAATATGCCAAGCTTATCCATAATCTCGACTTATCGGTACTGAAAAACAAGAGAACGCTTTTTCCATCTCCTAAATCTCTAAAAGTACTTATCTTTTTAAATAAAGATGCTGACGCCCAAGATGCTGAGTCGTAGAAAAGTTTGCAAGCATTCTTTAAAACATTTCCGCTGCGGAAACTGTATTGGATTTGGGCAAGACGCCTGCTCGCGATATTTAGACGTTGCCTCCGAAGCCAAGCCCGGTGGAGAGTTGCCCGTAATAAAAGAAAGAAATTTTAATATGAATGAGACTTATTTAGATGGTTAAAAGTCATGTAAATAGTAGCCAGTCTCATTCATCGACTTAGTACTAACTGTGATACTTAAGTGTCCGTTAAGTCTAAAATCAAATTAGGGCTTATTGGCAATCCCTCTATTGGTCACAAACCTAACTAGATATTATACTCGGTATTTCTGGCTTATGGCGCCTAATTCAAATATGAAATTCTTTAATTTAGTTGCATCTACAGCACAGCGCGAACGTAGTATGCTAATTTCAGTCAATCCCGATAGTAAGTTAGTTGGAAAAAGGTTAGGTAACCCGTCGACTGCGGCTGGGTCACATAATATCACATATGTGGCTCATATATAAGCCACCCGCAGTTGACGAGTTAACGGTTCTGTGCAGTTGGGCCATTAGGACCTGCTGCTCTGGTCGGCTCAACTCGCGGTTTAAATCATATTCAGTAGCCTCCTTGAAGAGGGTTTAGCCTGGAAAGTGCTATTTGCATCTCCCTGACCATCTACTAAACTCCTTAAAACCTAACCTTTTATTTCCCTTTTTTATTTTACCTGTCTGTAGCGCATTAATCTTTGTAAATATAGTCATATTTATGAATTCTTCCTTGTTCACATTGCGTCGTTTCGCTTCGCTTCTATATCATAAAAATATGTCAAATATTCTCTATGCGATCATAATCAACATTATATGAACACATGGTGTAACCTATGTATAACTCAACTAATGATGAATTAAACGCAGAATTCCTGTAAAAATCACGTTGCAATGATTTGAAAATTTACTATAAAAGATATGACAGGTGACATTTCCATTCCACCCTCTTCCATTCACCTTAAGTCTCTTATCCACGGCACGTTCTTTTAACAGCACGGCGCGTTAGCCGCGCCGTAGAAAAAACGTGAGCTCTTGTCCACGAAACGTTTTTTTCACCATACCACTCTTTAGCAGCACTCCATTTTGTAAACAACATCAAGGTCGAAATAATTGTCCTCCGTGAAAGCGTCCGGTGCCGGTGCCACGGAAATACTAAGTAATACCAAAATATGCTACTTTTGCTATCATAGTCACTTGACACAATTACTATAAAGTGGTTGGGAAGGGGGGTTGGGGGGGGGGTGGAGGGAGGGGAGGGGTTTAGTGGTATGGCGTGGAAGGGTTATCTGCTCGCCGGGAAAGTCTTGGGATTTTGGGAAAGTCCGGGAAAGTCTTGGACAATCGTTTTTTATTTTTTTATTTTGTGCAAATCTTTTTTACTTGATTTATCTTAGAATGCAACTGCACAGAACTTCACGTAGCCATGCTTGTCAATCGAATGCGCTTTTCTGATTCAACTGGAGATAACAAATATTGTTAAAAAAGACGCGTGGATACGTCCGTTTTCGCAAACACGACTTCTTTTTAAGGGCCTCTTTGAAGCGTATTTTGTAAGAAAGCCTTAATGGCATTTGAAGCGTGCTACCATAAAAAACGCGATGACATATTTAGCTCATTCTAATGTCAACCTCCAAGCCCTCTCTAACTAGAAGTGAACATCTTTTTTATGACGGACATACCGTTTAGCACCAACAAAACATGTAGGCTTTCACTACTACATAGATTCACATTATGTATTTTATTACGGTTAAAGGATACTCGTAATGCGATTGGTCCCATTTTATTTCCTGAGCGGGCGAGGCCACGAATCGTTTAAATTAATGGCGCTCACGTCAAATGAGATGTGCCAATTCTGTTTAGTGCGAAACCTCAGATGACCAATAAAAGTGGAGAGAAAATAAATCTATGAGAGAGAGAGAGAGAAAAATAGAGAAAGAGAGAGAGAGAGAGAGGGGAGGAGAGACGAATCTTCTTCCTCACTCCATGTTAACTTTCGTGCGGCGGAGGAGCGGATGGACCAATTACCATAAATTACACGCCACAGTCTCTCGCTTTTGCCTAAGTATCTACGTATAAAGCTTACGTCCTGAAAAAAAAACACCTCAAGTGAATCAGCTTTATTTCCCTCTGCACTAAGCAGGCAAGTGCAGTGTCCATTCGAATCGATATTATACAATATACAATATAGAGTTAGTCAATGCTCAATCAAACTTGTGTATTTGTTGTTTATACTTGTCGTCAATTTAATTAGAGCAAGTTAATTAAAAGTTTAAAAAAAATAGAAAATGACATTATAAGTATAAATTTTAGTTTTAATTTCTCAATGTTCTATTTTTTAATTTGTTTTAAATTGAATGCGACTAAATATTATTATTATTGTTGTGATTTCATATTTTTAATGATATTTTTAATGTAATTTGAGTAATGAATTTTTTCTCAATCTTTTTTTTATTTTCTACAATCTTCGTTTTATTTTTTTTTTTTTTTAATGTTTGATATGGAAATTTGTTTTTGAATATTATTTGGTTCCATCAAAGGGGATTTAATATTAGTATGTATAAGTATAATTTGACTTACAGATGTATTTCATAGGTTTTATTAGTCTTATTTGAGTTTTAATTCACTTACGCAATTTGTTAACTTTGTAAATGATATTTTATGCCTGATTATCGTCATAAAATTTGTTTTTATAAAAATTTAAATTAAGATTTTGATTATACTTTAATTTACCGATTTATTAAAATTTTTACTTTAATTTTTTGTTACAGCATTAGCATGATTTATTGCAATTTAATATTTAGAATTTATTATTAATGTATGTTTAATTTATTATTAATTTATTATTACTGCAAAAAAAAAATGTCGAATAGCAGATTCTGTTCTAAAAGAGGCGTTCTGTTTCGGAGGCGGTGGTAATTTCTGTATTTAATTTATTTCTAATATCTAAGTTTCTATAATCTTTAAAGATTTTTAAAATAAAGTGAACTGAACTGACAGCTTGCTGGCTTTTTTGGAAATAAAGGCGACCATGAGAAGTGACATACGGTATATCGGAGCCGACGCTCAGATATGTACTTGCCAGCTCACACCATTATCCCTATCATCTGAGTTTAGCGCGAAGGGTCGCTCATGAATCAAGCACGTAACCTATGTGACTATATGGAAATCAATTAGTTATTATTAATGATATTGTTCTGATTAATTATTAATATTATTTATACTAAAACCACCATTGGGAGTTATTGTATTATTGTACTAATATTTTTTACCCAAAATATGTCGACAAATATTGAATTTATTGAAAATAATACATAACATATATGAAGAGTGTTTAGAATTCAGTATAAGTGTGCGAAAAAGTAAAATGTGTTAAAGTAGTGTTCAGAATTCAGCGTAAGAAATAATTTGCAAAATATGCGGTGAACATAAATAAAATTTGCCTAATATTTATTTCCAAATTTTGGAATATCTTAAAATGTTTATTATTTTATTTCCTATTTTTACGTAATATTCTTTTTTAATAAACAAACAATTTGTAATAGTGATTTACAGAAAAAAATGTTTTATCCTTACACCAAATTGGACCAACTTGTATGCTTTTCACAATACGTCGTAAAATATATAACTTTTAATAGAGGGATCATTTGACCCTTTATGACAGGAATAGGTATATAAAAATACCGGTACCTACGTTTAGTGTTAATAATGATAGATTGAAAAGGAAAGTGTGTAAGAATCCTGACAAACGCCCATGACTTGCCATTTCTAAAAATCATTAGTGGCTTCCGAGTTTAATACAAATATTTTTTAATTATGGGTTGAAAATAAAGAATTGTAAAAACGAACCTGAATATCGCGATAAACATAACCGATACTGAATTCGCTTCATCAAAATGAAATTAGGGATAGTATATGATATCCTGTATGAACCAGATTTTTTGTATCTTTGTTGAAGAGAAATAGAAATATGCCCACACCCCGTTATCTCTAAGAATTCTATCCCTTTTTTTTATAGACATTGTAATAAGTAAGGATTACTGAAAAATTATATGACGTTCAGACTATCGATCACAATTGTTAAAAAATAAACAAATCTTGATACCAAACAATGAATTATTTCACGTCGATGGCAAATATTTTTGGAAAAAACTACAAGCAATTAGGAATAACTTAATGTGTTCTAACACATGTATAGAGTCTGATTTAAACAAATATCTTTTTTAATTATAAAAAGTGTGGGAAATAAATAAAAATATTTCCAATATGATTATTGTGATTAAATTAACAAAAAATAAACAAAATACTTCATATAGGAGAGTGTATAAACCATCGGTCATATTATTATCGAACATGTAAATACATTTATATGCAATGAGAACATAGACTCTAATATTCAATGGCCTGCTAAAGCTATTAGTCTAATTAATATTTGTTAATATGTTTCATAACAAGAACTCATTTCTTTTGAAAGCGAAAAACGCTCAATGATGTAAAACTCAAACCTGACCGGTTATTTTTAATTTCAGATAGCGTATTCAAATTCGGTGCATGTAATTCCAACACAATTATCTGTCGCATTAAACATATCAGCTACCGAAAGGTTTTGTGCAGCTTGAGCCATAAGATACACTGAGTTCTCAGATCGGTTTAACTCACGATTCAGCTCCTATCTCCTCGTGAGAAGGACTACCCCTGGAAGGCCTTCCACGCCTCACGGTGGATCGGTTTCCTTGGGGGATTGCCTGTCAGCTGAACGGTTTGCGCATAGTTGGAGAGTGTCGACTACAACCGCGAACCCGTCACCCCAGGCTGATATAAAGATATTTAATCGTTCTTTCAGCCGTGGGATGAGCGTAGAACACTTAGTCAACGACAATCCACTATGTAGCTCCGCCAACTAGCCCACGAGAGACCAACCCTTGCCGCCCGGCACATAATTAAAATATAAAACTTAAAAGTCACTTATAGAGTAGTCAAATTAGACATATTACAAATACAAAATTAGAATAAAATGGCGGAGTAAAAATAGTCATGACAAATTTTATCTATCTCTGATTACCCAAAAAAATGTACAAGTACATTCATTTAAAAATATAAATAGTCAATAGTTCAAAAATAATGTAATAAAAATAACCATGAAAGATTGAAAAATTCAACAGAGTCAAATACTTTGGGGTTTTAATAAATAGATTGGGGTTTTAATAAGAATATACTGACCCTTTTCATTACTATAGATATTACAAGAGTATGCATTTATACTGCCAACATGGTTCAATAAATTTGATCTAATATAATGGCCAGAATAATAAGGGGCAATAATTATACCGGCGTCTAAAAACAAATATTTTCTCAGTTCTTGGAATGTTATGACAGAAAACAATTTCGATTCAAGCTTACACTGCTAAATTGGATGCTGATATGAGCCGCTGGACAGGAATGTAATTAAGTTCAGTATAATTAGGGAGCTGGCTGAACCACAATTAGTTCTGTGTGGTAATTATTATATTCATTTAACTATGTAATTATAGAAATAGAAATCAATTTCGGGTTTGCAGCGTCCCTCTAGATAATTACTTTAAACGTTCGCTAAAATAAATATGAAATACATTAAACAAAGTTTTATAATAATAGATCCATCATTGTCAGGATAACAAATCAATGGGTAAGAACAAGGGGTATTATTTAACGAACAAGGGGTAAACGGAAATATGCACTCTCTCAATACACGCAGACGTGATGATGTTATCCTGCCTAAAGTACGCCTTACGCAAACACAAAAGTCGTGTGGATATTTGAGCTATAAGCTCTTTAACCATCTACCACTCTGCACAAGAAAAATGGAAACAAAGGCATTTAAAAGATTTATTAAACAAAAGCTGCAATCCACACATGCTTTCTATAAGCTGGGTCATTTTTTTGAGCATGCCAATTCTTTCAAATGGGAATAACATTAATATGTAATTTTCAGGTACGTCATTTTCGTTTTATTGTTTTTCCTTCGGCTACGTAACGACCAAATTCGGATGCACGTCAGAACACCGTTGGCTACGTAACGACCAATATTGGCGGCTTGCTCCCGGAGCGCACAGTAATATTATTTTCTTATTCGAACGGTCTCATTATTATCAATAGATACACAGACGGTCGCTAGAATAACGTCCGGCGTGATTGATATTGGATGGATATTTATGGTAAAATTCAATTGTCAAACATCGCTAATGTGCCGCCTTTGGCTGTCATCGGGATGTGACTTTCTTTTTGTTTTTTTTAGTGTTTTCAGTGGAAAAATAAATATATATATGTAAGTAAATTTGATTCTAAAACTATCAACCGAATTCAATGATGTTATGTATATTTTATTCCAATTTTACCTGTATTTTTGAGTTGAAAAATTGGGTGCGGCGCTATGGCGTCATTTCTAATTATTGAGTTAAAATGCACAATGTCTGCCTAATTCGTTGACAAAATACATATTACCCTGTTTTTCGCTGAAATATATGAAGTTTTCGGCGTATTTGTAAATTAATGAGGTTATTTTTTTCGAGATTTTTTTTCGCGGAAATCATCAAAAAATTTATTGGTCTGTATGAGCTAATATCTAAATATTTTTATATTTAAATAAGCAAAACAAAATATTACCTTTGATAGAGAATCTAATAAAGATCTCGATAGTATTTACAATTTCTAAATAGGGTACCGTATTTTTCCGTAAGACAAGTACAAGTTAGAAATGCCGAGTTTTTTTTATTTTTTTTTTTATTTATTTAGGTAAGTAGCAGCATGAACTTATAATTAGATACATAATTGTTGAAAAAAACATGTTTTTATAACGATTATAACTTCCGCCGTTCAAAATTATTTGAAAAATATTTTACAAACTAAATTATGAATCAAAAAATACAATGCATCCGTAAATATTTAGTTAACCGCAAACATATAAATCATACTTATACAACATAAATTCAAAATAAATACATGGGAATACAGATAAAAGTTATATTATATTTATACATACATTTTACAAATCCGTAATTACTGGCAGTTGTCGCTGCAGCTTCAAGGGCGGTACGTACTGCCGATTTGAAGCTAATTTTGTTACTACTATAAATGTCAAGCCCTGTGAATTTATCATTATACGTACGTAGCAATCGGTTTAGCATTGAATTGCGCGTGTATTTAGAATGTCGTCACGGGGGCTCGAATAACTGTGTGAATCGGGTTTTACGTTGCGGCACCTTCAGAGCGATGCTCGAAACTATGTATGGGTTATCTAGCGTCCCATTGACGATGTCATGTAGCGCAGTCATATTCGTAGTAGTTCGCCGGTGCTCAAGCGACAGTTTATTAAAATTCTGTAGGCTATCACGGTAATAGTCAAATGCGAGATGTTCGCGTCGGGTGATGCACCGGACGAAACGTCTTTGGATCCCCTCCAGTTGGGCTTTGTGCACGCTATATTGCGGAGACCAAATGGGAGACGCGAATTCAAGAATGCTGCGGACATAGCTGTTGTATAGTGTCAGTGCGGCCTTGGTGCCCGAGAAGGGCGTAGTCATCCTTAACACAAACATAGCATTCTGTACGCCCTCTCTGCTGCTTGTCGACAGTGACTATCGCCTAGAAGTTTGCTGTCAAGGTATACACCAAGGTCGCGAACGCAAGTGCTTTCTGGTATGGTATCACCAACGGCATTGATATAATAATCCCAACTGATTTTCTTTATATTTCTCGTGAATGTGATTTTGTGACACTTTGAGTCATTTATATCAATGCCATTAGTGATGCAATAAGCCGAGAGTCGATTTAAATCCGACTGCATGTTGACGCAGTTTTCAGTACTTCTAATGGATGAGTATACTTTCATGTCATCTGCGTAGAGAATGTACTCGGACCAGTGGAAACACGTACCAATATCGCCTATATATGCGTTAAAGAGCAGTGGACCGAGATGCGATCCTTGGGGTACACCGGATGGGAAAGAAGTGATGTTAGAACGATGTCCGCTCACGACAACAGCCTGACTACGATTGCGAACGTAGGAAGCAAACCATCTCCATCAGGAGATCTCCGTGAATGCCTAGAGACTCGAGTTTCCGGACAAGTATACAATGATTGACGCGGTCAAACGCCTTTGTAAAATCAGTGTACACCACGTCAACCTGCACTCTTTTATCCATGTTAACGGCTAGGTACTCAGTGAATTCACCTAAGTTGGTCAGCACTGAACGTCGCTGCAGAAAACCGTGCTGTTGATTGGGGAGACTTCCTGCGATGGCGGGATATACCTGGTCGTATACAATTTTCTCGAAGAGCTTACTGAGCACAGGGAGAATAGAGATGGGTCTGTAGTTCTCGATAGAAGACCGAGACCCCTTCTTGTGAACAGGAACCACAAGCGCTTCCTTCCATCTTTCAGGAAAAATGCCGCTTCGGATAGACATAGAGAATAACTCTGCAATTGGATAGGATAGGGAATTTGAGCATTTTTTAATGAATACTGCAGGTATAATATCACTACCCGTGCCTTTATTAAAGTCAAGAGCTTGTATGTATTTTTTAACAAGTTCAGTAGTGATATGAATTGAACTAATATCCCAAGGCGTGTGGCTGATTGTTGTAGGTGGTATCGCGGAGTAACATCCAGACCCATCAATAATTGTTGGGTTCTGAGATACATATATGGAATTGAAATGGCACGAAAAACCTTTGCAGATTTCCCGTTCGTCTGTTATTGTGTCACCATTTAAGTTCATGCAACTAGGAATGGGTTGATTTGTTCACTTTTTGGGTTGTTTTGTTCACTTTTTCGAATTTCTCATATTTATTCATAATTATATAATTATTTTACAACATGAGGTTTCAATATTTTATATACAAAATTTCAATGTAATCATTGCACAGTATAGTATTTACATAGTTATAGTACTTTTTGTCGAGCGCGGCGATATTGCAAGAAATTCCAATAAATTGCCGCGGTCTGCCATGAAATTATGCCGCTACTCGAGGGGTTAATAATAATATTATGAGTTTAATATTAAATATGTAGATTACAATGTTTAACGTAACATACCTGACCATAGACCATATACCTGACCTTTTTTGTATAGGGTGCCTAAGATGACTATTAATATTCTTATAATACAGTAAAACTCCAATTATTCGAATCAATTGGGACCGGACCCCATTCGGATAATCGAAAATTCGGATAATTGGATTTATTCCGAAAAAAGGGTATTTTTAAATTAATTATTGTATATTGGGAGAAAAAACAATTTAATATTAAAATGTATTATCAATATCAATGTTAATTAAATGTAAAGCTGCACTTTTACATATTAAGCTTACTTTGATAGTGCTGTATATTAGTACATCATCCCCAAGGACAATAGCGCAAGTAGACAAAATCATTATTTTACGAATCGCAGTACGTTTCCGTCCTAATTGTTTTCCGTTTTAATTTCGGATATAATCAGTGATTCTGATAGTCGTTCAGATAATTGTAGTTCTACTGTAATTATTTATTTTATATGTATATACATGTATATGGAATCAGTTCTGTTTTTTTTATTTCTCTGCCGTGTAAACCTGACTTTAGTCATCGCTATTGTCAAATATTTTTTTCTGCTTTAATAGTTTTATATCTATATTAATATATTAATAGCAACTGACAAATTCTAATATGCGATAATTAGCTTTAATTAATTTTTCCAATTTTTTTGTTGTATATGAATTGTATTTATTGTATTTATTGTATTGTATGCATGTATGCATGTATGTATGTATGTATGTATGTATATATATTATGTACGTATATTGTATTTATTGTATTGTATTGTATTATGTATGCATGTATATTATATATGTATATTTTATTTATTGTATTGTATTGTAATTAATAAATTGAATACTGAATAATACAATGGTGTTTAGTCGTTTTGTTTTTGTCATCATTTCAGTATGATCCTTGTTTATCTGGGATTAATAATACCCGTCTTTTCAGCTATCAACTTGGGATATAATTGTTTTGAGGGTATCTCATACTGCGCTCGAGCCAGAGCGGTTCGGGCTGTTATCCTCTCGCGTCCATAATAACGTAACGTTTACCTCGGTCGTTCCGCATCGCAATTTCCCGCGCACGCGATACTCTGGCCTGAGGGAAGTTTTACTGGTCCCAGCGGCGCCCGCTTCCGGAGAACCTCCGCTCTTATTGTCGGATGACCTAAGACTGTCCGGTGCCTGTGGGGCCGCGCCCGGCCGCCGCGTCCGCCGTCCCTCTCCGTACTTTGCCCACGTTATTGCTGAGCGAGGGCGGCATTATCGGCCGCCGCTCTCGGCCCACCGATATTCTGATGCAACCGGACGAGACTTCCTGCCAGCAGGTGTGGGTAAATTAGTTATCACCTCAGTTATTATTTGGGTTCTTATATATGAGAACCCATTCTATATTGCCAAATATACCGATTATATTGAGTCCTTACCTATGAAGTATTTTTCTATAAAGGAAATTTAAGGCCAAAAATTTTATATGACAAATATATATTTAATTAATAAAAATAATGATATTTATTATATATGTAGATTTGTCATTTTAATGAGAGTTTACTAATTCCTCTGCTGTAAAACTTTTGTGGATACATCCAATGAAAACTTAAAAGGTGTTTTACACCAAGCTGTTTTTTTCCCTTTTAAAAAGTTAGCTAAATTCCGAAATCAAATGAAACTCTATTGAAGCAAGGTCTGGCAAGTACGGCGGGTAACCAAGAGTTTTCAGCCGTAAATCCTGCAACTTTGCGACTGTTTGCAGTGAAATCTGTGGTTATAAGTTGTCATGCAGAAGCAGTGGCTATGAGCGTTTGACAAGGCTCGGTTATGGAATCACGATATTGTCCATCATTGTTTGCGGTTGTTAATAGTACACATTTACGGTAACTGTATAGCCAGACTGCAAGAAGCTGTAATAGAAAACACCGGCATAGGACCTCATATTTGAAAATTATAAAAATGTTCAACTTTACCATGGTTACACAAACGAAAATATTTGAGCAAAAACAAACTACAGAAAGACAAATAAATAGCTTATTCTTAAAAAATAAATAACATGGGCCTGAATTTAAATTTATTTGAATTTAAAATCTCAAACCCAAGTCAGCGAAGTTCAAAGTTAACAGTTTGGAAAAACAGCAAATACATAGGTAAGGACACAATATATAGACATTATTATAGATTTGAATAAATATAAACTCTACAAGCAGTGAATAGTATACGGGAAAAAGATGAAATTGCATAGTATATCGCACATCCGGTAGAACAAAGTCAGAACATACATTTTGAAAATTTTACAGGAGTGCAAATTAAAGTGATTTTATTATTTGGAACCAAGATTTTGACTTTAAATCGTTGTTTTATTATGATGACTAAGTCATTAGTCATTTAAAGGTATTTAGGCAGCGATTTTCGTTACAATCTGAAGGATAATTTGACCAAAAATTGTGTATGAAAACATACATGTTATTATTCGATTAATAAAGAATATGTTTTCATACACAATTTTGGTCAAATTATCATTTAAATATAGAAGGTAAAATGTAAATAATATATCAGCATAGGCGAGTAGTCTCCGCTTTATTAAATTATCGTACTGACACAGCAATATTTTCTTACATCACTATTGAATTTTACATTAATTTCCTACAAAAAAATGGTTAAAAATATGATATAGAAAAGCCTGCCTTACTAGAGCGAAGCCCATACCAAGGTAGACTCGAATATTTAGTTGCCAATTGTGAATTGTGCGCTTACACATCAAAGTGTCATAACTAAGGAAAAGAAAAAATACTTAATAGCTGTAATAAATATTTAGTATGCAATTCAAAAGGGTAAGATGGTCTGTGGATTACATACAAACAAGTAATATTTACTTCAGCGATATTATTTTTTTTTCTAAGGTTTGTCATTTCTATTTGGTGAAATTGATATGTATGCTACAGGGAAAACATATTAATAATTAAAAAAAGAGCAGTACTAATAATTAGGGATGGGCGTGATTCTCAATTTTCAATCACGCGACGATCACGTTACTGGTATTTTATCACGCGTGATAATAACTGCTACTCGTGATTTTCGTGATTGTACTGAAATGTACTGTGAAACGTTAAGTAACAAAGTTTCGTCAATTTTATAACTAATAACAGAAACGCGCATTATATTTGCTTAATATTTATTAGTAATTAGTAGAATTAGCGTTCAGAAAGATTTACTCTCTCGCTCTTTTGGCGCTAAGCCGAGTTCGTCTTTCTGAAATAATGTAAGCCACTTGTCCCCAAAAGTTATTTTATTGCTTTAATAAATCATGAGCAAACTCATTTACACGAACGATTACGACGCGAGCGATAACAGTGTCCAAATTCATACGATAACAGTGTCCAAATTCACGTTACTTACGAAATGAACGCCCACTCATCAGTCATCGTCCAGCCGGCGCGGGCGTTCGCCAGAACGAACGGCGGATCACTGATTCACTGATCATATCACTGATCCACTGAGCGCCGATCACTAGTGATCTAAGAATGAACGAAACTAAGTGAACGGTTCAATTAGGCGCTCACCGATCATCGTTCAGTGGCGCGCCGTGCGGTCGTTCGACGGCGATCAGTGAGAACGTGGTGATCAGTGAACGTGGTGAGAACGGCCAATCACTGATTTGTGATCGGTCGCGTCGTAGCGGCGCCGAGTGATGGCAACGCGGTGCTGTTCGTAGCCGTGATTCAAATAGCATGTTCTTTCAAATTCTCGTAACGCGTTCTTCGTGATTGCAAATATCACACGTTATTGTTATTGCTATTCGTGATCACACCCATCACTACTAATAATTGCAAAGGTGGAAAGGGAAAAGTCCTATACGGCAATTTTAAAAAGCTGAATATTCTCACTTAAACATCACTATCTCTTTAACTTATAGACCGAGCTTTATAACAATGAAGACATTAAATATTAAAAGGTTCCTAAACAGACATAACACAAAATATCAGAAATATATTTATTTTTACAATGAGCAAGACTAAACTCCGCAGGTCAAGACACAAATTATTCCAGGCCGTATCATTTCAATAGCCTGTTAGGAAAGTTTAACAATTATTCAGGTGGAGAGTTTAATCAAAAATTTGCCAAACGAGTTTCTTTTAGAAAATGCTTTTTATTTGCTCAAAGACTTCGTCAAAAATTACGTAGAAAATGAGTATCTACTGGAAACTGTTATTAAACTAAGTTATTAAGATCTTTAATCCAATAGTCATAAATATAACACTACTATTTTAAGTTTACCCTTTAAACATTTTTATTACAATTCGGAAAAATCTATATCGATTTCTATTATTTTATAAATTTTATTTAGTAATTTAATTTAATCAAGTATTTAGTCAATTTTAATATTGTTTTGCAATTCCATTTTTGTGCATACATGGACTATATGCCACTCTTATAAAGACGGTATTTGTGCAAGCACATTTAAAAATAATGTTTACCTTAGAACAGGTCCCGGCCTAGTTAGGTGACGATGCCACTAGACTATGCATTGTATTCTTTTTTCTGCTTTTGATTCAATTTTGAAAGTATTCCTAAGCTGAAATTGTTTACTTTTTTAATATTTGCATTACTTATATATATAAATACTTATACAAATAAATAAACAAATTGAATTTATTTTGACGAGTTTATAATATTTTTTCTTATATGAAAATATTTTTAAATTATATTTTTTTTAAATATATTATACTGATTGCTGTGAAAATGTCTCTTTAATAGGTATCAGTACTTTATTTATATGGTTATTTTTTGTTGCCTAAATATTTCATTTTTAAGCTATATTAAAACTGTACAAAAGTTACAATGTTAACACTAAATAAAATGTTACTTTGGTGTTTTCGTGAAATCACAGGATTTGATATTATTGCAGTATAGGAACCTCTTCTAGATTGTTGATTTTTTAACGTCACCAGACTATTCACCACGCTGATTCCGAATCTGCAATAATATTTATTCGGTCCCAATAAATAAGCGAGTTATAGGCATTCAAAAAAGCGTCAAACCCATACATTTCGGTAGGTTAGGTTTTTTTTTAATTTTAAATAATATATAAACACCTATTTGGCGGTAGGTTAGATTAGTTTTTTTTTAAATAACCTTAAAAACTGAGTTTAAAAAAACTTTTTTTTTTGTATGTAATTTTGGTTTTGAAATTTTACGCGTCCAAAGCTTTTTTCTTCCAAATTTAGCATTACAATGATCGAATATATTAGTATTTCTTTATTTTTTCGAGTTCTGAGAAAGGTTCCTATACTGCAATAATTCCCAGGATTTAAATAATTGGAATAAATTATTATTTTCGTAATGCTCTTGGAATTAAAACAATCATGATAATATGTAAATATTGGAAAATAGTCCTGAATTATGTTTTTTTTTAAATAACGCTAGATCTGGAAATACGTAGATATACATTAAATAGTAAAGTGAATAAAGAACGTAGTAACCTAGTAAACGTTAATATATACTAAATAGTTATGTGTTTGTGCTAAAAGAACGGATTATATTGCATACATTTAAAATCAATCTATTCGATTTTTATTCTAAATCGAGATTCATCTTCGCTAGGAGATGGTTCAGAGGAAGTAGTAGAACGTTCGGCATTCGCCACATATAATATCCTGAAGCTTAGATCGTCAATTGTCTCCTATATCTGTGCATAAGCGGATACCACCATGCGGCTTCCGTCAGCGGCGTAGCGCTCGTAGCATTGTAGCGAGCGTAGCATCAGTAACAGACTCTATGCTCATCTAATACACAGATCTGGATATAGATGGATAGTAACCCAACAGATATGTCACGTTGTTGAATGCAACCAAATTAAAGCTGCGCTGTCTTTCGATACACTTCTTGTACATATATTATTTTATTTTTTGCTAATATTTGGTCGCATAAAAAACGAATTTTATTGAATTCATAAGAATAAAGTAATTTAATTTCCAAAATAACCGCTAGTCTTCATAGGAAACGATATTGAACTTCTACCCATAATTTTTGTTTAATGGTTGTATCCATTAATGTCTAATTTTTGATGTTTCATTCATTCATTTTATGATTTATTTATGTTTATGTAAATTGATTTATTTATGTTTAAGTAAATTGATTTATTTATGTTAATTAGAAATGCGACTACCAGATTTGAACGGATTATTTTGTCCTCCATTCTGGTCACAGATTTGCAGTCGCTTGCGCGGCCTATACCTGATAGCGGCCTATCAATTCAAATTTAGCGTGGACCGTGGCATCCTTTGCCCGTCGATATCACACGAGATCGAGCGATCAAAGGACCGTTTCAAAGATAGCTGACATCGGAATAACAACCACCCCTACTACTTAGAAAATGTACGTTTCCAGGCCCCCGGTTATTCGCCGGATTGCGCAGTCGATTGGCAAATGCCGCACGATGCGCAAACCATCCAGTATCGCCCAAAGTGTTCCCCCAGATTGGAAAAACCGATCCACCTGTCCATGAGACAGCCGTGGCAGGGTTCACATAGTCCTTTCCAGATTAGTTGCTCTTCGAGGAATCTACCGGATGTAAGTTGAATAGTTAGATGAGCCTACCAAATATAAAAACAGGTCATCAGGCACCAGCTGCATAGAGCCATTAGACACCTATCAAGGGGTACAGGTGGCTGCCGTGTATTTAGATTTCAAGAAAGCCTTTAACAGAATATATACGTATGCGTTACTTTGAAAACTGGCTACGGGATGCCCAAGTAAGCTGCTGAATTTTTTTGCAGATTATTTGGAAGGCCGGCAATATTTCGTCAAATTCCAATACTGTTATGGCAGATAAGGACTTTTGGTCTTTGTCATTTAATTTATTCGTTAATAATCCGAGTAAATATTTCCTCACGTTTTCTCGCATTTCCAAACGTTTGCTGATATTGTCAAAATATTCTTATCTAAAGAAGTACAGAGGCATGTGAACTTGATGCAGTTATACTTAGACCAAGCTCGTAGCTTTCATTTTAATAATAAGAAATGTTCTGTGATAACATCACTTCATCCACAACTATGTGGATGAAGTGATGTTATCACAGAACATCCCGAGTGACTAGAGTCAAGAACTTACGTTTTTTCCATGCACAGTTAAACTTCAAGAAATAATATACTTAACAATCATGTGTAACTACTTTCCAGCACCTAAAGGTTGTGATAATTTAAGCTTATCAAAATTATTTATTCTATTCGCATTTTGTTCAATACGACTATTAGAAGTTGTATGAAAACGAATGCAGCTATTTGGACCCCGCATAAGGATACTTAGGGAAATGGGGCCCAAAGCGGGCCCTTAAGAGAAAAGTAATATTATTTTTCATAGGAATGACATACAGAAACTTATTTCTTATCTTAAGAAGCTTGATTTGAGGCTTTTGAATAATATTTGGTAAAAAATACCAAAACACTAAAAACAAAAAAATGTAAAGCAAATTTCCAAACTCCCATGAATTACTGTTTTGCCCGCAAGGGAGGCCTAAAGCGTGCACGTGTTTTTTTCGACACTAAGTAGTTTCCATCAAGAACTAACCTCAAAAAATTGAGACAAGTAAAAAAAAAGTAAATAGTCATTAGTATTAACAGTCACTAACAAATGGGTTGTAATAGTAACATAAATAACTCAAAAATAAACACAATTAGGATACCTCCAAATTTTGGTAAAAAATCCTATTAAACCATTTTTTGCACAGATTTTAGACGCATGCTCGAAGGCGAACAAGATGGCTGCAGCAAGGTGACAGGGGCGCAGGCTTTACCTTCGCGGTACGAGAGTATGCCATTTTGTTAATAACTGTATACACTAGGGTGCTCGCTTTAGGCAATATTCCCGCTTTAGGACCCATTCCCATATACCTTTATGCTGGAAATGTACAAAAGTGTCTTTTAAGATTTTTATTAATCGTCACAGATATATCAGTACAGACATAGGAATCGAACTTTAAAACTAATCGAATATGTATCACAGGCATGGTTGGCTATTATTATCTCTGCGTCTAATAAGAAATTCTGAGAGTTTTCTATATATTTGATCTAATTCGATGCAAAACTGGTGCAGGTTATGCCTGATGGCTTGTCTGTGTTCACCTAAGGCGTTACCCCTTACATAGTTTGACTGTGGGTTGTGCTGTCTTTAAGTCTTTTACGTTCATGGGAGATAGAATGGCTCGATATCGCTGTAACTCCCTGGAACGACGAGTTCGCCCGTTGTAATTAACAACCCTCAATACTACCTAAGGCAAACCTTTTTGTTCCTGATAATTATCTCCATGCTCGATTACATCATCTTTTTTACGGATTCGTTCTCGCGGTCAAACTCCACCTGGCAAGGTTAGCCTTCCGAGGTGAAGTTTATTGGTGCATGCTTTAAGGCGCTTGAATTACCTTAACTTGATAACTCGACAACTAGAAAAATTTGATAATTATCCTCCATCCATTTATTCCATTAACTGTTTAAATAAAAAAAAAATATTTATTTTTTATTATCTGATAGGTAGTTTTTAATTAGTAGTTTGTACAGTTATTGCTCGATACTTTTGAATTAACTTTACTTTTCAATATATGGCTTTTCTTTAATGTTGATTAGTAATAGGAGAAATAAATAATAAATGTATTTGAAAAACCTTTTTTCTTTATCTTGTCCGCATTCTTCGTAATGGGTATGTATGCTCAAATCTTTTTATAGGTGGTGTCAGTGGCGACTTAGTTCCCGAAAGGTGTAAAGTGAATGGTGCTACACCCGAGCGAGCGTCACTATGAAGGTGGCCTTGTGAGGAGTGGAGATCATGGATGGCGATTTGTCGGATTGGCAGTGTTTCTAAATAGCTAACCCGTTTTCCAGCCATAATAGGAAATAAATAGACAATGCATACATACACAAGACCCAAAAAGATATGCATAAAGTAGTAGTATTCGTGACTTGCTGGTATAGATACATGTAATTGTTTGTTATTCTGATGTGCTCAGTAACTGAGCAACCCAGCCTGCCTTGCTAGAAACTCCTGCGATAAGGCGAGCTCTTTTATAACTTATGGGATAGATTTTTTACGGTTTTTACAGCATTTTGGCTCCGCATTTTCGCCCCCACTACCGTTTTAATTTACACAGTGGCGGCAGCGGTATGCGGCCGACCCGCGGAAAAACGGATTGACAGCTTTTTCAGTGCTACAAAATTCACGCGGTAAATTTGTTTTTTATTGTATTTATAGTGTTAAACAACTGAGATAGTCTCCGATTTCATAGATTGCCGTATGTTAATAACTACGCCCATTGTGAAATTTCACAATAAACTAACACACAATACCCTCCACTTCCCCCTTCGCCACATCCATTGCCGTTTATGTCGCATCTGTTATAAAAGCACAATTTCGTTTGACCTGTGGTCTATACGCTAGGCTAGGCGGTGCGCCGCCCGGGGCGCAGGCAGAGCGTAGCGACAGGCTCATCTGCGGACCATTTGGTCTCGCCGGGGATTTGGCGTCGTAAATTTGCAGGTTAAATGGCCGTCTAATATGCGGGCGAATTTATGCAAAGCGGTAAACGTTAGATTACCCACCGCCCGTAAAGACGTCTTATGTACTCGTAAACAGACCTCTGTGCAGGCCAACGCCGCGTCGCGCCCGCTGCTACTTAACTCTACGTATTCCCGACTCCACTCGACACGCTCCACTCGTTTAAACGCTCTGACTATATATACAACTTTGGGAATTAAGGCAACTTAGCATATATGTTTTTTTTACTGCGAGAAGGAGAGCGGGCAATTACGAGTTAAAGTTAAACTTTCACTGAATCGCACAGATGAAAAAAAATCATTGAAAGGTAGTTAATTCTGTAAATATTTTACACAAAATTGTGTCTTCAAAATGCATATCATTCATAAAACATTTCTGTATCATAAAAAGAGACTGTAAATTATTGGAGTTCGGTCCAAAAATTTTAGAAACCATATTTAAATGAATACAGTATAGATGTATGACAATAGATATTTTAATTTCAAAATATTTTTTTTAAAATGTGATTTTTTCGGATTTTTCATCAAACATATGTCAATATTACTTCATAATTTATCGCATATTTTTATTGGATTACCTTTAAACATAATTTTCATTGATTTTTCCAGCCTGAAATAGCATATTTTATAGAATCGTAAAGTTGTATCTGGAACAAAAGAAAAAAGATTGTATTCGAATACACTTAGTAAAAACGTTGCAATTATTTTTTTCTTCATCTGAAGGTACACAAAACTGTCGCTTAAATTGATTAAATATTGTACTAATTCCTAACTGGGAGTTAGCGAGAAAAATGAAAGTCCCGTTAAGCGTCGCAGGCTGGTTCATTTTAAGGATTAGAATTGTATGACCTTAAGATGATTATGACCACTTATGAGATTAAACACTTTTATTGACCTTAAGATGATTTTTTTATGCTTTTCCGTAAAATGACCAGAAATCGTTAACCATAAAACGTTCATCTATTTAAATCTACAAGAAATCATGCTAATAAAGAAAAACGAAAGACGAAACATGACTATTTAATAAGCTCAACATTTAGGAATTGATCCGTGCAAATTGTGAAATCATTTACACATAGCTGGTATTGGATATTGGAAGTAAATAAATAAGGATATTAAGGTCTATGATATAAAGGACTTAAATAAATTCTTTCCAATTTATGGGAAAGACTCTATTAACATGACATCCAGTATTCGTGTTTTTCTTCTCAGAGACACTAACAGCAGACACTGCCAAGACATCAGTTCTCTCGATTAAATAGAAAGCCCGAGGTTTTGACTACATATTAATAGATATGATTTAGAATGTTACAGCTATGTAACAGTGCTTCCATACATTACCCATATTATCAATTCGTCCTATTCCTAAAATCTCATATCCTGAGTTTTGCTCCGATTACCGATTGATTAGTAATCTACCCACGCTGACGATGGCCTTCTAGAGTTCATGTATCATCAGCTAAACAAATTACTTTACATGTGAAATTTAAATTAATATTTGTCATCCGTTAATAATTATTTCCGTCTAATTATTTATTATTTATTTTTCCGAATTTAAAAAGGGCACAGTACGTCCACAGCACTATTGAAGGTAACCGAGAAAATACTGAAGCTCTGGATAGGAGAAAAAGACTGTCATGGTGTTACTGAAATGAAATGAAATAAAAAAACTCTTTATTGCAGGATTAAATCAAGGTACAATGGCGGACTTAGTCATATAGCAATATCTTTCAGTCAACCAACATGCCGATGTGAAAAAAGGGCAATGGAAAATTAAAGTACAATAAGATTCAATAAAAATTAAATGAAATTTTACACATTTTAGCGTATAATATACACAAATATATTTTATGCATTTCTAAAGCCAACAGTATATAAATCAATTAATGTTCATATATACATTATACATACATATATTAAAATGTAAATTAGACTGCCAAGAAAATGTAGGGCAAGGGAAGGGATAACAGAAATGTTAGAATTTATGGTTCATATTTATTTTAAAAGGAAGTGCTTTTTCAATTATTGCTTACTCGACTTCTCTAAAGCATTCGCTTGTGTGGACCACGATGCCTTTCCAGTTAAGTTATAATCTATATATGGTAAAAGCGATGCAATTAAATGGTTTCTTAGATTTCTTTATAATCGGCAATAAATAATGATGTCTTCCATCTGATTGGGTTTTCCAGGAATAAATATGTACCACAGGGCTTCGAATTTGGACCACTGCTATTCTCAAGTTACATCAATGACATCGGACAGCACTTAACATTTAGTATATACCATAAATACGAAAATGATATACAACTGTACATTCGAAGTTTAATAACTGACCTTCTAAAGTAAATTAAATAAACCTGAACTTACAAGCAATCTCTGAGATGTCAAAAAAACTGTACTAAAATTAAACCCAAATAAAACAATTTTTATAATTATCGCTACTCCGCACCAATACATAATAATAAACTATCCATAAATCCCTAACGTTACTTGATAATATTAACATACCAGATCCAGACTCCGCACGATATGTAATCATGGAATGATATTAAATAAAACATTTGCCTGGACTGATCATATGTAAAAGCTATACAAGAGAGCCTATGGTGCCCTACACTCACTGAAAATACTAGAAAAAAATACCCCTTCTTTCCGTGAAACCCCATCTGGTCCAGACGTTCATTTTCCACTACTCGATTTTTACTCCTGTCCCTGTAGTGGAGTCCCGTAAAAATTTAAGTACTGATTTATCTTACGAACAGAATCGAGTGCATTAGATATAGGTGGGTCAGAAAAACTTGGGTAGACATCACTATATTCTGAACCGGGTGTTTTAGACGCCATTTTCCAAAATGGCCGTCAGCGTTTATACTTCATGTATATTTCTGGCCCTGTGACAGTGATACTCATCATTTAGGTGTCTAAATATATGTTTTTAAGGGCAAGGAATAGATTAAGATGGTTCGATTAAGTATTATGTATGGATATAGGGACTGTGGTTTATCGCGGCACTATTTACCACGATACAACAGTAGGGGAAGTGGGGGCATAACCGCACATGGGGGCACAACCGTTTTATACCATTTCGTGGTTTATTTCTTTTGAATAGCAACATTTTTTTCGACATGGTCACACATTTTCAATGGCCGCTCTCTTGTCATGTTGTGTCAGTGTCGCTGGTTGTGCGAAGAAAAAGTTATTTGCATTTTTGTTAAATTTGGTAAGTTGTTTATAATTACGTAACAATTTTATAGATGCGAAAGGTAGGACCGATTACTAGTTTTATGATTGAGTCCTTTACTTAACTTGAGAGCTCTTTATTGGGTATTGTTTACATCATTTGTTAGTAATCTAACCTCAAATTACCAGACACAGCGAACGTTAATGTTTAAAACGAGTACCTGAGGCAAAACCACATAGGGGCACAACTGCATAGGGTGCGGTTATGCCCCCAACATATTTTTGTATACTATTTTTGTTTAATGCTTGACGTTTTGCATTTCTAGGTACAAAAGCAATAGTTGGAATTTGAAAATGGTACGGAACTACGTGCGCTGTACAACGCGGCAGTCGTGGGATGAACGTTCCATGAAAAGAGCTGTTGAGGCTGTTATTAATAAAGAAATGGGCTTCAAAAAAGCGTCCAAGAATTTTAATGTGCCTACTAGTACTCTTAGAGACAGAGTAAAAAATATTAAGGGTGGGTTGAAGGATATTGAAAACATCGGAGCTAAAGGGCTTGGGAACTTCAAAACTGTCTTTAGAAAAGATCAAGAAAGAGAAATGGTGGATCACATTCTGCACCTGGAAAGCCGTCTGTTTCCTATTACCTACTGTGAAGGATTTGCGGGAGATTGCTTTCAATTTAGCAGAAAAAAATAACATAAAACATTGTTTTGATAAAGAAACTGGGATGGCTGGGTACATATGGGTGGAAAAATTTCTGAAAAGGAATCCAATCATAACCCTGCGTAAACCAGAAGGAACTTCAGGAGCTCGGGCCATGGGTTTCAACAGGGTATCAGTCGGTAATTTTTTTGCTTTGCTTAGTGAAACAATGGACAAACATAAGATATCCCCTGAGCAAATTTATAATGTTGATGAAACCGGAATTTCAACTGTACCAAAGAAAGTATCAAAAGTCCTGGCCAGAAAAGGAAAACCTCAGGTTGGCTCTCTAACATCGGCTGAACGTGGTAAGACAATCACGATTGAAATTTGTATGAGTGCATCAGGTCACTATATCCCACCTCTATTCGTTTTTCCAAGGGTCAGAGCACCCAAAAATCTCAACATTTTGGATAGGGCTCCAACAGGTTCAGTTGCAGTTTATCATCCAAGTGGCTGGATGCAAACGGACATATTTTTGACGTGGTTTGATCATTTTCTGTCTCACACAAAACCAACAAAGGAAAAGCCGATATTATTATTATTAGATGGCCACTCTACGCATACCAAAAATTTGTCTTTCATCAACAAGGCTCGAGAAAACCACGTCATTGTCATTTGTTTTCCGCCCCACTGTTCCCACAATATCCAGCCACTGGACGTTGGCTTTATGTCACCACTAAATCAATATTATTCAACAGAAGTGAAGAAATGGTTACGTAAAAATTATCCAAGGATGGTGACTGAGCTTCAGGTCCCAGAATTATTTGGAATGGCTTACATGCAAGCGGCTGTAATGTTGACGGCTGTTAACAGTTTCAGAGCAACAGGCATTTATCCTTTGAACCCTGACATTTTTGAAGATTGGGTTTGACCCCGCAGAAACTACGAACAGGCCAGATGCTCCGCAGCTACAAGCAACAGTAGAAAATGCTGCTGTCACTGAAACTTCTAGACTTCCCCGGGTAGAAGATAATCATGACAGTGATTCCCAAGAATCAAATGCGTCAGATTCGATCCTTCCACCTTTAATTTTGGATAATTTGGAAGCTACTTCACACGATGATGAAATAACATGCGCGTCTCTTCCACATTCAATGCACCAGACAGAACCAATCCCATCCGAGCATAACGTTACAACATCACTACCCCTTCAGTTCAATGCCATATTCAGCAATGACAGTTACGGATCAACTCATAGCAAACCAGTTCCACAATCAACCAATCAAGCACAGTCTTCCAACCAAGCACATTCACCACAACCATCAACATCTACATTTGTTTATAATAAACCAGTTCCACATTCAACCAACCAAGCACAGTCTTCCAACCATTTTAACCAAGTCCATTCACCACAACCATCAACATCCACATTTAAATTCATATCTCCCAGAGACCTCATTAAATTGCCTGATAAAGGAAGACCGGTAACGTCTCGCCAAACAAAAAGAAAAGGGAAGACTGCCATTTTGACAGGTTCTCCGTACAAATCAGAACTGGAAGCTGCTTTTGCAGACAAAGAATTTAAAATAAAGACTCCACGTGTTACAAAAGGCAAAGGTATAGGCAAGAAGACCCCACTAACAACAAAGGAATTTAACGAAAAAAAGACGCCTGAAACTACTACAAATAAAAAATTAAAGCGAAAGAAAACACAAGCAGTGAAAAAACCGATCAAGAAAGCTAAACGCGATAGTGAAGTAGAAGATAAAGATAATGAATGCATATTTTGCTTAGATATGTACTCTAAATCTAAGTCAACAGGTGGTTGGATTAAATGTACAAAATGTCCTGGATGGGCTCATGATGCCTGTGCAGGCATAGATGAAGAAGACGATTTCGAGTATGTTTGTGACTTTTGCCAATAACGGCAAAAATCGGTTGTGCCCCCAATGAAAATTGCTGGGTCGGTTGTGCCCCACTGTAGGGGCAACACCGTTTTTTTATATTAATACAGTTTTGAGGTCATAACTACTTTTTATGATGTTTTGGTATTTAAAAACTACTTCAATTGTGTGAACTAATAGTACAGTCACTAAATAAAGCCGTGAAAATGACTAAATTGCTTTATTTTCTCTATATTTTAATCGACTGATTGTTATGGGGGCGGTTTTGCCCCCACTTCCTATTAACTTCAAAAAGTGCAAAACTGATACCTCAATTGAAGCCGCTGTATGTTTTATGATCAACATTTTAGTTGACTCACAAAATAATATCACACTTACTATCCCTAGACATTCTTCCCACTAAACCAAATTAGCTTTCTTGAAAATCGATATTTGAATATGAAATAACCTTCGAGGAGAAATAAAAAAGGCGAGGTCACTGGAAGGATTGAATATGGCCTGCTCTATGAAATCACTGTGGACTCGCGACATTAGTTGCTAGCTGTTCTTATAAGTTTTATAGTTGATTTTTATTTTAGTCAGTTTATTTTATCTAGAGTTGATAGTTTAATTTTATTGGAATTATTACATTAAGTTAATGCGTTATAATTATACTTGAATAATACTTAAAATGCTAAAAAATGTAGTCAGCAACTAAGCTTTTATCCTAATTGAATAGATGTATGATAAGGAGGAATCCTCCTAAGGAGGAGTCCTTTTATTGATAATTAGATTTAATAAATAAATAAAACGGGACATACATTTTCATCTTTTTAAAGACATTTTTCAATACTGTTGAAAGTATTTGTCCATGATTTTCTGTTTCAAGCGTCCGTTGAAAATGAACACCGAATTAATATAGACGACTACACTCCGTAAAATTTTAAATAATAACGATGCCGAGAATGACCGAAAAAATAAGAAGCCATTTAAAAAATGAATAATTGTGTTATTTACTGTTTCACGTTTAAAAGACACGGCAGAGTCGAGCGAAGACACAAACCTCCGTCGCTCGCTATTGTCGCTTAAAATTCATGTGTGTGTATATAATACAATAAGGAATAATTTAAATATATGCGTGACTACCAGGCACCTCTAGTAAATGCCGCTACCGTGCGCGTCCGACTCAGATATGTCCCGATGTCCCCGGCGCACGGCATAACTGTATAAGACCACGGATAGATTAGCACCCTAATTGTATGTAATAATAATGAAATACAATTATAGTATAAACAAAAAAAAACACGGATTAATAGCATGTGAATTAAAAAGCAAAACAAAGTTTTTGCTAAAGATACAGCGATATAGAAAGTACCTTAACTCGATATAGTTAAATGATTTTGAATAGGTTTAAAATAAGAATAAAGTGATTGTCAAGAAAAAAGAAAAAGCGTGATGTGGTTTGTTTTATATTTTTAAAGTACATTTAGTATTTTTAAAGTACAGTAAATATTTATAACAATGGATATCAACCACCCTACGAATTTTAAAAATATTTATTTAACTTATTTAAAATAATTTAACTATATTGAGCTAGGGCGCTGTTGAGCAATATATTTATATTTCAAAATATTTTTTTATTTTTTAGTTCACATAGCTATTAAAGCATGATGTTTTTTTAAAAATTATAGTTTTATTTTTTCAGTATTTTTTTTATAACTATACTTTTATTGTTTAAAGAATTACAATATTTACCGTCATTATATATCTAACCTACAAAATCTGTCATATATTTAACCTGATGCTCCTGGGCAGCACATTAGGGCAAAATTATTGCATTGTCATCGGTCTTTCATACATGTGTAAAATTTCAAGTTATTCAGACGTCAGGAAGTTAGTGAAAATTAACTTGAAAGATTTATTTCCATTGATAGATAGATAGTTACAAACATATATACCGGTAAAGCTAATAACAGCGTCATTAAAAATGTGTACGTAGCAAAGTTTTGTTATTGAGCATGCGGTGTTTTTATGCCTTTATTCAGTGCTACACGCCACTGCTAGTACTAATTAAATTTGACTCCAATGGGATTTCCCTTACTAAAATATATTAATATCCCTTATTGTTTACCTAAGAATCTAGACGGGCGGATGTTAGCGGTATCCCACTTCTCTACCCAGATTTCCCCTTGAAGGCATGCTTTCCCTTGTGGAAAATACCTTTAATAATTAAAGCACTGGTGGAAAACTCTCTTTGTAATCTTCAAGTATGAAATGATTTTATCTTGAATGAGATAAATTTCTAACCCTCAGTATAGTGTAAGAACAGAGAATAATAATATCTATAAATAGAAGCAGTTAGGGTTTGTATATTAGATTATAATAAGACTTTTATTATTTTTGTAAAAAACACTCACTTCACCAAACATCGTACTCTTATTTGCTATCAGTGCCACCAGATTATTAACATTTTATTAGTAGTTACATGTGTTAATTTTTCATGATAAATATATTTTCAGTAAAAGGATTTGTAAGATCGGGTCTGGATAAGGCTGAATATTTTTACATTATATAACGCATACAACTAAGTGCTGAAAAAAAGTTTTTCCCCTGAAAATAAATTCGTAATATATTTTTTTTGTAATGTAATAAAGCTATCTATCGCCAAATACTTGCATTACGTGGAATATTTCCCATTTATTTCGTTCCACTCTTGATTTTATGATTTTATGATTAGGTATATATTTTTAACGTCAATCTTTATCTTAAGATATATTTTCGTGAATATTAGATTTATGCGACGCATTTTGTTTAGTGTTTTGGAATATTTCCATTGTAAAGCAACAGACGACTGTGTTGTTAAAACATCTTAAAATTTTCGATAAACCTTAAGGACCATGGGACTCACGTGTCCCATAATTTCAGAAATCATTTTATAAATTATGGAATACGGATAATTTATAAATTATATTACTTCCATGTTATTGAAATATCACAATCTTAATACTGGCAAAGTAATGAAATTATTATTTAAATATATATTGTTTTTTGTTGTTGTTGAAAACGTCGCAAATGACGATCGAACTTGGATAACCTACGAACGGTAATTTCAAATAAAGGAATAAATATTTATCGCAACTTTTTCAATTTATTTTTTTTTAGTAGGTACGTACTGACTTCTATTGAGTAAAGAAAATCTTATTTATTAATATATAGGAAATTTATTTGCATCTCTTATGGACCTCAGGGACACATATGTATGTCTCGTCAATTTATACAAAACATATTGAACCAAACTTCACAACATTTGGCATACATGTTATTTACATTACACAGTTGTATGAAATCGAAGACTATCGCGGTTGTTTGGCATTATAAATAGGATAGAAAACGAATTTACCGCGTGAAATTTGTAGCACCCGACGTTTCGGGGACGTTGCAGCCGCCTTGTCCAGGGTAGACAGGTCTACCCTGGACTTGTTTGCATATTATATAATAAAGATTTTGAATAAAGATTTAAGATTATTAAAGATTTATATAATAAGATATTTTTTTAGATAATCTGCGACCCACCGGGAGTCTCTTGGTGACCCTCAGGGGATTGCGACCCACGTTGAAAAGACATAGCTTAGTACTTATAAGTGATTGTGTCATTATGAATATATAATAATAGCAATTCAGCGATATAGCTTCAATGTCAGACGTTGTTATTTTTCAGCCAATCAGATTCTCCCTTTCAAGGTTAGTTTAAAATTTTACTGCTCTTTAGTAATTTAATATTCAACTAATGCAATTAGGTTAGAAGTTGAGCTATGATCCGATATATGGCACTATTTGTTTAAATAGACTAATTTTGGTTTGTCGCCTATTTCCATCGAAGTTAGTGTTAGATATATTTTGCGTTTTTTCAGGATACATGTGTCCGATTCGCATCCAAAATAAGCGTTCCTATTCAGTCAAAGGTAAAGCCGGCCACAATCCATCAAACGGCGAGCCGGACAGTCGGACAGGTAACTTAACAACTTCTGTTTGCTGTAATGGCGTTTTTTCGATAATCGCTCGACCCTAGGAAAAGGCTTCGCTGAAAGGAGCACGCGCGTCACGTAACAAATCGATGACGTCAGCTCGCGCCTCGATCATTGCTTTCAACTGAGAAGGGGGAGTTTCCCTGAGTGGAAAATGCTTTTCGCCTTGTTTACATATGTATACGCTTACCGCTGCTGTTCCAATAGAAATATCTATTTTCAGTCGTGTGTTTACTGTGTTACTCTATTTCACTACCGGGCCTATTTATGCTGTGTGAATAGCGGAAATATTTACTTGCGATTTCTTAGTATTATTTGGGAGTATGATAAGGTTGTATGCTATAATGTATACAAGGTGTATTTGATTTTGTCTTTGTCTTTTTATTTGATTTTTGATTATTGATTTGTTTATTGATTATTAATTTGATATTTGATTTTTGATTTTTGATGATTATTTGATTTGTCGATGTCTTTTTATTTGATTTTTTTTCAGAACAAATTTTATATTATTGTTTTATGCTTTTCGTACATGAAGCCCTTGAAAGTCTTTTGTGCGCTCGTTTGCATTACACCAAATAATATCTTATAATATATATATATATATATATATATATATATATATATATATATATATATATATATATATATATATATATATATATATATATATATATATATATATATATATATATATATATATATATATATAATATATATATGTATATATATATATATATATATATATATATATATATATATATATATATATATATATATATATATATATATATATATATATATATATATATATATATATATATATATATATATATATATATATATATATATATATATATATATATATATATATATATATATACATATATATATATATATATATATATATATATACACATAAAATATATGGCATGAACATAAATTCTTTCAAATCGCAAGCGATTGTGATTGGTGGCCAGAAACTGATGTCTACTATAAACAAAACATCATTACCGCTCTCCAAATAAACGTTATTATTATTGAGTACTCCAAAACTGTTAAGAAACTTGGGGTAATCATAGATGGATTTCTTTCAGGTACAAACCAACCAAATTAGTTGTCGTATTTTAAAGAACTTTCATAACCTTCGAAAGTTACAGGAATTCCTTCCAGCAACAATTAAACTAACTATATTGAGGACACTATTATTCCCAATTCTGAACAATGATGATGCTACTACTATGTACCCAAATGAAAATATTATCGATAAATTCGAACGGCTAAAGAATATCTGCATACGATACATATTCCACCTGCGTAAATTTGATGAATATCGCGACAAACTTCACTGGCATCGAAATCGTGAATGCAGAAATCTGCATGTCGGCTCACTCCTTTACAAAGTCCTGAGTAGTTCCATATCACCTGCTTACCTTAAATACTTCTTTAACCCATTAGGAAGTCATGGTGGTCGTTTCAGATCGTCTGGACGTCACAATAGCAATACCATTTTTACCTACTCATTCACCGTCCATTCTGCTCGGCTTTGGAACTAGCTTCTGCATGTTATCCGTCGTTGAACTTCGTTACACTGCTTCACGGCGTTATCGAAATAACATTTTTTTTCTAAAATAATAGATAAGCATATTATTTAATGTATATAATGAGGTCGCACCTATTAAATAATTTTAGCATAATTAGGTACTGTTGTTTTATTTTTATATTTTACTTAGGTCTGTTATTATGTACACGAAATTCTAGGTACAATATTTAAGGGCAACATGTTGGATTCATATGTGAAGCTCCTGGATAACGTATAGATACCAGAATAAATAAATAAATAAACAAGTGGCTGGCACCAAATCGTTCAGTCCCTTTCAATTGATAATCTATTAGTTTCTTCACTAAAGTCTGACCCCAATTTCAAAAAAAAATAACAATACCCATTGCCAAACCGATCAAGCGATATTTATTGTCCCCAAAACCGCCGCGCCAATTTATCATCCAGAAAATCCTATTAAATCGCAGAATATATCCCAAATTCCAAAAATTAGGGGTGCCATTCGCACATCTGTCGCAAAAAAATCCGCTACACTTTGCGGCAGCGTTAAAATGAGCTTCTTTTTCATTCTGCATAATCCTTGCGTTTCTTAGGAGGAGTGATATCTCGACCGAAATAAGATATGCATGGCATGAGGCGGGGTTTGCTTAAGGAGTAAAAGAGTCTTGTTGATGTTCACACCTCGCTTTCCGGTTATTTCTTTCAGCATTCGAGATTGTGGGAAATACACGACTTTGCACTGCAAGGATACACTCAGCGCCGAAACTCGGCGCTTTTTCGCGATTTTTCAACTAAAAAATATGAATGGAAAAAATAATTTTTAATATCAAATTCGAAGGAGAAGAATTTAACAATGTTGTCGAAAATAATTTTCGTAATATTGATGAATAAGATTTCCCTCCAAAATACTTTTACCGTAATTTGTATTTGATCGCTTCTAGTCAACATCCTCGAATACAAGGGTTGTAATACTCAAGGGAATTCGTGAGTATTGCGAGTTTTTGGAATAGAGATGTCTTTAAATTCATCATAGTAAGAAGTATCATAAAATAAATTGCATTATCTCTCCGAGTTTTTTTCCTATCCTAATGACTTTTTTATCTATCACATTGATTATGTTTTCATCGATATTTTTATTACATTTTAGGTCAGCCAGTTGTTTTGTATCAAGAACATATTTATACTCGTAGCACAACTTGTTTACGGCCCCATTGTCGATTTTTTGGCATTTCTATTGCTGTTTTATAATGTTGTTTTACGAATAGGGTACAAATCGTTAATTTATCTAAAATTTTCAATCGTAAAATGTACAACATCACCTTCATTTTGATTATGCCCACGTAAAAGGAACTTGTGCGTTGACCTATCAAAGATTCAAATTCATAAAAGATTTATCATTCCTCATAAAGAAAAACTGGTAACAAAATCCTTGAAGAACTCTTCGTGGCGTGATTCTTACTTTTAGAAGGGTGCCCCGAACATCAACAATTTGATTTCTATGCGAAAGATAGGATTTCAATAGATTCTTTGTTGGCCCGCGAATACCGTAGAAGACTATGTTTTTTATGTGACCTGTTGATTCACGCGTCTTATGAAATTTTTAGAGTCAAATGTTCTGGGAGGTTACTGTTCTACCGATGTTAGCTTACTTAATACTATTTCAGTATTAGGTAAGCTGACATCGGCGCCGGAAAACAGAGGGTTATCGTCCTGAATGCCCGCGTAACGTCACTACGTAATTTTACAAGATCACCTGATTAAAACCTAAGAAACCCAAATCAATTTAAAATTCTGACATTTATGTTCATAGCAGTATTACGAGTAGGTACACGTATTTTAATATTTGGCATTTTGATTTTTTTAATCAATTTGAATTAGAGCATGGAATATCCGATTTTATTATTTATATTTCTTAACAGTTTTATTTAGTATTTGAATATAATATTTCATATTGCATGCATTATTTTTGTTGTTGCTTAAAATGTTTTTATAGTAATATTTTCATATTAATTTTACTATATTATGTTGATAGCCGCGCAAGCGATTATTTATTATGATTCGAGGACTTTAAATTCTAGACTGCTACTCTTAAGAAATGCCTAAAAAAGTTACAAAATTCATGGAAATGAAAATTTATATTATGGTAACTAGACGGATTAAACAATTACAGATCTTGAAATTACGGATTTAGAATAGGAATATATTTTAAATCCGTAATTTCAAATGATCCCCAGTAACCTCGCTCGTTGGAGCTATGCCGAGGATAGTTCATGTCCCCTTTTTAGCAATACCCCTTGCACAGCTAGACATATTGTAGCTGGCTGCAAGGTGGCGTTATATCAAGGACGGTACACTTACCGCTATGACAAAGTTCTCGATGTTATTCGCGAGGTAATTGGTCTCTCAGTGGCTCATACCAACAGGGGTTTGACATCACCCTCCGAACCCCCAAAACAGTTTGAGCGGGATGGCTCTAATGGCAAAAAATATTTAACCACAAAACCTTTCTCAATAATCGAGATAGCTTCGGATTGGATTTTGGAAGTCGATGCGGTCTCTAAGTAGTATAAATTCCCTGAAAGTCTCGGATGCACAGCCCTCCTTCCAGATATAACTCTTTACTCTCTATCTCGGTAAGTATTGTAGAATTAACTTTTCCATGGGAATCAAATATCCCAAAAGACCACGAGTACAAATTAAATAAATACCATGATCTCGCAAATGCCGTAACCCGGAACGGCTTCACTGTTCACCTTCACGCGGTGGAAGTTGGCGCTCGTGGCCTGCCAGCTAAATCTCTATTTCACCTCTTTAAAGATCTTGGTCTTTCCAGAAAAATAATCAACTCTTTCATAGAAAAAATATCTAAAACCGCGATTTGCGGTTCTATGGCTTCGAAGGGGGAGTGAATGGGTGATAAGGTGAACGTTAACATGTGGTAAGACAGCTGTCCTAAACCTACCACAGCCGGTCGTTAGTCCGGAATCCACTGCTCAACCCCCAGAAGTGTAAAAAATAGTATTATGATGGGCCCGACTCCTGGCTGTGAATTCCATGGCAGCTCCGTTTGTATTTTATTTATTTATTACCGTAGTGCTCTTCAAATTAAATTATATAATAATATGGATATGTAAATATTGGAAAATATTCTTGAATTGTGTATTTTAAGTTACAACTAGATCTGTAGATAATAGATGTGATATACATTAAATTGTTCATCAAACTCAACTAAATATTCTATTCTATTATTACATCAGATGTTCCTCGCAATCGTAATTAGTATTTGATCCAAAAAGACCTGCATATGACTACATATGACTACAGGACTAAAAACTGCATAGTTTAATTACTATATGCTTTACCCTGTCCCTATGCTCCGATCCTATAGCGCTATAAAACCAAATAAATTTAAAATGTGAACAAATTTCGTCCGCTGTGTGTACCTGATGAGCAGCTCGTTCAGGTCTCCTTTTTCTCAGGTAGCTGTGGAAAGGAGTGACGCGAGCCCGGCGGCCTCTATGCTGACAATCTGATACGATTCATTGTTGAAATGGCGTTTTAATATTTCAGCGCAGCCTCAAACTTTCAGATTGTCGCGCGTCTCGAGAAAGCCGTCTTTATTTTCGGTTGACACCTTGGCTCACGGGGCACGGACAGACGAGATATAACGCCATGACCCCGTATAAGGAAACGGTGGATGGGTTACGTCTTCGAAAATATTCCCGACTGAGATATTCCAAGAAATAATAGATAGATGCTGAATAATAAAGTTTGTGATTTTATTGATTGATTTGAATCTACAAGTTTCGTGTCACTTCGTTGCCCCGTTGTTTTTTTTCCAAACAAAAATTTACAAGTGATATTTATAACAATCGTCATATTAGTATGTATGTATATGTATGTATATATGGATGTATGTATATGTATATTTATGTGTATATGTTTATGTATGTGAGCTGTATTGTTACTTTTATTTAATATTACAACGGTTGGCTGTAAGAAATCGCAAAACGATAAGCCCGCCATTTGTACTAAGTTAAAATAGAATTTAAGTTTTCTTTACCAATGTAATCATTTTTAGTACAATAAAGGTATTTTTCATTTTCATTTCATTTTATTTTGTGGATTGTACGTCTGTGGAGTCTACGCTTTTTTGAAATCCAAATTTCCATTTTTTTGAAATCCAAATACACGACATCCCCCTGTCCTATTGAGGTGTGATCAAACTCGCCAGTACTTGATCAGTAAAAACGGATAGGTTGGTTAAAAATTTATTAGTTTATAAAAATAAACCGTTTAGTTAGGTGTACATTTCTCTGTAGAGAATCGTCTCGAAAAGCTTAGAAAATACTGATAACGCTGCAATCGGCCTGTAATTATCAGCCTGCACCTTATCGCCACTTTTTGGTACTGGAGCTACTCTAGATATCTTCCACTTATAGGGGTATGTTGCAGTTTCCAACGATCTGTTGGATATTCACGTAAGGGTTCTATAAAAAAATCACAACATGCTTTAATAATATTATGGTTGATTAAGTCTTGTATTCTACATTCATACAATATCTATCTTCATAGATGACTAGCTATTGCCCGCGGCTTCGCTTCGCGTAAAGTTTCGAATCGATTTGTTAATTTGAGTAAGGTGGCGTTTATTTGCCTTTTTATAGGCTACCTTTAGATATTTAGTGCAAGACGTCCCCCTCAGATGGACGCTGCCTATCTCGTAGACATACGGGTCTTGTTCATCGCCGCCTGCCCAGCCTTCAGCTGAATGCTGACCTAGGTATTGACCTAGGTTGGCACGCGTTACTATTTTCATCATATCTCTATGAATATACCACATATAAACTTCAACGCCTGTGATAATAGATTAATTTATTTTGATAAGGATTCTTATTTTATTGCTAATGCCATCAACAAACACTGCCTTTTTATTTTTTTGATTCATAAAAGCAGTAGCTGTATATACTGGACTGTTTTTACTGGGCGGGCATTTTTGTTGTGGGTTAATCAGTAGAACGAAGTAAGCAACTTTTAATATATTTTTTTGAAAAAAAAAACTATAAAATAAAAAATGTTTTATTTTAAATGTGCTTCTTTTTATATTTTAAGTAGTATGAAAAGCTGTGATTACGATGCGCTATCTAGCGGTAAGTAAAATGTTGCTAATATTGTTTATTTACGCTATAGTATCTACTGCTAAAAGGCGAAGCGTGCTTCAACGCTTCTCAAACCTATATTTAACAGTCAATTTCTTTAAATTTTCAAAACAAAAAATGTTTTTTTTGTTTTTTAAAAAAAATATATGAAAAGTTGCTTAGTTGATTGTACCGATTCACCTACTAAACAAATGCCCCTCCGGTAAAAACATCATATTATGCTTTTTCCGTTTTTTATAGATCTCTTTAAGGCCGATATTTTTGTTATATTTTGTTTTCACATATATCAAACCTCACCATCTCATTTTTCTCCGACTTGATTTACCAATTGATTTTGTATTGAAAACCAATATTCATCACAATGAAATATATCCTATAGCACTTGTCGATAACGGAGCTATCCAGTAGTGAAAGAATTTTTGAAATCGAATAAGTAGTTTAGGAGATTATACCCTACATACAAACTTACAAACATAGAAACATCTTTATAATATTAGTATAGAAATAAAGATTATGTGAACTGTTTAAAGACTAATAATACGTCATTCACATCTTTAATATCAACTTGTATATTTTAAAGTAATTTAAAATTTTCCTACGTATGAGTTAAAACATTTGTATTTAAAACTTTTTCTATGTGTTAAGGTTAAGCCGTAATCCTACGTGTGACAACCCACCTTAGTGTGACAACCTGTATATAGTTTCAATCTTTAAAAAAACAATTACTTAAATTCTATTGTTCTTTCATTTGTTTACTTAAATTTTATTTTATTTTTAAAAACAAAGCAAATCATTTTTGGCCTGCTTTTGAAGCCAAATCCGCAAAAAGGGCGCGAATGACTTGTAGCGCCGTCTAATGTGGCGTGCGCGAAGCTCTCAACGGAATTCAGCGAAATACACGCGAATTCTAACAGAGAGCGCCACTTATTTTTTTGAAACATTAAAGCAGTTGTTGTAGCTTAAATATAAAAGTTAGATATATGCTGCTTACTCTCATATTGGTGTTTTCTTCGATAGATGAAATTAATATGTAGATGAAATCTATCCTTGCGTACTTGCCGGGAAAGTCGGGATGACTCAACCATTTTTTTTTACCTATACTAATTATAATTAGGTATTTAAATAGAATGCGAGTAATGTTGAATGTTTAGTTAATTATTTGACATTTCATGCTAATTCAAATACTGAAGTGGCTTAATCGTGTCAACACGCATTACTATCGTCTATTTGTACTTTGCAACTTTGTCAGTTTTATGAATAATTTCGTTACACTATTTTCAGATGTGATAATCACTACTAAAGTATGGATAGCCTATCTACGTTATTTTATAGTAATATCCCCTACTCTTGACTTTCCTATTCGAACGATCCCAATAGGCAAAAGCGGGATGGCGTGCTTTTGTGCGCTCAAACAGGCCGTTCATCACTTGGAAAAAGATCAAAGAGGGTGTGACAAAAGAAAAATAAACAAATAGTGACAAATAAATAAATTGGTATTGCAGTTTTAAGTAGCGATTGGCGTTTTCGTTTTCTGGTGGCAGCCTACTCCGAAGTCTATTCCGATGTTAAATAGAAGATTTAGAGTTCGCCTTTCACTCTAAATTTGAATAAAAGTTCCCAAAAAACCACGATGTGTTTGTATTTGGAGACCCGATTTGATCCAAACGCGATGTGTGGTGTCAATATTAATAAATAACTTGTATATATGGCCATATATAATACAAAATAATTCAGATTTATTTTTATTTGCAGATGATATGTATCTCATTCTTAAAATTGCTCGACAAATGAATAACTCAGACGATGTAAACGCAGCACTGTCTCGTCTTAACTTGGTTCACTGTTAAAGATTTAGCTCTTAATTATAAGAAAATTATTGTAACAAAAACAGGATAAAAATGAATGTAGCAAAATGTTTCCACATAAGCTTTACGCGAAATAGAAACAAGATTAACTATTCATATCAGATCGATGACATTCCTATCGCGACGTGCACTTCTATTAAGGACCTGGGTGTAGTTTTAGATGACAGATTAAGCTTTCGGGCTCATATTGCAGCTATTGCCGAAAAATCTAGTAGAATGCTTGGCTTCATAATTCGCGCATCGAAACCATTCACCGATCCATTAATATTGAAGGTATTATACAATGCGTTTGTTCGATCTCACCTTGAGTTTGCTTCTCCAATATGGTCTCCCTATTATCAGGTCCACATTAACAGACTGCAAAATATCCAAAATAAGTTCGTTCGATACTTAAATTTCAAGACGAAAAGTTATTGTAATACTACTAATGAGGCGGCCTTACTATTTAAAATAAATTCGCTATGTTATCGGCGCAACTTGAATGATGCTCTGTGCCTCTATAAAATAATGAACGGTATATTCGATTGCTCTGACCTGGTGGGAGCGATCAATATTAACGCCCCAATGAGGACCACACGCCAATTTGACCTGTTTCGATTGCCGCGCTTTAAAACTAATGCATCAAGGAATGGAGTACTCACACGCTGTTGTGAGCTTTATAATACCCATTTAAATGGTATTGATATCTTTAATAATTCCATAATCACTTACAAATACTCCGTAAATCAAACCCTAACCGATACAATAAGCTGACTTGGTTTTTAGCTATTTTTATTGATTATTATTATTATTATTATTATATTTTATATACGCCATTACTAATATCATACCCGCTCACACTCCACACTTACACGCTCAACACACTCCCACAAACACATACACACACCCTGCATACTCGACTCTTATGTACTTCTAAAATTGAAAAAAATTAAAATTGAAGGTACGTTAGTTTTATTAAGTAGTTAAAAAAAACGTAATTTATGTAATTTTATTGAAATCCGTAACCGGTTTTATTTGTTGTAAATCTGCATACATTTAAAAAAATATTATTACTGTAATACTGTGTGATTTCTCAATAAAGAATTGAAAATTGAAAATTGAAAATTAAATGCATTAAAATTACATTACATTTACGTCGTGTCCAATTGGCGGTTAAAAACCGCTCTTGGACGTGTCAAAATATTTGTGTTTTAAGTAGTAAGTCTCATTACTACTTTAATCTTTACTTAACATACATATATTATTAAAAAAAATATATAGTATCTAAGAAAATTTGGAACATACTAAAAGTTATTCGTCGTAAAATCGTATTACAAAACGAATTAAATGCTTATTTAATAAAATAGTCAATAATTCTAATAGCTACCTACTAAACACGCAATAATTAAAATAGTCTGTTAAAAAGTTGAATAATCAAAGCAAAAGCCTAACAATTGAAATAGTCAATAAATCGAATATATACGTACTAAAAACTGTACATAGTAACATCTAAAGTAGTAAGTAAATTGTTAAATAATCAAACTAATGCTAAATCTTACATTTAAATACTAAAAGTATTTTTATATAAATTCAAATTGGTATAATATTTGCAAAGCCATAGCCCTCGAATTCGGTCAGAATACTCTTACCAGTGTGAAACAGGTGGAAACAACCTAAGATTCGAAAATAATAGACTATATTTTATAGATGTAACCATTTTTAAGGAATAACTGGGCCCGATTGCGTTTCTTTGCGAACTAAAACTAAGATTAGTCCAAACGAACGAGACAGAGCAATATGTTAGAGCGGGATATGAAACGAACGATCGTCGATAAATACTACCTGCCGAACTTATACTCGTCCGAATAAATTCGAGCATATTTCGTGCGATGTCAGATTTGACCTTGGCGGGCAGTTTTATTGCGAAAAAGTGACAACCGGTCATCTCACACTCCGCTCTAGCGTATTGCTCTATCACGTTCACACGGACTAATTTACGATTTTAGTTCACGAAGAAACGCAATCGAGCCCACTATAGACTCAAAATTTCAATGGCGTGTCAGTGTATCTAATTAAGCTAAAGCACTGCAGCTTTTGCTGTAAGCAAAGCAGGCAACAGACTGGCGTGTGAATTGTCAGATTAGTTTACTTGGCTACTTTCTTAGTGTTATTCCTTGTTGTACTTTGTTATAGGGTAGGGCTGCTGATGTTGAAACTAGTTTTGTTGCAAAAAAAGGCCGTTCGTTCAATTTATAGACAAGGTTCAAGACAGAAACTCTAGCAACTATTCAATGATATGAATATCCTCACTGTTGGTCTATTGTTGCAAATATAAAGTATATCCGTAAAAATCTAAAACTGTTCAATAAAATCATTGACCGCCGCAATATAAATACCAGAAAGAGAAAGAAGCCTTTAGTTCCAAAAGTTCCCATTAAAATAGGTCGGAAATTGTTTTATAAGAAAACATCTACATGTATACAACATAATTCGTCAGGGAATTCAAGTTATTAGTAAATCAATTTAAGCATCGTATTCAAAACCTACTGTGTCATATTTGGGGAGCTAATGGGCCCTTGCTGAGTTGGCCACGAAGACCCATTCTGTTCAGGGTTGTTATCACTCACGGGTCAACACCCATCCGGCGGCCTCCATGCATGAAGTGCGAGCCCGGGTAGGACTCTGGCCTTAGGGCTAGTTTCCCCTAGGAATCAACCTTCTGGCGCTCCTGGAGGGTCTGCGCACCGTGCGGCGTAAGCCAATCGACTGTGCACTCTAACAGTCGGGGGAGTCTGGAAGCAGTACTGTTTCCTATAGAGCGGGGGTGGTTGCGGACCTTACGGCGACTGCTCTTGAAATGACCTTCGGCTACCCGATCCTGGGTGAACAGCCGGGCAAAGGATGCCGTGGTCCGCGATAGATTCGGTATACACCGTTTCACCGCTTTGTACGGGTGAGGACCGCGCAAGCGACCTCGAACTCGTAACCAATCGAGAGACCGGAGTAATCTGGTCGCAATTGGAAGCAAGGGCGTGAGTGTAAGGCCGCTGGGTAACACTCCTGGCTATCTCGCAGTTTTAAGGCGTTGGCCTCTTGCGGGCGTGTGGCGGAGCTTGGCGGTGGATTGTTTGGTCCAAGTTTTCTGCGTTCACTTCAGGGAGAGAGAACGACTAATCGTTAAAACTTCCTGAGGTGACGGGTTCGCCCGTTGTAGTTGACAACTTTATATATTGTCACATTAGGTATTTATAGAATTAGGAAATTATATAATTATAGAAATAAAAAATGGTCATAGGGCGCTGCTGGTAATTAATTAAACTTGTCGGTTAATCACATGTTTCAAACGATTTCTTTCACAAAAATTATGGTATTTTTCGGTTGTCGATAAATAATGACTCTGCTCTATCGTCGAAACAGTATGGCATAGCGATTTATTTATTAATAATTAATTAATTTATAAATTGAATTTATTTAATTATAAATAATTACTTTTAAAAAGCCTGTAACTAATTGAAAAAAAACATGTTTTAATTGGTATGTCGGGACATAAGCCCCCACTGTAGCTACGAGTATGGCATTTCGCTAGGGCAGGATTATTATTTATCGACAACCGAAAAGTACAACAATCTTTGTGTAACAAATCGTTTGACACATGTAATTTATCAGACAAGTTTAAATAATTACCCTGCGCTATGACTTTTTTTTTATTATATTAATTACCTGATTTAACGCCTGAATCGCCATACTTGTGACAAACGACTTGGAATTTTCTGTTCGTATCTCCCGGCTAATAACCATACCTATATAATATTTTAAAAAAAGTAAGTTTATTTTATTACTTTACCTATTTTCTGTTTTATTCTTATTCTGTTATTTCTTTTTCATGTGTTAATATTTAATTTATACAACGAGGCCATCAAAAGAAATTGAACAAAAAAATACAAAAAAAAGAAATATTTTTTGTATGCCAGTACCAAAATGTGGCTTATGGTTTTTTTGGCGATTGTTTCAAGGCGAACACTCAATACGTGTAAAAAAATATCATTGCAATATTATTGTATATTCAGCAGGTGCCACTAAAAAATACCACCTATATACCATAGATAATATATAGGGGGTATTTTTTTATTCATTCATTTCATTTCAATTCCTGTATCTTTTCGACGTATTTACCTTTCCTCTTGCGTTATCGTGCAGAAGCTGTGGCGATAAGCTTCATATGAGATAATTACAAGCTTCTGCATCATTGCTTGCAGTTTTTAACAATAATTATATGCGTTAACTATTGTACCTAAACGCAGGGAAATATAACAGCTTCACAGCTATGCGGATTCTCAAATTTTCGGTTATTGCGCACACGATATAATTCGAGCAATAATGAACGACAAATAGACAAATAAATAATTTATTTTGAAAGAGTATAAAGTTCATTAGAAAATTAAAAGTGGCCAGTGTCAAAAAACCGTCGATATATGATCTCCTGGATGGGTCATCGATCATCGATACATGATGATTCGCGCTCGGAAATGACCTCTTTAAAACCACTACTGAAAGCCGTCCAGTAGTAGTTTGGTCGCAGTCCGCTGGCAGACAGCCGACCGTTTCCGGTGTGAGAGAATATTGACGTGCTATTCTCTCGCATACTGTTCAATTTATTGCTCTCTCTGTCACATGTTTTACGAGCAAAGTGTATGGAGCCAACTTATTTGTATCTGATGGTATATCTAGCTAATATATCGGTGAAAAAAACAGCAATAAAAAGGTAAGGACTTGATACATTCAAATAAAAATTAATAAAATTAAGTACCTCAGAGCTCCTCGGTTCAAACGACTGCCGAGGCATTTTAAATCATTGCAATTACCTTTGCAGCATGTACAAGTGGGGTAAAAATAAATTTTTCCCTTTTCCCTGTGCTGCACTGAATCGTTTCACAGTCGGAGTGGTCGCGTGCGTTTTGCAATACGTGTAATTGCGCCTATAAATAAAACCAAATGGCCGTTACATTTTTCAGCTGTTTGTGATGTTCGGCGTATTTTCAACCATTTGTCTCTACGCGTCACCGCCAGAGACATGGGCGGTTATTTTTTTAAACTATTTGTAATATCAGGAGCAGTATTCAGGAGTACCTATTATCAAATTAAAATCCCATCGCATAGTCAAAAAAATATATATTTTAACTACAAAAAATTACGACTAGTTAGATAGCGGTATAAAGTTGTATGTCATTAACGTTTCATTAATTGAGGCCATCAGAACCAGAGTGCCCTAAGTGACATTTTGGTGATTTTGTGTTTAATTCTGCCTTATAACAGGCCTAGGCCTACTTAGGCGACTGTGTCAAACATTAAAAATAATGTCGCATCAATTTCTTCCTAACATCTTACTTACAAATATGACATTAATTGTTTACTCGATGTGTTACTAAATAAATAAATTAATTAATTTTAAAAAAAAATGCAGAAATCCATATAAAAAAATCATCATTTACAATTCCAGAGTCGTCCAAAATTGATATCTTCAAGAAATCATCAAAATAGAACCTTATCTACCGCTAGATGGCGCATCGTGCTTAACGTTTATTAAACTTTTTTGCGACAAATAAAAACTTTCAAATAAAATAAAAAAACGAAAATACCATTTTGTTTTTTTTTAAACAAATTTCCACCAAAAGTTGCTTATTTGTTCGTACTGATTAACCCACTACAAGGATGCCGGTATCTAAAAACTCATCCTGTATAATAAGTAATATGCAGTGAAATATAACATTAAAACCACCTAAACGGCTTATCTTTTTAGATTTTTAAAACAACATTTACCTTTGTGTCAATTTCTAAGATAGTAAGTTTGGAGATCGGTAAAAGAGTTAAAAATCTTTTGGATTTTACTTTATATCGACAAAATTGCAACAAAATTAATATCGCAAAAATAATAATATAAAGAATCGTTGCTAAAATTTAATGAAAAATTTTAATAATCTGAAAGTCTAGTCATTTAAAACGTTCTTCATTTTATCGTCTTTGATAAACTTGCCGCTAGGTAAAGTTTTTTTTTTAAAGCTGGTGAGAATTATGATCACAGCAAAAGCATATTTAAAGTTGCTCACGGTTTTCAGTTTAACAAAAAAATGAGACGTCCAAACCTTATCTACCTACAATGTAACTTAAAACCTAATCTACCTATCTGTAGATAAAATGTATGTTTTATAATTCGTAACATTCTGCAATCGTCATCCTTCAAGGTGATATTTTTTTGGGTTTACATGCTGCTGCCGACCCAAATAGTCGGGACCTTCGCAAATTGCCTTTTCCGTTTGCGTTTTTTAGCAGCCAGAAATTTTACGTTTCGTCTTAATTTACATTTCAGTTTCGATAAATTCCTTCGATTATAGATGAAATAAAAAAAATATCAAAAATACCTCGACATCGTAATCTAACGAGTGTTTAGCCTTTTAAGTATCGTAAGACGGGAGTTACTTTAGCATATTTTTTCTATTTTGAGTAGCTACCACAATTTAGGGGGTTTTTAAAAACATCACCCCTTAACTATAAATTGGGTATACCTAATCTAAATTATGTAATCTTTTTGTATAGGTACATCTATGGTATTTTATGAAGTTCATGTTTTTTGTAACAGGTTTTTTGTTTGTAACATTCATGTATTTAAGGTAAGATTGTAAAAATTCGGAAAGGGTTTAGAGTTAATCTTTTGAGATATATTTACTTTGCTTTTAATTCTTGAGTCTCAAATTTCTCTGGGTTTGATAAAACTGACTTCCTCGGCTGTTAATCTTTCTAAGATAAAATATAGTTGTTTGGCACTCTGCTGTTTCCCCATTTTCATTACGGAAAACAGAAGTAATAGGCATGAGACGAGACGAAACGAGGCTGGGAAAAGTCTCCTCTCGTCTCGTAAAAAAATAAACTCGCCTCGAAAAATTCGAAAGGAGACTGCTACCTGTCTAGTCTCGTCTAGAGTCCTGAACGAGACTCTCGACCGTCTCGACAAGACTTAAGGAGCAATTCCATGTATTAAGTAAGTATATACTATTCATCCATTATTATTTTGATTTGTGCCGCTTACACAGAAAGTAATATCATCGAAATTTCGGTCGTGCGCGAATGCACAAGGATGGGGGGGTTAGAACACCCAAAGAACGGTGGTTACTAATAAGGAGGATTAGTTTGTTGAACGTTTCTCCGATATAGAATGTACTGCAAAATTTTGAATTGCAAATGCTAAATGCACTTTACAATGCTTTAACGTGAAAGCTAAAAAGGCATTTCCAAAAATCCCTTCTGTAAATCTGCTTGAAATCGTGGGTAAAATAATGTATGGCATCATCAATAATAATTAAACAAAAAACAGAAACAATCACTGTATATTTTACAAAATAATAGAGAAAATTAATGCTAACATTACAATACTTTAACATTACAATTACAATACACAAATAAAACAAAATTCAACCATCTTAATATTATTAGTAAAAATCAATATAAGTAAAATAAATTATCTTTGCGATTTTCATCGTCTGTAAGATCCTAATTCTTCATAAATTACTGTTTTTACCTTCGATAAGCAACTACTTGTTCAATAACCGTGTTGATAATTGCTTAACACCTTTAATGAAGGCAGTGGAATATTATATGTAAATTGTTGGTGCAATAGAAATGGAATTTCTGTTTTCGAATATGGTTTTTATATGCGGCACATTTAAGTAACCACTAGTTATCCTGTTCGATTTTATGTGTTAATATTTCTTAGGCGTCTTTTTAGTTCGTAGATATATCTCTTAAAATATTTCAATTTATGTAAGTAGTTATATATTATGTGAGTTGTGGCGCCACGTCCGCATCGCCCGACGACGTATTGCAAGTCTTCATTAAGGAAAGCTTTTTATCAGCGTCTGTGTGAGAAGAGTGTTGTCGTGTAGTTCGTCCTTTGTTATTTTTCGTGCACGTTAGCAACACTTTCCGGTACGGCGCTCCCCTTTGAATCTTTTCCTTGTACCCTCTCCATCATGTCCCTCAAAATATGACGCGATATTTTTTTACTACATTTTGCTTTACGGCCTTTGTGGCACTTTGGCGACGAAAGATTTTCGCGTGGATACGACGAAGGACTCCATTTTGATTTAAGCCTAAAGTAAGCGACTTGTATGACGTAGGTATATCAACATAAAGGAGGCGTTGAGAAAAGAAAATTCTTTTAGATGAGGGCGTAGTTTAAAAGTCGACGAATATGTGGTTCTGAAACAAGGGCATATATGTTGAATCTCAGATTGGAGTTTGACTACCAGTGCTGATAATAACGATGATGGTATGAGGGAAAAGCCGATCACACGAGTACCCGCACTTAGCCCGCTTTAGGACAATTGTGGCTTATTTATATTTTTATTATATTTGTTAGAGGCACCAAATGGGATACTCAGTCATAAGCAAACGGCCGCCTCGTTACTATTCAAGTAAGCTAGTTAAGAAAACCAGGTGCTTGATATTAGGCAGCTATTTATTAGGCAAATATAAAACTTTTTTTTTATCACAAACGCCATCTTTAGATCACAGACGCCATCTTTGCTTGGCTCGAATAACCTACAAGCAGAAATACAATAATAAATTTAAGTAGCTTTACTTTTTTTTATTTTTTTTAATTTATTTAGGAAATTTACAATAAAAACTTAAGCACAAAATACACAATACATACATCGCAGAAAATAACCCATAGGAAGATTTAAACAGAGGTTAGTATTTAAAAATATCTCATGTCGCTCCACTAAGCTACGCTTGTGTTAGAGCAGACATTTAAATAGTTTTTAGAATAGATTTTTGCGCTTCAAGTAGAGGTTGAACTATGATCTTTACACAGCCTCCCAACCCAATAATACCACTTCACATATATATCATGTACATAATATTATGCTCATTGGAATACCTCATTATGATTATAATTATTGGTTAATATAATGCCATTATTTTGATCATTATGTTTTGCTAAGGGTCTACTTGCTGATTATTTTAATATCTTGTGATTATTATTTCATGTGATTCAATATAATAGTATTATAGTTTGTATTGATATTATTCTTTTATTATATGACTATTTACATAATATTAAGTTTGTACTCTTTTTTGACTATAATATTTAGGCCCGTAATTATTTTTTTGTATTATTTGTCGAACTTTTGTGTTATTTTTATTGCCTGCCCTATTGCATTTTAAATGATTACAGTATCACATCGAATTTTAGATATTTATAAATATTCTTTTTTAATGAATTTTCCTTTTTAAAGTGCCATCTTCTATCGGAAGTCGGCGGTCATTATGGCCACTTGGGCCCGTAATATTGCGGCGCGGAACAACTCGGTGGTGCTTAAGTTGAACCATTCAACGAGGTTCTGTAGCCAGTGGGTTCTTCTTCGGCCAGGTCTTCGGCGGCCTATTATCTTTCCTTGCAGAATTAATTGGAGAAGGTGGTATTTATTACCACGCATTATGTGGCCCATATATAGTAATATCCTTCTCTTTATGGTCTTCAGTAATTCCAATCCTTTGTGCATTCTTTGCAGCACCACCGTCTCATTTGCGACTATATCCATCCAAAATATTTTCGGTATTATTCTGTAAATAAACATCACAAACATCCTGTCTGGGTTAGTGTCCACGTTTCTACTCCGTACAAGAGGACTAAAAATATGTAACACCTCACCAGGCGGAATCTAGTGGAGAGTTTGAGACTACGGTTGAAGAAGGGTTGCCTCATTTTGGTAAACGCAGCAGATGTAGAGAGTGGCAGCTGACGATGTACGACCAACAACCATAAACTTGGTGTTCTTGATATTTATATTCAGACCATTTTGTGCACTGATCGGCTCAACCCGATAGAAATGATAGAGCTGGCAAGTAGAATAGTATCATCGGCGTATCGAATGTTGTTGAGGGGTCTCCCATTTACAACGATCCCTTCAGTTGCATATTCAATTATTTCTAAGAAGATCTCTTTAGCGTATAAATTGAACAGCAATGGCGATAATACACATCCCTGCCGCACTCCTCTTAAAATTCCCACATCATCAGTGAGTTGGTGTTATAGACGTACGTTTGCTGTCTGCTGTCAGTAGAGATTTTTTTATTATTGATACGTCTTTTGAATCAAGACCTACTTTTTTCTAAAATCTTGATAAGCTTGACGTGTTTTATGCGATCAAATGCCTTCTCGTAATCGATAAAACAGACGTATGCGATTGGATCCATATCCCAGCATCTTTGCATCAGCACTTGGTAAGCAAATAGTGCGTCTCGTGTACCATAGCTATTCCGGAACCCAAATTGTGTCTGATATATTTTCTTCACATTTCCGGTATATACTTTTATGAATAACCATCAGGAAGATCTTCAGGATGTATCTCACCAACGAAAAGGTACGGTATTCATTGCAACGTCTTGCGGTACTGATTTTTGGTAAAGTTATGAATGTGGAGTGAAGCCATTCTAAAGGAATGATACTGGTATCGTACACAACATTTAAAAGGTGCAAAGGGCGTCGATATTTTCGTATTTCAATAATTTTAGGATTTTCTCAGGTATTCCGTCTGTTGCTACCGCTTCATTATTATTATTATTGATTATTATATAGAGCCCTCCACAAGCTCACCTGGGAGACCAGTTGCAGTATCCAAGACGGACGGAGACGCAAACATCAGCCATAGCAGCCTCAAATCTGCCCATTATTTTTCACCTCTTAAAGCTAAAGCCGGACGAGTAAATATTACATACTCAATTAAATCTCATGTTTCTCCCCCCTGCACACTGTGTCGTCGACTGTCCCTAGTGTGTGCATTTACTTCTTAAGTCAGCCGGCCCTCTGTCTTCTTCAAAATATTCCTTGAGAGTTTCAGGGCCTACCAGAGGTATTCTCAGTTTATGCCTTTTTATTCATATTCGGGTATAGATGGTTGTTCGCAGCCAAAGGACTTCTTGTCAATGTAGACAGGACGCAAACTGTGCAATATCGTTTCCGAAATATCGGTAAAACAGATACAAAGTGCGACAGTCAACCAATTCCTTCGGTGACATTAATTAACATTTGCTTTTTCGGGTTCATGGATTCGGGATTGCGCTGATATCTACACATCGATAAGCTTGGTCGTAAATGATTTGCATTGTAGCTACTCGTGCTCAATCTACGTGGCACAGTTTTAATATTTCTATGCATACATTTTCTCCTTGTGTACGGAGTACAAACGTAGGCCTGTGCCGCCGACGGCTAACGTGCTTTTGTTCTACAAAAGCGGGCAGTTCGATGTGTGGCTCTTGTTCCACTTGATACGCGCGTGAAAGATTTGTGTTGTGACGCATTGAAAAACCTTGCCACCAAAGTGGCAGGGTATACGGATAGATAAGGCAATTCTCAAGACGGCAAGACACGACCATTCTCTTCGCTTGGCGTGTCACTTATTGATTAAAACGTCGTCTATATATGCGAATAATCCATCTATCTACAAGTAAATATCTTAAATAGATTAAAAAAAACACGACTGCCTTAACACTTCATTTTATAGACAATTTACTTACTGATTATGTAACATGACTTAGGAATTATTGCTTGTATTTTTATATTTTTACTCTGAATATTATTTGATTCTTTCCAAATTGGACTCCTCGATTATTATTATTATTATTGATTTATTTATTTGTGAGATCATTCAATGGGTTTGCCTTTCTATAATTTTTTATTTTTTTTATTTTTTGGATTTGGTATTCTATTTTTAATATTTCTTAATGCTCTTTTTAATATTTAGAAAATGTAGTGGTTGATTTTGTATAGTTTATTGACTTTCAGATTTCTAACGTGATTAAATTTTATTTTTGCCAGATAATGATATGTTTAAAATATGAATATTATAAAAATGTATTTATTAATTGTAAGTTCTTTACCTTCACTGGTTTTTTTTTTTTTGAATTAAATAAACTTTGAACTTTGAACAGAAAGTAAACTAGTGTATTTATAAGTATGTTTGTATGTAGTGTATTTATATAAGTCATAGGTACTATGACAGGCCACTGTCCCCTAAACAAACACCTGTTTACCATAGGTGTGACAGACAGCCCTCTATGCAGAGGATGCATGGAAGAAAAAGAAACGCCACAGCATGTGCTCATGGAATGCAGGAGCGTGGCAGAACACCGGGCAAAAGTAATACAATCTCCAGCATCTGTCCCGGAGGCCTGTAGCAGCCCAAACAGGCTGCTAACCTTCTGGGACAGTCTGGGTTGGCTGGAGTAACATAATCACAAATAGAAACATGAGCCAAGCACAACGGCCCAATCAAGAGTCCAAGTGCGAGAAAAAAGCCCAGACAAACTAACTAACTAACTAAGTATGTTTATTTTGTTTTTTTTTAATGAAATATTTGTGGTTTATGTATTTAACCATATAGAATCATTTATATTTCCGGAATGTCCTCAATCAGATCTTTCATTTGACACTAAATACGATATATTTATGTCAATTTATTGACATTTGGATATTTGGCCATTTAGACAAATACTTTCTTGACATTTGGACAGTTGGGGTACGCAATGCCCCTTGGGATGACAGAACGATTCTAACTATACCACATAATTGTAAATCGGTTTAAGCATTCAGAAGTTATGGTGGAATAATAAAATGAAAAACTTACATACATGAACCCTGAACGCATTACACTCGTTTTTTGTTGGGCAATCGTGTAAAAATGGGGTATCAATATCAGTTACGAGAAATCAATACAAATATTGGAAAATAAACTGAAGATGTATTTACCAAGCTTATTCTACTTCCTTTCTACTATGCCATAAACGTTTTTTTAAATAATGCTCAACGCGTGGCAGACCACAGTATGTATCAAACCGAAAATAATCAACATACGTTAAACGAAGCAAACTAGGAAAGGCCGAAAGAGACGATCCGCAGCCATATAAAACCACACTCACCGATTCACGGCTATAGCCAATATAGAGCTTCATCATTCCCCGGTCGGTTGCCCGAGGTATTGTCATAAACTAGGCTGACCCTGCAAGCTATGGAAAAGATAAGGACTAGCGGAGGCGATAGCCAAGCGAGAAAGGTGGTGGCATACGGCTGCTGCGGACGCTTCATCACAGTGCAAATATGATATGAGGAAAGGAGGCAACTTAATGCAATGTCACCGCATACCAGGAGCTACCACGTTAAGCAACACAAGAAAATATGTATAATTCAGCGCCTCCAAGGAGACTTTTATTATCACCACAATAAGTAAACATTAAAACACAGTGCTGCTATATACAATCAAACCCAGGCGACACAACCGAATCCGAATATATATATATATATATATATATATATATATATATATATATATATATATATATATATATATATATATATATATATATATATATATATATATATATATATATATATATATATATATATATATATATATATATATATATATATATATATATATATATATATATATATATATATATATATATATATATATATATATATTCGGATTTTACTTATATATATAAAGTAGCTTTTACTAATTTTATTTTAAATAAAAACATCATCCTATATATATATATATATATATATATATATATATACATATATACATATATATATATATATATATATATATATATATATATATATATATATATATATATATATATATATATATATATATATATATATATATATATATATATATATATATATATATATATATATATATATATATATATATATATATATATATATATATATATATATATATATATAAACACCAGAAACGATTCGAAGCGAAAATTACAGTAAAATATACCTATGACTGAAAATTTGTAGGGCCATTAAGTATACGTAATTATCCTATGTTATTAGAAGCAAAAAGGACTTGATCAAAATCATTTCTTTTTCAAGTTTCAAAATGTGGTTTTCCATGAATTATTTGAGCTGTGATATAAACAGGCACATTTAATGCAAAATAGGTAGAAATTACAATTGAATCCATATTATTGTATACCCTGCAGTAACGGTGCTCCAACTATATGGGGATAGCCACAAAGCTCATTTCGGTTGGTTTCATTGTAGTGGTTATTTACGGGGGTAAGAAAAATAAATTTCTCTTGGAAATTATCATCAAAGCAGGCAAATTGGCATAACGACGCTCGAGGGGTAGGCCATAATGAAATTGGCGGCGGACTGCGAACGCCAATATGTCACGTTCGTGGCGAACAATACTCACGACGCATCTCTACCCTCGCCTATAAATACACCGGCTTGTTTTTGACTTATCCCACTCTGACTCTGGCTTAATAGTTACATGCAGCTTGGACCGCTAAACCAGCTTATTGTGGTAGTTCCAACACAACACTGTTTTATTTCTTATTTTTATGTAGTTAGAAAAATTAATAATGAATATTTACGATGTTGGCATTAAATTAAGGTGTAGAATAAATACAGGGGTAACAAACCTGTTAAGTTTTGGTTTACTGACAGTCTTGTCTTCGATAAGAAAACTTGGAACATATTTCAACGACACTTAACACCAAAGACACACGAAGCTTGACAATAAAAACACTTGTACCTACTGTATGAAGATTGGCATTAGTGGAATGATGCCATATTTGATCTCTTTAGGTTTACATTGTATCAGTAGCGTATTGTGGCAAATTGTATTGTAAATAAAAGCCGAGGTATTATAATTCTATTAAAAAGTGAACCTACCGAGAAAAAAAATATTTCTTCCCTCTTCATCATTCAGTATTTTGGTCATTTGCTGCCGTGCAGTAGCTTGCATTTTTTTCCAAATGTTCCGAATTTCAACGTTTAACCGATGCGGTGTGGTGAAAGTCTAATAGGTGTCTTAAAGGCCGAAAGCCCAATTGCTAGTAGCGCAATGCTTAATTTATATGACAGCTTAAAAAAATACAAGGCTATTTTATTCCACACCAGCCCTAAAAAATGCAATAAATAAGAATATGGAAAGTTACTTATTCACCCCTGTCTGAGCGTGATTTTCGCAGCATCATAAGGTGCTAAGTAACAAAATTCTACTTTGTACTGTTCCTTCCCGTGCATCTTGGTTATTTTCCAACCGATTTCGTCCTAAATAGTCAAATTAACCATAATAAATATAGTCAGTAGACAAATAATCAATAATCATGGAAACGAAGAGCGACTTTGTCACTTACGACCTTTTTATGCCGAAAAAAGCATAATCCAGATAAGGGAAAGTGGGAAATTTTCATATAGCAAAATTTTTAAGCCCTACCTACAGCACATTTTTAGGGCCGGTATCAAAAAATCAGGTTTGTGGTTTTTTAAATGAAAACCCATACAAATGAATATGGTAATAGTAATGCATGTATGCATGCACGTTTATACAGGCTGAGTTTTTAATTCGTGACAACCTTGAAATTAGTGAATCAGTACGAGCAAACAAGCAACTTTTGTTAAAACAAATGAAAAAACAGAACAGTTTTCGTTTTTTTTAAATGAGCTTTTTTATGATTAATGTGTACCTTTTATATTAAAATAAATGTATAAAAAGAGCTGAGCGCGTTGCGCCATATAGCGGTAGGAAAAATATAGCAAGTATTGTTTATTGGTGATATATTACATATTGCTAGATGGCGCAGTGCGCACAACGTTTGTCAAACTTTTGTTTATCAATAAAATAAAAAAAAATACTAAATATTTTTTTTTCTTTTTTTAAAAATTAAAACTTGCTTAATGGCTCGTACTGATTTACCCACTTCAAGGATGTCACTAATTAAAAACTAACTGTATGTACATGTTTATACGTATGTACATAAACAAAATATTTTTGTGATATAAACATATACAATTTAACTTTCAGATATAGAGGAGGTACATATTATTACTTGCATATAATGAGGTATCCTCAATTATGTTATACGTATACGTCAGTTATACGTATATGCTTCTCAGTCTGTCTAATTTCTCAGACCGTATGGCCGGATACAGGTTATATTCGGTCTAGTTCGGTCCGATTGATTGATGGAGGTGGGTAGGCACGGTTTAGGGAATATGCTGACTGTTGTATTTTGAATGATAGTATTTAGTTTTTAGCATGATAATTTTTTATGACTATTATAGGTATGTAAACGTTATATCAATATGTAATTGATTTATATTATTTTAGTTTTTATTTTTATTTATATTGCTTTTATTATTATTTTCGTATACATATATGTATGTATGTGTATGTGTGCATATATGGATATATATTTTATCTATAGATGTATATGAGTATATATATTTGTATATGCGTAAATATTTATAGTTTCATATTTGTCGATTTAAAAATAAGTACTAACATATAGTTTAAGTTGACAGTGCACACTTAATATCTAATCATTAAAAGTCTGCCTTAGAACAGGCCTAGGCCTAGTAAGGCGACTGTGTCAAACATTGAAAATAATGTCGCATCAATTTGTTGCTAACATCTTACTTACAAATATGACATTAATTGTTTGCTAGATGTGTTACTAAATAAATAAATAAATAAATGTGCTGAGCATGGTCATGTGAAATTGGGACATCATTTATTTCGCACGATTCCCTAGTGTGACCACTTTATTTATTTTCGTTGTTTGTTTGTAATAAATAAATCAATTTAAAAATATCTCATGTTTCGCGCAAAATGGCGCTTGTACTTTCGTCTACAGCCAGCGTTCCCCTCTCAGTTGGAAACGAAACGTCCGCGTCCGCGTCGCGTCCGTCCTGCCGAGTGAGAGACGAGCCAATAATAAATTTGAAAATTCGCCCCGAATCGCCCCCTGTGTTTCGCACTAATGCCGCGGGCGAGTCACGTATTGTGGCGTGGCCATTATCAAATATTACCGCCCAGGAAATGGCTCCATTTTGCACTGGCTACGTCTTGCCCGCCTGCCACTCCAGCTACATCAGGCTTGGGGGAAAAATCGCAGCGAATTTTGTTTTGAGCCTTTGACGCGTTATTGCACGGCTTTTAGAGAGGATCATGGAGTAAAATTAACAACATGAAGGCTGGTGAATTTTAAAGAAAGCTAATATCGTAATCCAACTGTTAAAATTTATGTATGTGGGAGCTTATGGGCCCTGTTTCAGTTTGACCTCGCAGAACCAGTTGTGTAGGATCGGTCAAACGCACGGGTCAACACACATCCGCCAGCCTCCGCGCAGAAGTGAGAGCCAGGGTAGAGTGCTGGCCTACGGGCCAGTCTCCTCTAGCAGTCAACCTTTCGGCGCTCCTGAACGGTTTGCGAACTGTGCGGCGTTAGCCAATCCTTTGTGCATTCTAACTAACAGCCGGGGTAGTCTGAAAACAGCAATGTTTCCTATAGAGCCGGGGTAGTTGTTAACCTTTTGGCAGCTGTTCTTGAAACGACCATTCGGCCACCCGGTGGGCAAAGAATGCCGTGGTCCGCGATAGATTCGGTAGACACCGTATTCTCGCGTCATAAGGGAGAGGACCGCGCAAGCGACCTCTTTTTTGTAACCAGTCAGGAGGCAGGAGGTATCCTGAAGGTTAATTCAAGAGGGAGATATCTTTCCAAACTGGTATACAGGGGGCGAGGCTGCTCGCTGGTTACGTTCCCCGGTGCCACGCCGTAAGGCGTTGGCCTCTGTCGGGCAGGTGGCGTACCTAGACAGTGGATTGCTTTTCGTTTCAAGTCTTCTGCGCTCACCTCACGAGAGACAGAACGATCCAATATCGTTAAAACTTGCTAAGGTGATGGGTTCGCCCGTTGTAGTTGATAGCTCTAGTGGTTCTTGTGTATGTCAAGTTAGCGAATGCTTTCGTGCAGCTTGGGCCACAAGATCCATTTTGTTCTCAGATAGGCTCAACTCACTATTCAGCTCCTACTAGGAAACCTCCTCGTGATGATCGGATAAGATCTCGCGTCTCAGGCCTCACTGCTGGTGGACCGGTTTCTTCTGGTGGGATTGCATCCTGGCACTACTAGATGGTTTGCGCACCGTTCGGCGACGTCTATCGGTTGTGCACTCTGACTAATTGCTGAAAGAGTCTGGAGACTATGGAGATATACTGTCTCATAAGCAGCGGGGTTGGATGTTGACCTGTCGTCAACCACTCTTGAAATTACCATTTGGCTATCTGATCATGAATTCAGAACCGGGAAAAATATGCCTTTGATCGGTGATAAATTCAAATTGAATCACCGCTGAACTTACGGCAGGTAGTGATCGTGCAAGTGACTTTGAAACCGTGACCAAGGGGGTTGGAGGTATCCAGATGGTTAATTCCAGACAGAGATATCCTTCTAAAACTGGTAGTCAGGAGCAAGGCCACCGTCTGGGTACCTTTCCCGCTGCCTCGCTGTAAGGCGTTGGCCTCTGACGGGCAGGTGGCGTAACTAGACAGTGGATTGCTTTTCGTCTCAAGTCTTGTGCGCTCACCTCACGGGAGACAGGACGATCCAATATCGTTAAAACTTCCTGAGGTGACGGGTTCTCCCGTTGTAATTGACAGCTCTATTTGTTCGTATGCATGTGGCATAGGTAGTCAATGGCACCTGTGCCGTTGGTCCAATAAGACCCATATCTCTTTCTTGGGGTTGGATCATCTCACGGTGCAGCTCCAATCCAGTGGCCTTCTCGAATGAATGTCTTCCCCGGGAAGGACTTTGTGTCCCAGGCTACGGCTGGTTGAACAGTTCCTCTGGGGATGGCCTTCGGGTTGTTCTGTGTGGATTGCGCATCATTGCAGCGTCAGTCGAATGCCAGCCGACTGTCGGCCAATCGACTGTTGCACTCGGCAAACAACTGAAGAGTCGGGGAAAAGCATACGGTTTTCTAAGCAGCAGGGGTGGTTGTCGACTTTATGTCAGCCGCTCTCGAAACGACCAATCGGCCACCCGATCCCGAGTAGACAGTCGGGCAAAGGACACCATGGTCCGTGGTAAATTCCAACTTAATCATCGCTAACATAAGGTAGAGGTCGCGCAAGGGACTTCGATCAGTCACCAGACTGGAGGTTATGGGAACCCGGTTAAATCAGGTATTTAGGGGCGAGGCGGCCGGCTGGGTGCTTCTCAGTGCCTCGAATAAGGCGTTGGTCTCTCACGGGCTAGTTAACGGATCTGATTTGTGGACTGTTTATGCCCTCATGTAGCAGAGCTTGATGGTGGACTGTTTTGTCCAAGTCTTCTGCGCTCAATTCAGGGAGATAGAACGACTAATCGTTAAAACTTTCTGAGGTGACGGGTACGCCCGTTGTAGTTGACAACTGTAGTTGTTTATGCCTTCAGCCTAGTTTGAAAGAACGATCATATATCGTTATCTTACTGGGTTGACGGTTTCGCTCTTTGTAGTAGACAACACTCTCCTATTATTATGTATATATTTCCTGCTAATGGAACTTGTGCAGTTCGGCCACTAACACTCGTCTCGTTCTAGGGGTCGGCTAAACTTACGGTTCAGCTCCCATTCGGTAGTCTCCACGTCGAAGTTCGAACCCGGCAAGGACTCTTGTAATCCCTGCAACTGGGTATTCAGGCGGGTCAGTTTCCCCTGGGTGATGTTATTCGGGCGCAGTGGGTGGTTTATGCATCGTGCGGGATCAGCCATTTGTCTGTGCACCGCCTAATGACCGGTGGAGTCTGGACACAACATACGGTTTCCTACGACACCGGGGTGAATGTTGACCTTATGTCAGGCGCTCTTAAAATGATCAATTGTCCACCCTATCCTGAGTTCAGGGCCAGGCAAAGGACGCCATGGTCTGCTATATATTCGAGTCGAATTACCACTAATATAAGTTAGAGGCCGCACATGCGACTTCGAACCCGTAATCAGTTAGGAGGACGGGGAAATCCAAAAACACCCGGTTCCTTGCGGTAAGGGGTTGGACATTCGCGGTTTAGTTGGCGTAGCTAGATAGTGGACTGTTTCGTTCTAAGTCTCTACGTTCAATCCAGGCTGAAAGAACGATAACGTTATAACTACCTGGAGTGATGGGTTCGCCCGTTGTAAAAGGCATTCACCACTGTTCTTCTGTATTGGTTTCTAATGGTTCCGTGCAGATTGGGCCTAATGACCTGTTTGTGTTTCCTTAGGTCATCTCAACTCAGAGCTCAGTTGCTGTCCGGTAGCCTCCTCGAATAAGGAATTGACCTGCCTGTGACTGTAACCCGCAGCCGTCGATAGTTAGGATCGGAAGTGGAGATCTGGTGGAACACCTCGGGCAAAACTGGACAGTTTGCGCACCGGGCTGCGTCAGTCAATCGCTTGCGCAATCCGGCGAATAACCGGAGGAGTTTGGAGACGTAAGTTATCTAAGAAGCGGGTGGTACCTGTTGAACTTGCGTCACTTATCCTTAGAATCGATCCGTTGGCCACCCGATCTTTGATAAATTCGATGTATGAATTACCGCTAACATCAAGAAGTGTAGTGTTATAATGCATGCGTCCACTCCGTTTTAATGTACGGCATATGGGTGTGGGATAGTGCGGCAGTCCTCCAACGCGCCTTCATTCTTCAGCAAAGAGCTTTCGCTTTGTTGCCCGTGTTCCTTCTGAGACGTACGCAAAAGACCTGTTCCGTTCTTTAGGAGTTCATCCACTTCCATGAATGTTTGTAATGGATGTGGTTGGATTCGTATTTGAGAACCTCAAGGAATTCCTAACGAACATAAGCGTGTATGGCTATCCTAACTCTATTCGTGCGGTGAGTCATGCATTGACGAAAACAGAGCATTCAGTCCACGTCATTGAGCTATCCATTTACAACAGAATGAGTGAGTGAAAAATTGAAAAATTGATGATGCTACGTATAACATATTATATGTAATTCAAAAGTACTGAAATAAATTATATTAGGTCAAAAATAAAATGTGCATTTACTGCACATAATTATGACCGAAGTAAATCCACGACTTCTGCTGCTCCTCGCCTCCGCATCGTCTGCCTCGGCTTACCGTCCACACTCCAGTCTTCATGCAGTTGTACAGATTTATAATCCTAACCGAACTTTCGATGCGGGGTATAATATAATAAATTAGTATTTATCAATAAAAACGTGTATTTTTTTACTACTTTATCCTATCTACTTGGAAGATATGCACTACAGAAATAAAATATAATACATAAATAAAAATGGTAATTATTTAGATAAATCATGAAATAATTATCAAGGAATTATTACAATGAAAATGTGGTATGTATGGTATACATAGGAATTACGTGGTCATTTATTTTCATTTAAAAAATCCTCATTGCTTTTATTTTACAACCTTAAATTACTGTTGTCATTTATCATGGACAAATATTTAATTTCCTAGGATATAATTTGTTGGCTGCTTATCGAAATAAAAAACAAAATCCCCACTTAATCGAATTTTCCTTTGTGTCCGGTTCAAATACAGGCAAGTTCATTAAAAATAAAGTCGTCAACCCCGCGCTAAACTTCAAAATGAAGGTGAAGTTAAATGAGACCTCCCCACCGCTTTTTTAGAATAAAATTTAAAAAAACCGCCAAAGAGACAACGAGAAAGAGAGGCTGCGAGGGCTCTTAATTACAGACGATGCTGGGGCGAGATTAGATGGGAAAAAATTAACTAAAATTTTAACAAAGACGTAATTTGGCTAATTTCGTTTGTCGCGGAGCGACCGCTTGCATGAATTTACGCGCAATGCACGTCTCGTGCTATCGCTTTTATGCTGCGATGAAAGAATTATCCTAAATAAGTAGCTGCAGATTTCTCGTAATCTTAATACTTGGGTATTTTGTTCTTTATCGCATTCGGGGCTCTTTGAGGCCAAGTAATTAGCAAAAGGCACTTCTCATGATAGTGATATTGACATTTTTATGAATGATCGAAAGATTTGTATGAAGGAACGTACGTCAATGAACTCTGTTCATTGTCGTACGATTAAATTGTATATGTTCACAAGTTTTAGTTCAAGGAAACCATTAGAAAATCATTTAAGCCCTTTCTCAATGTATTATTTATCATATGAAATGTTTTTATATTTTTTATGTATCATCAGTGCAAAATAAATAAAAATGTTATAAAATTTATGTAAGCTTTCATGTCAGTAAAATGTAAATCTCACAAACTTACTTTTGTCTGGCATCACTTATGTATATTATCATTGTTATTGTTTGTTTCTTTTTTTTAAATAATTTAACCACTAATAAAAAAATATGTGTAATTATCGGAAATTTAATGAAGAATTTTGTAAACAATTCATTAGTCATAGTTATTAGATCATTTTGAATGTTTTGTGATTGTACTTGTCAGGGCTGTTTGTTCATTAAATAAAATAAAATAAATAAATAAATAAATACATAAATGATTCTGTTGTTGATTAATTATGGATAGATAGCCAAGACCTAAGGTGTAAACAAATATTTATACCGCAATACGTTTTATGTAGCGGAAAATCCATGGTCGATATTAAGTAAAAATATTTAAAAAGGCTTTTTCTGCGAGAATCGTAATAATGGCTACTGAGATATGAAGGGGTAAAAAGAGTCGAATAACAAGATCAAACAAAGTGGAAACCTTCCGAAGTACTACATATCAAAATTTAGAAAAATATTGATTTTACAGCTTTCCAACTCTTATAGAGGATCAACTTATTGACTTTCAAATTGACATGGGGGAAGCTTATTTTAATCATCAGTATATGAAAGTAATTAAAGTCATTTTCGCTCATTTCTATCGACATTTCTTCGTATATTCGTCGTGTGTAGCTTAAAGCATTTGTATATATGTTTTCTTAATTTTGATTATGCGATATGATGTTTAGGGTGGTAACCCTTCTTCAGTAAATAATTATTTTGACAGACGACACTTCGCAAAGCGTTCGCTGGTACATAATAAAAGTCGCCTAATCAGTATTCAGTTGAATTAAAAAATGTCATTGAAACCAAACTTCATTATTTTAAGACGCAGATACTGGGCTGTTGAGCAAATCAGATTTTCGTGAAGGGAATTTTCATATCAGTTGACGCATTTGAATGTTACCAATTTACCAAATGTTACTTAAAATCTTTGTAGCTCAAGAATGCGCAATCCATTTTTTTATTAAATAATGCATTAATTAATTTATCTTTTTATTTATTGAAATATTTTGATTTATTTATGCATTACAATATGTATTCATAACAAAAATATATATCATTATAAGGTCGCTAAAATGAAAACTTTAAAGTGCCGAAACATCTAACGTCTTTCGGACAACAGCACTATAGCTTTCTTGCTCCAAGAATGGCTAATATTATGAGTAAATGCATAGTGGGAATAAGCAAAAAACAGCTTCAATATATTATGGTTAGTAACCATACATTATGGTTACTCACCATACATTATTTTATTTTATTTTATTCAGGAAACAGACAGTACCTACAAAAGACATATTTACTTAATCAAAATATAACAAACATAAACCATTTATATGTTTTCACCAATTAAACGGTCATATAGTGCTTTATTCTATATAAAAGAAAAGTTTAAAATATACAAGTATTTTTTTATGTCAAATTATTAGGGTTTTTTAAATAAACAGTAAATATTATTGTTGTTAATATTGGTTGTTAAAAAATTAAAATTGGTTGTTAAAGTATGGTTGTTAATACATAATTTATGATTGTTAATACATTGGTTGTTAGCTATACATTATACCTTGGTAAAGAGGAGACGGATAATAAAAAAATAAAACATTTTTAAAATAAATATTTTTTTTCAATTACTTTTATTTGCTATATGAATTTTGCGTAATTTTGGAGAAACGAGTTCAGCCCTAAAAAAAATCTCTATGTGACGTCATAATATAACGAAAAATTATAGAATTACCAATTAGGACATACAATTATGTCAATCTATTAAAACTTAGCCAGAACTCTTAAAAGACAATTCTCTATTCAACAAAATTATTGGATTAAGTTCTCAATCCCAAAATTTTGGAATCACAATATTCGAGAATGGATATTGTTATCGTTATCGATATTGTAACATTGTGGTGACATACTTCAATAGTACCGATACAGTAGAAAACGCAGATAATTTCTGTTATTGCTAATAATACCCTAAACCAAAAACGAAAGTCTCGAAACAATTTCCTTAGGAATAAAGCCGACTTTATGAGAAAAGAGCAAATATTATTATTATCACCAGTCAGTTTAAGAGCGCGACCCGACAACATTATATCCTCAATGGCAGCCACGTGTTAGGCGATATAATTACCACCCATATAAATACTAGAAATCGTTATTGCGAGGGGTATTTTATGGCCTTCTCTCCCCTTTATTTGTCGTACTATACCAGTAGACGAATGCCGAGTCACAGTAGTGACATTTAGTTATTATATACTCATATTCAGCTAGAAAATGAACAACATGTATATATATATGAATGATATTGTTTTATGGATGTGTCATTAATATGAAATGTCATGGTTACGACAGTCTAGTATATGTAGATGATATGTATACCGAAAAATTAATTCATTGTCATATTTCGTCTCCACAAGTCTCCACACTTCAATTATAATAGCTCAATCAAATTAGACTTCATAGAAACGTTTTCTTTATTTAGTGAATGAATGTACAGGCACTTCTTTTGAAAAAAATAACAAATCATATGTGAGTGAAAGTCCCTTCCGCCTTTAAAACTGAACGATATCGCTATACCCTTATCGCAAACAGTAAAAGATCTTGATCTAATTGTCGATGAACGTTTCTCCTGGCAACCATACGTGAACAGGTAAGTCGCAAAATATTTGCTAGAAGCCTTCTGAACGTTTAGAAGATTTCTTCCTATGGACACAAAGAAATCTCTTGCACAGTCTCTCCTCTGACCTTTACTTAACTATGCAGATGTGGCTTATCTCGATTTATCAGAGGAACTACTCAATAAACTTGAACGTTTGCAAAATGTATGCATACGATTCATCTTCGGTCTACGTAAGTATGATCACGTGTCTGAATATAGGGCACAGTTCAAGTGGTTGCCAGTTCGACAAAGGAGAAACGTTCATATACTTGCTCTCCTCTATCTTGTACTCTACCAATCAACACCATCCTATCTCCACAAGATTTTGAACTTTTAAGTTCTCACGGTCTCGTACTTCGGTTAGCCTCTGACAGTTTACTAAAAATTCCGTGTCATAATACTGATTTTTATTCCTACTCTTTCTGTGTCCATGGTGCAAGACTCTGAAAAGATCTCCCGGCAAATATACGAAACTCGCCTTCTTTGTCATCATTTAAGACCCACCTCAAAGAATACTACCTCTCTAAGAAGTAACCAGTTCTTCCATTTCTCTACTCTTCCTCTCCCAATATCCTTTCCTCGGGCATTTTTAGTTTTAAATACCTTTACTGGTCTTGTATGCAGACGAACGTAATCTTTATTTCCACAATGCGCGCTTGTACCACTGTGATTAGGTTAGTTATAAGACATAGCCATGTAGCAATAAACACGCCTTTTTGTAACATTATTAAATGAAAATAAAGAATATATTATTATTTATTATTATTATAAATTAAAAGGCATTACATTAAATTACATTACTTATTACATAACCATTTTCTACATTAAATTAACCGGGCTACTAGTTAATCTGTTGATTATTCATTAAACAACATTAAGAGGCTATCATAACTTAGTTTCCTAGCACGATATCACTTCAAATAAGTAATCCAATTAAATTTAAATTTTGTAAAAAATATGAATAAAACCGGCCTTTCACAGTGAGACAAATATATTTACCCAAAATATTGCAGCGCACAAATCCGGAAATACCAAATACCTACGTCTATCCGCCATGACACGGCCGAATAAACCGCTAATTAAGAACGACCACACATGGCAACATATCTTATTTTTATCTCCCGCTTTTGACTCCGAAAAGGATATAATAAATCTGGAGGAACTTTTATTCCGAAACATTAAAATTCATTTAACGAGTCGCACCGCTCTCCAACGAGAGGATAATAAAATAAAAGGATCCTCCTCGAAATTGGCTCGTAAACCAATATAGGTTTATTACAATCGTTTACAACAAAACATTTAACAGGACTCAGCGACCGTGTATTTTCGGACATACGTAACCAGGGAGGAGGCAGTAATTTCACCCTGTGTATTTAATTAATGCCGTTACAGCTGCGTTAGCATATAATTGGCAAAGACGGATTGGAATTTATAACTTTTAAATAATAATAATAAAACGCTTTATTTGTTCCATCAAAGGCAATATCTTACAGCTAACCTAAACATTAATTAGCCGTTAACCTTTTAGTTTGTGTTTTGTTTTCTCTTTCATAACTTTCTTTCCTCATTCTTTTACTTTTAGGTCTATTCTATGAATGTTATATTAAATTTTAACCTGATTTTATAATGGACCACATTTTATAGCAATTTAGTTTTATGAGCATTTATTACAACGTTTAATTAATTTATGTCATTATTAGAGCCCTATCCACCCTACAACGGGTTAGTCACAGTCGGGTGACAGAATCGAATAAGCATTAAATTAAGTTTTTGCCATTCGGTTCCTGTTATTTCTGTAGCAAATTTCAATATTTTACAAAAGTTAACTCTTAAATAAATAACTAAATTAAAAGTCGATATTGCGATGCTTAAATTGTTTAACGGCAACTATAAAAATCTATTTTATAGTTGCCGTATATATATATCAACTATACTATGAAAATAATTAAGGTAATCTAATCGGGACTTTGCCACGCCTAGTCTTTCACTGATTTTCCATACAGCTTAAGCTGCAGTGGTAAATCTACCAACTAAAAATCTACACGAGTATCCCATTAAATTTCGAGTATATAGTTATTTTTTTTAAAAACTTAGTCGACTATATCTATAAATTCTAATGTATTATTTTCTAATGTTGTGTTCGTTTTCACCTATCTCAAACTAGGAAATATGTATTTCATTTTCTTAGAATTTAGAACTAAATTGATAAGATTGAACCAATCTAACACAAGAGACAGATCTCTGTTTACATCGTCTAAGTTATCTTTTTGTCGATCAATTTCAAAAATGAAAGTGGTATAATCTGCAAATAAAACTACATCTAACTTATTTTGTATATGTATGTTTTTTTATAAAATGCTAAAACTAAACACACAAGAAAAGGATAAAGCTTAAAACGTTCCAAAAAATATAATTGATATTGTTATGTCCCCCTTGGCGGTCATGCTTTGTGTCGTTGATTGGTCATTTCGCATTGATTTATTTGCCGAGCCCTCTTAATAGTAATTTAAGTGGCCAATTGGAAGAACTGACAACTGACCAACGCCACAATTTGCCCCCTCTTGAAACGCACTCGAAGAACTTATTGTGAATTGAATAATATATCATGAAGGTTGCAGTGACTCATTGGTTATACATATGGGGCATTGTAGAGATTGGATGAATGATACTATGCTCTGTATTTTTAAGCTTCCTCTACTTTCCTCCGTTTTGCTCTCCGTCTTCTCATCGACCTGTATTTTTTGGTATTTAAATCAAAAACGCTGTCTAGTGTATATTTTTAAATCCCATACTCATTTCCAAGTCAACTCTTAAGGTAGAGCATATTTCCATCGGTTGTTGCATTCGACATCATTTTTTTATTGTTAAAAAAGGAAAAACACGTCCGATAAAGCATTAAATAGATGTGATAATTGGATAAGACAAACTAAAATCAAACGGTACCGAATAATGACAAATAACACCTCTAATAACCACTTCTTTTAAATGTATCCCCAGAGGAATACATACATTATTTAGCGTACGCTAATCGATTACGCCAGTAAATTAGCATTAAGTATCTATCTATAAAATTAAATATAAGGGGTATAATTATAAGGCGACACATGATATGTATAACAAGAGTAACTGATTAGGAGTTACACTGATATGAATAATATCGTGTAAATATTTTTTTCACTATGGAAGCTTGTCGACGAATACGGTGGAAAATCGGACGGCGCCGCTGCAAGATGGGTAACGGTACTTTGAGGGACTTGAGGCTCGATGACATTCAGCGAGTTTACAATCTACTAGCCAGCGAGCTTACAAGGGGGCGAATCGGCGTGTGCGATAGTGGTGTGATGTGATGATGACACATAAGCTTTCCATTCGCTCGGTAGCCAACAAGCTAGCGAGTTGAAACCACGTGTTATTTTGTTTTTCTTGTTGTAATCTAATCTAATCTAATTCTAAACTTTTATGGGTGTTATTTCTATCAAAAAAATAAAGTGCAACGTAAGTCACATTGTGTAATTTCTTAACGTTTTTCAGCTGTACCCTGTGTTATTGAATATAAAATACAAAGACTATCGCAACACAAAACTAAAAATTCAAATTTTCCAACTTTGGTTCACTAAAAACTCAATGAAAAACAGTTACTTATGGGAATGGATATTAAGCAATTGAATGGTAACATCAAATCAATCAAAGATGTCTACAGACAAGAACTAAACAAACTTGAAAAAAGTAATAAAATTGACTAAGGTACTGAGGAAGTTTATTCGTCCACACTTTCTGTGCCATTTTGCTTTCCTTTTTAACTTCTTTTTGATAGCATGAGCTAAAATAACGACTCCCCCGCGAAGTAATTCCGTCGACATTTTGTAGACAAATGAGGTACTCGCAGCTATCTTACTAACAGCTATGATGACACACAGTTAGTTAACTAGCTAACAAGCCCACACGCCAGCGAGTAGCGAGCAAACAAGCCCGGCTTTCAAGTTTTTTCGGTAGATTATTTAAAATCTGCTAGTAACAAGTGAATATGATTACGCTGGGCGAGTTTACTACCAGACAGTGAATTCGCTGGCTAGCAGATTGTATACTCGCTCAATGTAATCGAGGCTTTAAGAACCAACTTTGTTTTTTCACTGATTTATTTTTAGTGATAAATATACCTTATTAACCTTAACAATGACTGACCTTTGTTTTTTTTCCTTAAACTTTATACTTTGGGCGGATTTTTTTTTGAAATATTTTGTATGGGACGAAAAAAATAGAACTCCTTGTCCTTTTTTTTTTTTATAAATTTATTCATAGAAAAAGATACATTTTTTAAAATATTACAATCTCGCCAAACTGGTATACAGTTTGTTGGCGAGACAAACTATATATCCTGTTACTGATATATCCTGATATATCCTGTTACTAAAACTTTTTTTTTCTTAATCCTTGTCCCCTCTACTATCGTTCTGCATATTGAACGTGTCCACCTTGCCATATGGAAAAATGAAATGGTTAAGAAAAATTAAAAAAAATACATATTTCAAAGCATTTTTTTTATTATCTTAGGTTATTGAAAGCCAAATTTAGGAGTAGTAAATAAAACAACATAATAACACAATTGGTTACTTCAAATTGAACAAAAGTGGATATTAAATTTTGATACCAAATTAATAAATTACCTGTACTAATGTTTTCTGCATTTAATCAATTTTAACGATGTGATTAGTTAATAATCTATCAATTGCATTTGTAAGTAATTGTTTGTGTTAGTATGTAGTTTCATTTAATATTCCGTGGATGTAGGTACTTGATTAAGTTGGTTCCTAAGTCCTTGTAAGTACCGTTTCGACCCACCGTGCGCCGCAATATCTGTGGACAAGCATCCATAATGATCCATAGAACACTGACGACCGTGCCTACACACGGCTAATTAACCATAGGTTTTCACGGCGAGAAACGTGTGTGTACAAGAGGACTTCCAGTGGAGCGATGCGTCGAGAGCGTAGTTTACTGAACGGAAACATTATCATTATTTAAAAAAAAAATATTGACGGTTTTCATATCCGTGAAGGGTTTCTGCAGTCCTATCATATTTACATTTGTATAGATATAAAAGTTTATGTACATAACCATTGAGGAGCCTGCATTGAACACACTAAATCCACCATTTTATTACGACTTTCGTTTACATTTCAGTCGTCGTTTCACAAAGTGCATCTCAGATGGTAATTTTAATAATACACAAAATCTTCAACACCTGAGGAAAAACCGTATATTTGTGTGATGCGAAATCAGCAATGAGACTCCATAATATATGTAATAATATTACCTATTGCGAGAAAGCCTTTCTGTGCAAAGGGTCGGAGATCTCACTGCTGGTCATCTTATTGAAGCTGCTACAACTTATTGCGAGTCTTATCTTGTGCCACTTCTTGTGCCACTATCTACCACCACTTGTGCATATCTTCAATTGCAGTATCGAACATGGTTTATTCCCAAATCACTTGACACAGTACATCACATAAATCTATTAGACAAACTACGGCAGATTGGTATACGAGACATAGAACTAGACTGGTTCCGAAGTTATATTACAGGACGAACACAACGAGTGAAACTAAATGACAAAACAAGTAACTGGATGAATATTGACTACAGCGTTCCTCAAGGGAGTACATTAGGACCAATATTGTTTTTGGTTTACATAGATGACCTTGGTAGGCAGGAAATACCAGGTGTTATTGCATCTTTTGCCGATGACACAGTGCTTTTGTTTGAGAGTAACACCTGGGAGTCTGTATCTGTAAAGGCAAAAAAAGGACTCAATCAGACACATGACTGGCTAAATGAACATCTACTGACGCTTAACATAGAAAAAACGAAATACATGACCTTTAGCATAGATGGGCGGAATCAACCGGGACTAGAAAAACATCTACTATTACCCAACTGTGACGGGACAAACTGCATGTGCCGACCGCTGGAACGCACGTCATGTATAAAATACTTAGGTATCCTGATAGACGGCTTCCTGAGATGGCACAAGCAAGTTGAACAGACTGCGACACGACTTAGGAAACTAATTTACATATTTAAAAATATTAGAAATATACTTAGCCCATCTATGCTTAAAACGACTTACTACGCACTAGCGCAATCAATAATTACATACGGACAGATAGGATGGGGTGGAGCGGCTAAATCAATCCTTGACCCGGCAATAAAGGCCCAGAAAGCCCTCATTAGGTTAATTAATAGAAGACCGTTCCGTTTCCCATCCGACCAATTATTCATAAACTTCAACGTAATGGATATTCGGCACTTATACATAAGAGCGGTCTTGATGTACTTCCAGAGGAATGACAGGACTGCGACTATTAAACTTCGGGACCACGGACATGACACTAAAAATCGATACAGACAACCGGAGTTAAAAATGAACACGACGTACGGACAAAGACATTATACATTTCTAGCTCCAAAGCTTTACAATATACTGGTAATGGACGTTCAAACGACCGACGTACCTTACGCTACGTTTAGAAGAGTGGTGGCAACTTGGCTTTTAAATAAATCTAGGGAAGACTGTGAAGAATTATTGAGGTCTCGGGTGTGATCATGTTATATATTTATTTATATTTTATATATTATAACACTATTTTATATACCTACTATCATATTATATGTATGAATTTATATATAATATTAGTATATATATATATATATATATATATATATATATATATATATATATATATATATATATATATATATATATATATATATATATATATATATATATATATATATATATATATATATATATATATATATATATATATATATATATATATATATATATATATATATATATATATATATATATATATATATATATATATATATATATATATATATATATATATATATATATATATATATATATATATATATATATATTTTATATAATATATATTTATATATGGTATATATCATATTTATATGTGTTTATATCTAATATATAAAAAAATAATTATTATTCCATATAACTTAGTAGATTGCCATAAATTTTAATTTAGTTATATAATTTTATTGATGTTTTTAAATATAACTTTAAATTTTAAATTGTACTCAAGTATTAGATAAGACTTGCCTTCTCGTCTCAAAATAATTTACCGATGTTAGTATCACCTCAACACAGGTTCATACCTAGTGAGGTGGTAAACCGTTATGTCAAAAGATGAATTTTCTTTCGAAGCTAGGTATAATATATACACTTATTATAAAATGTTTTTTTTTGTTAGAATAAGGATTTTCATTGTAATTTGTAACTTGAATTATGGAAATAAATAAATAAAAATAAATAAAAATAAAAATCGTCTATAACCAAGTATATGCAGCTCTCCAAAACTCTATCAATCCGTCGCAACATGGTTTTATCAGGGGTCGCTCGACGGTGTCCAATCTTATCCTTTTTAATGACTTCTTGACTGAAGCTATGGATCACAGCTATCAAGTAGACGTAGTCTACACTGATTACAGTAAAGCCTTTGACAGGATTGACCACAGACTACTCTTGAACAAGCTTAAGTTTATGGGTATACAAGGGGACCTCCTCCGATGGTTCTCCTCCTATATCAATAATCGCTCCCAAGCTATCGTCATCAAAAACTATATTTCTAGTTGGGTTACTATCCCTAGCGGTGTACCGCAGGGCTCACTACTTGGTCCATTGCTGTTCTTAATTTTCATCAATGATATAGCTAGCTGTTTTCTAAATAGTCACTTACTATGTTTTGCTGATGACATGAAGATTTTCAAAATAATTAAATCGGTCGGTGATGTCGCCGACCTTCAGGCGGACCTTTCAAGATTGGACAGTTACTGTCTCTCTAATAAAATTGACCTCAATCCATCCAAGTGCACCGTTGTCACCTACACCCGTAAAAAAATATTTACTCTAGCCTCATACTCATTAAAATTTCATAACTTGCAGAGGTGCAGCGTGGTTAAAGATCTTGGTGTCATTCATGATTCTCATCTACTGTTCGATAATCACGTTCAATCTATTGTTTCTAAAGCTTCCAAAGCTTTAGGTTTTGTTATGAGGAGTGCAGATTGCTTTCACCGTGCTAAAACTTTCAAGATCCTTTACTGCACTTTTGTCAGAAGCAGCTTGGAATATGCATCTCAGGTATGGAACCCTTGTTATGACAAATATATAAACAGAATCGAGCGCATTCAAATGAAGTTCGTGAAATATCTCTGCTTCCGTCTGAAAATCCCATACAGCTCATCTAACTATTTCAATTTATGCAAGAAATTTCATATCCTCCCCTTGATTAAGCGGCGTGAAACCGCGGACTTAACCTTTTTGCTAAAAATTACCTCCAATAATATTAACTGTCCTGACTTACTAAATAAAATAATCTCCGTGTTCCTTCCAAACTCAATAGATTTAACCCTGCTCTTCATGTTCCTCATGCTGGTACCAACTATAGGCAAAATGCATTTCTGTGGCGAACAAGTGACAATTTCAATGACATGATTAAACGCTTTGACTTTGATCTATTCTGTACGAGTGTTAACTCAGCTAGGCAGCGGCTGAACAGTGAATTTTTTAGCATTAATTGTTGAATAATTTTTGATGCATTCTTAATCGATAGCTTTAATTGAAAGATCACATATGTTTCTACAACGTTATTTAAACGTGAAAACCTTTAATTGGCTCTCTGCTATGTTACTCCGGCATTGTTAAATTATAATTAGCTGTTGGTTTTCCTGAAAATAAATAAATAAATAAATAAATAAATAAATAAATAAATAAATAAATAAATAAATAAATAAAATCTTCGTCAGGAGTCTCATTCCATTCCCCTATATTTGGTTTCCAGTTTTCTACAAAGAATGCCTGTCAATGGCTGATTATTTTCCATGCTTTCCACATTACCTAACCATGTTAGCCTTTCGATTTAGGGAATCTCACAGCATTCACACATATTTATAATGGTTATACAGTTCTTTGATAGTTTATATTCAGAAGTCATACTGAAATTATTGATTTTGTTGGAGGCATATTGCTATCTATAGATAGTTTCCCTGCGTTACGTTAAAATTATACTTTACTTTTAAATGTTTAAACTCGCTTTAAAATACTTTAATTTAAACCAATCTTTAAACACAGACTTTAATTTAAACCATTTTTTTTATTTTATTGGCGTGTTTTAATAAACAAATGTTTTAATTGTTTTAATCCTGCTGATTGTGCATTAGAGTTCAAGGTAAATATTTGTTGAACAATTCAATAAAAATATTTGTTTATAAAAATGTTTAAATTTAAGTCTGTGTTTCCTTCAACTAGCAATAATTTATTAGTAGTTTGGGTCGCAGCTAAAGCGTGAAACTTGTTGCAATCTGACACTTAGGTCCGTTTTATAAAATTCACTGGTATTACGTTTCATGTGTGAACCAGTTTAGCTGTTTAGTGTTAGAATTAATTATTTACCAAGAAGTTTTAAGTCTCAAAACTTGAATTCTTAAAAAATCAGCCCCTTCTAAACAAAAATAGCTATTTACTCGTAGTTTATGTAGAAAATGTGCAAGTGTTGTATAATTCTAAAATAACTATAAAAGAAGACAGTTTTTGAGCATCTTTGCCAAAAGTGCCAGATACATTTATTTTTTTTCACCACTGTTTCAAATTTATCTAAAATAAAAGTGTCGAAAAAAATATAAAATAATAGTGAATTTTTGTTACACTCTCTTTTTTTGCAGAATTTAAATTAACCACGGTTAGTGCAATTAATAGAGAATATTTTTATGAAGAATTTAAAAAAAAAGATATTAAAAAAAAATATTTCAATATTATTAAAATTCTGGTATAACTCCAAAACTATGAGATTTTGCTGAACGCATGTTTTGTTATCTGTTGTTGTAGGTCTTGATCAAAGCTATCACCACCTAAAGTCTGTCGGCTTAATTCTGGGACAGAAGGTAGAATTTGACCGGTCGATAATATCCCTATATTTATTTATTTAGTTAGGATAATTGCTACACAAACAATACTTTAACAAGTACTTTACTCTAATTATTATTTATAATTTTACATTTAGATCATAATGTAATATATATACTGCGCATGCTAAAATAGGAATTGCCTATGTGCCGTTTAACTGACGATTCATAAAATAGTATAAATATAAAAACAATTCAGTAGGCCATCAAATTACATCAAAAATAAATAAAAAGAGATCACTTAAAGTTATCAAAAAATTATAATTTTATAAATAAATTATAAACTGTTTATATCAGCTCGAAATTACAAATAAGTCTTAAATCGCACATCTAAGCACAGCCGTAAGCCTAGTTAGATGTGTGACGTGCCTCGGGTTGCATGGAATTGGGATGAATTAACTTATCGCTTTATTTAATTAGAAAGTAAATATTTTTTCTTGTGTAACCTTAGATAAATGACTTTAGATACATGCAAAACGAAATAAAAAAATATAATATAAACCTATAGTAAATTCGGAATAAAACAATTAAACAATATATTTCGGTGATATTTATTATTGTCTTTGGGGAAATACTGAAAACATACGGTAAATTATCAAACCGTGTCTCGTCATTAGAATTTAATAAATTGTTAGGAGGCCCAGGTTGACAAAATCAAAATTATCGATTATGTTATTCCATAACGGGCATGCACGTGAGATAGAATTGTGGAAATATTGATTTGTCTGCTAAATTGGAATGTAGAATTTTGAGCGCTGCCTCAGTCGTCTGGATGGCACATTGAAATGAAATAGAAATAGAAATATATTTATTGTCCGAAATTGTGGTGGTACATTTATGGTGATAATGCGTAAAACTATGTCTCTCACAATTACCTGTTATTATAACAGATTGACAAATTTACTTATCTGCGAAATTTACTTATCTGCTAATTATAATATCTTATTATAAATTATAATATCTTATTATAAAATGTAATTATTTCACTGGTTTGCCTACAATATCTAAATCAAATCAATAATAATTCGTATTGTCCATTTAATGGCCTGAAATAACATTTAAAAGTGAAATATAACATGAAAAAAATCTAAACAGACCGGATAAAGAGCACTAACAGTAGAAGACAATTAATAAAAATAATTCACCAATAATATAAAAATTCAGGAAAAAAAATCAAAATCAAGGAATAATCAAAAATCCGCCTATAAATACGAAATGTATATAATTCAAAATGTCTAATCTTCCTAATTGAATTATTGTAAAATGAAAATGGGAATGAAAATGTAACGATCCTAAGAAAGAACTGGCGAGTATATCCCGTCTTGAAGAAGTTTGTGAAGAAATATTAGGCTTCTCATTCTCTCCTTTTCTTAAAAACAGTAAAAATCTTAAAAATATAGATTAGTGACATCAACCATAGTTTCCGACTGTCGCATATAATATATAATTATACCCAAAGATATTTAATTACCAGTTCCCGTAGCGAGCTCTCTTACTAAAGCTGGATATGGGGGAGTCTCACCTAATCGCATCAAATGTTTGTGTCATTATGAATACAAGACACACCACACGAGCGGAGCGTCTGGATTCAGGCGGGGAGACAAAGGAGAGGAATGCATTGTCCCCAGTAAATTATCCTGGCGGGGAAATTTTCAGAGCCAGGTGTGCAGATGTCGCCTTTCAACAGTGGCGTGCGTTGCCGCTGCTGCCAGACGCCGCCAATAATATTATGCAGGTAACTTTGTACACGTATACTGCCGTATTGCTACGTGCTCCCGCGCCGTTATTGCCGTGTCGATATACAGGGTGTGGAGGCAGGGGCATTCTGAGCGATATACCCTGGATCTGGAGTTCGTTTTGAAACGAATCATCCAGCTCAAATGCGATCAATAATAAGTGGCCACTGCATCTGAAAGGCTTATAAATAGTTAAAAATGTATCATGCCCGACTTGAAATTAATTAATCAATTTAATTATTTTCCAAAATATAATTAACCTTACAGACAATTTCAAATGGTAACTTATTATTCTAGGCTATTATTCTAGACTATACATATTATTCTACTATAGCCTATTATTATTATTCTACTACTGTCGTTATTATTATTATTATTATACTCTATTACTATTATTATTATTATTCTACGATATAGACTATTATTCTAGACTATATCAAACGAGACACAGCAATATGTTAGAGCGGAATATGAAACGATTATACAATATTATACATACTTTACATATATCCAATCCCAATCCCATGTGCTATCAGCTAAACAGTTATTCATTAAGCAAGCGCTTCTTGCATTCTACAAATCTAGAGATGACCACGCCCGAACTCAAAACAATCTGAACACAAGAATGTCCGCGTGTATCAATTATATAATTCCGTCAGTCAGGACAACATTTGCCCAGAGACATATATTCTACATAGCCCCAAAATTATATAATTCCCTTAGTGAAGACATGAAAAATTATCCTAACATAAAAATATTTAAAGCAAACCTTAATAGATGGCTACTTAACCCCTCGCGTACCAGACGGCCCGAAACGTCCAGAATTGATATTTACCGTCGAACCCCAGACGGCCCGAAATGGCCAGGCGAGGCCGACCGCTAATTATGTTAGTACAACTTTGACAAATAATTATGAATAATCTTTATTGCTTTACATAACGACGTTACAAATATCTAATAGCAAATTTCAATAGGAACATAAAACAGGTCTTTTTTAGACGATCGGTGTGACAGTTTCGGAGTAATCGTTTTTTTTATGAAACGCCATCTTTTTTTGAGACTCGCGAATTTCTTACGGGCCGTAAGGCACACATTAAAATTCAAACCGCGGGCCGCGAGGGGTTAACAAGGGATTATGTAAAATCTGATCAACTTCTTTGCAACGCACGACAATTTATTTAGTATCACTTATCTATTTTTCTTAATTAAATTTTATTAAATTACAACTATAAATGTATATATTTATTACATAGCTATATTTTTTATAAAATTGGTATATTTATGTGTATAGGTGGTGGGTCCAAATAATTTATTAAAAAAAACACTTCATTTCTTAAAATTGCCTAAAAATATGCACATCTAGAGACGGGCCAAATTATCACCTAGTTAGATGTGCTATTGGCAGTAAAGGTCATGTAAGATGTGTTAAACCTCCCTATATTAATTATTAAATAATTTATATAATTATTATAAGATTACATGACCAATGAATGAACTGTATACCTAATCCTATGTACCTAAATAAATAATAATAATAATAATAATGATTATCCTACTTTTCTTATGATACTAGGTACTACTTTTTAACAACTTTTACACTGCATAATACGTAGTTACCAAACTATTTCGTTGCCTAGAAATGCCATTACCGTACTTTGCAGTTGTGCTAAGTTCACCGTTCAAATATCCAATTCTGGCTCTGCCGAACATAGTGCATTTAGAGCCCGCGCAGACAGAAAGAGTTCAGCCGTTCCGAGTTCCGCGTTCTGCGTTCCGCGTTCTTTGTAAATAATGTAGCATCATAGCGCCCGCGCAGACACGACGGCAGTCAGACCGCGCCGGTCAGTGTGAACGCCTGCGTTCTGAGTTCTCTGTCCGAAAATACAAAGAACGCGTCGCCCGACGCTTGCGTTCTGAGTTCGAGATGGCTTCCACTACAGAAAAATTGATTTAGTGATTTAGTGAGGGAAAGGCAGTTTCTGTATGACCTCGCTCACAAAGATTACAAAAATCGACAGAAAATAAAAGCAGCATGGCTTGAAATAGCCACGGAAATGGGCACTGTGGATGGTAAGTGAAAATAAAACATCAGTATTACTTTTATTATAAAAAAACATTATTATTATTTATTTGAAAGTCACATGCCAGAAAAGAATATTAGTTGTATTGCGTTTAGTTAGTTAAAATACGAAATAAACTCTTCCCGAACTGCATAAGCTGCTAAATTGCTTCTGATATTGGTCGACTGGAATGCTCTGAAGGCTTGAGCATTTTGATCCAAACTATTATTATATTCTTCAGTAATATGAAGTTCTCCTTTATGTCTTAGATAGTTGTGCAAACAACAAGCAGCCTGAACGACATCTACCACAGTGTCTACAAAATGTCTTTAAAATCGACCTCCATTTTTGAACCAAAATGCCGAAGGTACTTTCTACTATGCGCCTTGCACTACTGAGTCTTTGATTATAATTTTGTTTTCTTTCATCATGAATAGCTACATCAGTAGGGAAAGGTCTCATCAAAAATGTTTCTAATTTAAATCCGCCATCACCAATAAAAACGTGAGGCACTGGCTGATGTCTATTTGGTAGTGGCTTTGGTTGGGGAATGTTCAATTGATTATTAACAAGTTTGTGATAGAAAGAAGATCTTTGGAAAATTGTACTATCACTTTCTTTTCCATAGCTACCAACATCAATGAAAATAAATTTATAATTTGGGTCTACTATAGCAAGCAACACTATGGAAAATTTCTGCTTGTAGCAAAAATGTAATGTTCCAGTATTGGGTGGACATTTTATATAAACATGCTTCCCATCTATACTGCCAATACAGTTTGGAAATCTCCATCTCTCATTAAATCCAATCTCAGACTGTTTCCATATTTCTTCCGTGGGGAAAGGCATATACATGGGCTGTAATACTTTCCAAATAGCTTGGCTTACTTCCTTAACTATTGCACCTATAGTTGTAAATCCCATGCGGTATGAATGACCAATTGTTTTATAGCTATCTCCTGTCGCAAGGTATCTGAAACAATTTTTTTTACAGGTAATTATTGGAGTTCTAAATGGAAAGTGCTGAAGGACAATTACACAAAACATAAGAAGAGCAATGCAGTTTTCTCAGGTCAAGCTTATAAAAAGTATAAAAATTGGCCCTGGGCTGAATTAATGAGGTTTCTAGACGATTTCAATAAAAGTAGACCAACAGAGTCTAATATCAATAGTAATTCTCAATCACAACTGGGAAGCACACAAGAAAACCTGAATTCAAGCACACAAGAAAACCTGAATTCAGGCACACAAGAGAACCTGAATTCAGGCACACAAGAAAACCTGAATTCAGGCACACAAGAAAACCTGAATTCAGGCACACGAGAAAACCTGAATTCAGGCACACAAGAAAACCTGAATTCAAGCACACAAGAAAACATAAATTCTTCTCGGGATGAGTTGCAAGGGTCTTCAGTATCAGAAAATCGTGGATCCGAAATAAGAAAGAGGAAAGCAAAAAATAACACAGAACCGACTAATACAGTACTAGAATACCTTCGTATGAAAAACGAACAAAAGAAATGTGACGAAGTAGACCATTTCTTCTTAAGCTACGCTCAAACTTTCAAAAAACTTCCTAATATAATGCAAAGTATGATAAAATTAGACATAGCGACTCTGTTTGCCCGGTACGAACTACAATATGAAGCAAGTGGTCGCTCTAGCAATCCTCAAACGGCGCCGCCATCAGTTCCAGGGAGATACGAGTTCCTTAGTGCTTTGCAAAATTCAATACCCAGCCCTTTGCCCGCATCATACACTGAATTCGAAGGACAACATTCAGCTGTTAGTTCAAATTCATCTACAGCTGTTCCTCAAGTACTAATTCTACCGAATGCCACATTTCAAACGGAAACTACTAATACTCCTCTTACTACTATATCTCAGGATTCAGCCACACAAAATGCATCTAACTATTATGAGACAATGGCATACACACTTAATAACGAATTTATATAAAATTTCCTTGCATACTTTGTTTTTAAAATAAAAATTACCTTAAAAATACTGCAAGCCTTTCTTTCGTAGATATAGCCTTTCTCCAGTTGGTGTCTTGTTTTTCTATTTCACTTTTTATATAATTATGTAATTCATTGAAGCTGTTTATTGACATCCGAAAGTAAATAAAAAATCTTTCTTCATCTTCAAGCAATTCAGGAAAAAGAACACTGAATTCTCCTTTTCTGCCTCGCTCAGTGTTAATCGGGTGTACCCAGTATTTTCTTTTTTTATTACACTCGTCTAGACTCCACAAAAGCAATGCTTCGTCTTCGGAAGATGAGCTGTCGTACATGTTTCACGTATAACGATTCTTGCGTAAATGGAACGCAGCGTTTTTGACCTACTCCTGTGTGCGTTAGAACTCTAGAGAACTCCGACCGGACGAACGTGGGTTGAACGCTGAACGCCGAACGCTTTTCTGTCTGCGCGGGCTCTTAGGGTACGAAGCGTCTGCACCGTGAAGCAGTGGTGAACGTTGTTAGTTGCTCGCGTGTAGCTCGCGATAACGCGAACAATATGTGAGTCCTAAATGAGTTAATGTCATGTATATCTTGTCTGCATTTCAATGTTATAAAATATATACATCAGTGAACGATAATAGACGAATAAGTCCGCACGAAAACCATAATATGCTGTTTGTGATAGAAATACGGTAACAAACGGTTGGTCACATTATGTTCTTCCAATCACAGCGCGGCCGCCAGCCAGGCAGTATGGAGGGGGTAGAGGGGTTGGAGTAGTGGGCTGCGCCAGGCGAATGAAACGTCTTGCCAGACAGGGAATATTCTCTTTTTACACTACTGTCCAACAAAAAAGGAGTGTAATGTGTTCAGGGTTCATCCATGTATGTTTTCGGTTTCTTGATTCAACGATAACATCTAAACGTTTAAACCAATTTAGAAGTATGTGGTATTGTTAGAATCGCTATGGCATCCCGGGTGGCATAGGGTACCTTAACTGACCAAATATCAAGTGAATAGTTGTCTAAATGTCCAAATCTCCAAATGTCTATAAATTAACAAAAATATATCGTGTTTAGTTTCAAATGAAAAGTCTAACTGAGTACATTCCGCAAAAAAACGTAATAAAAATAATTATAAATACAGCAGTTACTTCACTTTTTGTCATTGCAGTCGTGTTTTTATTCCTTTAATATATTTACTTTTTAGTAAACGTGATATGACAATACTATAAGACCAAATTTAGCATAAAATTTCATTGTGAATAAAGGCTCAATTAAAGGCATATTCCATTGGAGCTAATGAACTTGCTGCATTGGTGCCAACGAACGCAGAATAACACCGTGATTGGACAATTAACTTAGGCTGTCGTGGAATTTTACACATACTTTTTTTTTAATGATTAATGAATTAAGGCATATATTACATTTTATATGATATTCCATTTTATATTCTCAAGTTAATACTCTAGTTATGTCAATCGAAATACTATAAATATATATATATATATATATATATATATATATATATATATATATATATATATATATATATATATATATATATATATATATATATATATATATATATATATATATATATATATATATATATATATATATATATATATATATATCTATATATATAGATGTAGCGACGCTACAAACCCAACTATAAAGTTTATTTTTATTTTGATTTAATGGCTGGCTGAGAACGAGCCCAGCAATATTATTTCGTTCTATTAAAAAGTGGATACATTCAAATTTTAAAAACAAATTTTCGAACTGTCATTCTGTACCTTAACCCCTCAAGCCCCGATTGGCCGATATCGGCCAAAACACGATGCAGCGTGACGACCCCGTTTTAGTTTTATTTTAATTTAATTTATTTTATTTTATTATGTTTTATTATGTTAATATGTTTTATTTTAATTATGGATACAGTGGTTTGGCATTAATTAATGTTTTGGTGAGACAGTGTCATAATTCAATTTATTTACAAATTTTTACAAAAATTTTTTGGGACATCAACTTGTCAATCGGCTGTGGGGCCGAGGCCTGAAGGGTTAACAAGAGACGATTCAACTGAAAGAAATTACGCTCGCGTTATCACGTATTATTGTACATTTTTGTAAAGAGAAAAAATATAATTTACACAACAGTTTATCGCGGTTTTTTTACTATCACGTTCTTCGACACACGAAAGAGACGCGAAATTGGTGACCCCGACGTGATAGTAAAAAGTACAACAACCCATGTCGGCCGAAATCACAACAACAATCGGGCGAAATATATATATATATATATAGTATATATATATATATATATATATATATATATATATATATATATATATATATATATATATATATATATATATATATATATATATATATATATATATATATATATATATATATATATATATATATATATATATATATATATATATATATATATATATATATATATATATATATATATATATATATATATATATATATATATATATATTTTTTAGAATTGATCAATAAGATGATTATAAAGTAAATAATTATAAAAGCCACTTACATCGTGACGAAGGATTCCCTTGATCGGATTCGGGAATGCTTTAGGTAAGTGATTATAAAGTAATAATTATAAAAGCCACTTACATTCGTCACGATGTAAGTGGCTTTTATAATTATTTACTTTATAATCATCTTATTGATCAATTCTAAAAAGAATATATACACAAAACTATCATATATATATATATATATATATATATATATATATATATATATATATATATATATATATATATATATATATATATATATATATATATATATATATATATATATATATATATATATATATATATATATATATATATATATATATATATATATATATATATATATATATATATATATATATAATGTTTTTATTTAAAATAAAATTAGTAAAAGCTACTTAAAAAGTAGCGAAGGAAATCCCAGCTTGTATTGGGAAATGCTTATGTTTGAATGAGATATACTTACGGATGTGCACGACTTTCGACGGTGCAATGTAAGTTTAAAAGTCCTTTTGCAGTCGACTAACGATCACTATTCATCCATATATCTCATAAATAGGGCTTATCCTTATGCAACACAAAATGCCTTCAATTGAGACGAATTAAGCGAAAAAATAAAAAATTAAACTATTGATCACTTCGGCAAAGCCGTTTTCTAAATGAAAGTGACATTACGAAATAATTCAAATTTCGAATGCTACCAACATTTAAAATATGATACAATTGGCTGAGTTTGTTATCAACGAGCCATTAAATCGAAATAAAAATAAAAAACCTCCATATGCTCAATGAAATGAAAGAAGAAACTTCAATCTTAATTTCTGGCAGAGGAGTTTATAATAAAGATTGTATAATGTTATCAAAATAGGGTAAACCTATATAAAATTGTATAATATTTAAAAATTGTAAAGAAATATTGTAGAAAACAGTATAATATTGTTATATTTGATAAGGTTTGTAAAGAAATCCGTTTATAGGATGATGTTTTTATTTAAAATAAAATTAGTAAAAGCTACTTAAAAAGTAGCGAAGGAAATCCCAGCTTGTATTGGGAAATGCTTATGTTTGAATGAGATATACTTACGGATGTGCACGACTTTCGACGGTGCAATGTAAGTTTAAAAGTCCTTTTGCAGTCGACTAACGATCACTATTCATCCATATATCTCATAAATAGGGCTTATCCTTATGCAACACAAAATGCCTTCAATTGAGACGAATTAGGCGAAAAAATAAAAAATTAAACTATTGATCACTTCGGCAAAGCCGTTTTCTAAATGAAAGTGACATTACGAAATAATTCAAATTTCGAATGCTACCAACAAATTTCTTTACAAACCTTATCAAATATATATATATATATATATATATATATATATATATATATATATATATATATATATATATATATATATATATATATATATATATATATATATATATATATATATATATATATATATATATATATATATATATATATATATATATATATATATATATATATATATATATATATATATATATATATATATATATATATATATATATATATATATATATATATATATATATATATATATATATATATATATATATATATATATATATATATATATATATATATATATATATATATATATATATATATATATATATATATATATATATATATATATATATATATATATATATATATATATATATATATATATATATAGTGGTATTGACACAAGAGCATATAATTTAAAAAGTACATCTCATATTCAAGAATATAGATAGATATATTATTAAATAAAAATCATTTGAGAAAGAGAAATCGGTAAAATTAGAACAATATTGAAGAATTTAACAAATGACTCATTTAGTGTGTAGAACAAATTTGATCGTATTCTGTAGTTAGATTATGCAATATTTTGTTATTCTATGTAGGCTTCGATATTGTTTAATTTTTCCAAACAATAAATTTAAAATTACTCCCGTGCGAAGCCGGGCATACCCCTTGTATGGTATAAAACATACCGGTCAATGCTTTCTTTATTAAAAAAACATTATTATTTTTATATTAAAGAAATCTTATGATAACAATGTTTGTATGTTGTGTTTTATTTTAAAATATCATTGTGAATTATAGTAACGTACTAAATTATAGTACGAGTTGAAATGAAAATGGGATTTTTGAACAATGAGCCTGTAATCTGCTTTAATCGACGCCCTGTTACAATTTTGGCTGGAGATAAATACTGGATAATAATAACTGAATTAACAATTTTTATAGTTATTGGTAAAAAACGACAACAATTTAAGATAGATCTCTTGTTAAATTATTGGGACGTGCGTGCCAAATGAATACAATTTTATGTAAAGAATAACGACTTAACGGACATACTTATTCTGGAAAAATAACTTAGGCAGCAGCCTAAATTAAACTGTCAGGTATTGTACTTACCAGTAAAATAATTATGAGAAGAATGGCTTAGGCAATATAAAATTATGATAAGTATGTATACGTAATATTGCAATAGTCTTAAACGCCAATAAAGTTATGAGATCGATTTGACTAACTAGAACTGATCGATGCAGAAAACTCCATTTCAATTATATATTTAACTCATTTACTTTCTCGGCCCACCAACCGGCCACGAGGTAAAGTATTGTGAACGCGCAAAATGTATTTTTCCGAAATCCATTTTTAGCCGCCCAGAGACGATTAAGATCTATTCCAGATTGAAGTCTGGCTGAGTGTCTGTCTGCCTGTGTGTATTCCTCCACGATAGCGCCCAAACGCTTAATACTATGTCAGCTGAAATTTGGCATGCAGGCATCATTTGGTAAGAGATGAAAAAAGGTTGTGGTTGAAATCGATCAACCAGTGCACAAGTCATATTTCAATCTTGAACTATTGGACCTAGAGTCTTGAAATTTATAACACAGATGCATTGTTGGTCCAAAATTACATGGAAAAATTTTGGTTGGATTATCTTATTTAAAAGTACGCTAATAATATTTAAATTCCGCCATGCATTTCAATCAAATATTATTGCCTAGCCCCCCGAGGCTAGCCGAGAAACGAACCGCGCCGTCCGATGCGATTATGTAACGGAACTTAAATGGGTTCGTCTGCCGGCCATGAGAAGGCGCTCATCGATTTTGTTTATTAAATTTATACTCAGATGAAATTCAGTCCTTGGCTACTTGCCGGGAAAGTCTTAGGGTGACACAAACGATTTTCTTGATTTGTGGCGCTAAAGTAATTTATCCTCTTCACCCTCGATTTGAAAGGTTACTCTTGGATATACTTTTACCCACTTCTAGTTCTATAAATAAAAACAAAATAAAGGAAAATTTATAATCAATTTTACTAACGTAACTTAAACCTCGCTTTAACAAGTTAATTGTTTAGTGTGACCAGTGTAAAAATAACTTGCGTTGTTACCGTAGATTAATTATTGAAATCCAAATAACGAGCGAGGCACTGGCATACATTATTAAAATTCACGAATGCACATATATATGCACTTGTAACGCAGGCAGCAGCTGTCCTTGCTGCATGTTTCTCTGACACCTGGCGCTGTGCGAAATAAAAGCGAATAGGTATCAGGAAACGGCGCGATGCAAAACGAGCGTGGTGACAGTATTAAAAGTATCCACTTTAGATAGCGAAATGCAGTTTATTTTCATTTTGCATTTGCATGGTAATTGATTTTTGGCTGATGCCGCTTGGATAGGAAATTCAGATTTTTATTATGTCCGTTACGGCGCATTGGAAAACGTGATCGAAATAGCCCAAATAGCACAATTTGGCTAATAACGGCCACGGCAACGTTATCGCTACAGCTTTTAGTCACAAGAACTGGTCATATTGGAACTGGGAACCACCGCATTAGGCGCATTTTATACGACTTTTAGCTAAATAGTGGCTGAATAGCGGTCATAACGGCTAACTTTGGTGGTATAAGAAAGCTGAATAAGCGCTTATAAAGCCCTTAGCGGTTGCTGTGGCACCCTTATATAGCCAGCGGCTTTAAAAGTATGAAATCGAATACTATCGCGGTTGTTTGACAATATAAATAGGCTTAAAAGCGGCTATAAAAGTGTCTCCAATTGATACTTAAGTACAACTTCTAGTCGAGTAATGCCTTGAAATGATATAGAATGGTAACAAAAGGAAGCTGCATGATCATTTGCCGTCGCAAACATAGAATTCCTAATGGCTACTAATATATTGTATTTTTTGAGTTTAAAATGGTTATATTGTTGTGAAATACACCATATTCTCTTGCGGACATCATTTCATCGAAAATAATAATTAACATGTCTAATAAAATTTTAACTCGCCTTCAAAATATTAATATATTAACTCAATTTTAATTCACAATTATAGTTTTAAGTTTTATGTAAATTAATTTTATTTTTCGCAGTAAAAAAGAACACTTGGGTATTGTTCATACACTTTGATATAGGATTTAGGTACCTATAATACGTGTATTTTTGTTCAATTCGGAGAACCTTAAATTCGGAGAACCTTAAATTCGGAGAACTGATAAAGAGTTGGCGATCGTACGGCTGAAAATGTGAGTTTTCAGTCTTCGTTTTTATAGCAGCTCCCCGAATTAGTTAATGGATGGCTCTAAAATCTTATTAGCTCTTTCTATTGATGAATAAAACAGATTGTGCGGTGAGAGACAAACAAAAAGACGGACAGATTTTTTCGTTTTTCTGGTTCTAATTGTTTTAAAACTTGGAGAAATACATTTATGAGATAAATCTATATTTTTTTGGGTCAATTCAGTACGCTTCGCACCTGTCATGGATTGCGAGAGGGGCGGCGCTAGCGTAATTATAGAATAAGTAGAGTTTCAATTTGTTAATACAATATTTCGCTTGAAACTATTTTAATAAATTTACCCCTAAATTTAACTACATTCAAGATCCATAAACCTATGGTATTAGGTACACGACAATCGTGTACTTTGGAACACTTTTGTATTTTTTTGACATTCGTTTATTATGATATGTTTTTGATAAATGTGTTATAAATCTGTTGATTGATACATTAACAGATCGACAAATAAAAAAATAAATAAAATCAAATTATTAAATAGGTACAATGGTCTCTCCTACTAATATCTCGAACCTGTTTTTATTTTTTTTTAACCTTACAATATTGCAGCCAAAATTACTTAAAATGCAGATTTACACCAAAGCAGCTTTAGAGGTTTTCATAAAATTTTACACAATTAACAGTAGCTACACCCAATAGTACAATATAAACAATAGATTAACATGAAAAATAAAAATAGGATTACAATTAGATACTTAGTTAAAATTCGGATATAATATAAACTTTGCCGAATAGATAATTCTTAATAGAAGTTTTAAATAGTCTGTGGGATTTAATGAATTTCAATTTTTCAGTACGTCTATCGTAACTTCAAGATTTATATGCTGATCGACTGGAATTTTACAGTTCATAGATGGTTGCATTGAATTGTTGCTGTTCGTGGTGTTATGCGAGAGGATTACGCTGTCTTTAATAACGAATTTTTTTTCTGTTTAATTCATTTAGGGGAGTACTTACAAAGTCTAATTCCTAAAATCCTAAAATGCTGGCGATACGACTCCGGAGGCCCGTTGACCAAAAAAAGCTCTAATGACCTTCTTGTTAATTTTAAATTATTGTAATAATATTATTCTTGCTATTAGTCACGGACATTCTGCGGATTTTTTTAGTTTTTGTTTTTAAACATAAAAATCTAAATTGTATGCCGGGTAGCGAAAATGTTTCAAGTAAAGGGGTAAAGGTGGTAAGTACTCCACCTTTGTTTTAATAATTTTAATTATTTAATACACTTTTGAAACAAGAAATAATCGAAATATTTAGTCTTAAGTGAAAAATTCATTGAGCTACAAAAGTAAATGAAACACTCAAAAGTCGTCAATTTTATGTTCGATTAATTTGAATTTCTTTAGGTGATTGCTACCTATCTATTTCCATACAAAAAACTCTGGTCAAACAATAGCGATTGGAGAATATCACATTGATAAAACTATGATTATCTCGAAAACAAATATACTAATCGTCCGCGATTCGAATTTTAACCAATTTGAAGAGCTATATTTCATACAGAAACGTTGAAATTTAAATATCATAATTCAAGTAGCTATAATATATGGTTGGATTAGTGACGGTAAATATACAGTGAAATTTTACATACAATCGGTTAATTTATCTTAGCGCAATAAGAAAACGAATGATTTTGTTGTACGTCTATATATTATATAAAAAGAAGAAACTGACTGACTGACTGACATATCAGCATAAACCACTGGGGTTAGAACGTTGAAATTATGCACATACCATCGGCTATCCGATCCTGGGCGAAGAGCCGGGCAAAGGACGCCGTGGTCCGCGATAGATTCGGTTTACACCGTTTCACCGCTTCGTAAGAGAGGGGACCGCGCAAGCGACCTCGAACTCGTAAACAGTCGAGAGACCGGAGTAATCTGGTCGCAATTAGAAGTAAGGGCGTGAGTGTAAGCCCGCTGGGTAACATACCTGGTTATCTCGCGGATAAGGCGTTGGCCTCTTACGGGCATGTGGCGGAGCTTGACGGTGGACTGTTTTGTCCAATGCTTCTGCGTTCACTTCACGGGAGATAGAACGACCAATCGTTAAAATTTCCTGAGGTGACGGGTTCGCCCGTTGTAATTGACAACTCTAGTTCTAGTTGCAGCATTATACAGTCGTATGTTGGATGCGCTGTATAGCCCCAGAAGACGAGATTAGCGTGGCATCTTATCACAGTGTCCTTTGGCCCAGTGGTAGAAGGATTGGCCGGTGAGTTTAGACTCGTCGTTTCCAGCGACGCCCGATTGTTCATGGTTGCAGACTAGACAGTTGAAAATATGCACAATCTTCGGGGAGGCTTCTTCAGTGTCCAGCTCTTCCTTTAACTCAAATGCTCCTTCTGTGTATTTCGGTTATGTTTACTATATTTCGATATACGGCACTGAGATGTGGGCATACCCTGGAAATCGCCAGATGGGTGGGGCGATTACCTTACTAAAGCGAGCGGTTCGTTGTTTGGCATGCGTTTCTCGAGACACTCCAGCGACAGACCTGTTCCAATGCCTGGAAATATTGACCCTTCCATTTATATATAATAGAATTAGCTGGATTGGTCTATAAAAAGCGACATATCTTTCTAACTATTCAGAGCATGCACTCATACCCAAAAAGCAAGGCAACTTGCTGAATCCGGTGAGTCACGCAATAGCGAAGCTGGAGCAGTGTAGAAAAGTGAAATTATTCTCCTCATTTAAGTCAAGCCAAAATTGGTAAATATCTGTAAAGTATATTAGTCAATAAATGAATTCTTTGAAGAGAAAATATAATAATTTTCAGAAAATTTCTAGTTAGCAATGTAAAATCCAAATCAAACCATCTATACATAGAATAACATCTATGCAATATATTCGTTGAAAATACATATAACCTTCGCAAATATGAAAATAAAGAAATTGATTTGGAACATGTTGTAAAATTCATGTACCTACCGGTAGATTCTGCTTTTTTTTTAATTTTAATAATTATTCCTAAGTATAATAAATCGTCGCCTTACAATTATAATTTCATAACTCGAAATTGGCATTTATGAGATAACTATAACAGAAGATGTAAAAATATCAACTCTATATTTCCTTAAAACCAGATAACTGAAATTTCCCCCCTCATAGGAGTTAACGGTGGTTGATAAGTTGAAAATCAGCTACAGCTATAATACTAAAAATCGATATGTAGACTTATCTAGCTGAAAGTTCGCAGCACTGTCTGCTATCGTAGCGCAAAAACTCGATATCTCCACTTATCTAGGTTAAGGTTAGAATTTCGGTCCACTTATTAGTTTTTAACAAATCAAAAATGGTGGACGATTTGAAAATTTAAAAAAAACATTACAACGCGTTTATCTCAGAACTACTAAATTCGAGTTATCGATTTATAATTGTAGGGTGACGATATGCTGTCCGGGTGATAAAAGTCCGTTTTTTCTCAATCCGTATATATTTGTATATAGGTCGTTTTTTCTAGCAACGTCAAACCGTTTATTTTTTAAAATAAGAGTAAAAACTTGGACTAGATGACACCTCAGCAAGAGGCAGCGGAAGCGGAAGCAAGGAAAGCAGCCGCAGTACCGCAGCACTCCAAGCGTTAAGAAGTTTTCTCGCTGATACTGGTTTTTCTCCCCGCCCCCCCCCCCCTTCCTCCCGTATTTCACCCCTCCCCCCTCCTTCCGACCGCCCCCACAACAACATCGCTGAATCGGCGTTATTAGCATAAATTCCATTCTTTACTGGCTTCCGGCTATTTTCAGCTGGGTATACGCTTATGGGAAGCGCTTTCAAATCAGAAGCTTCAGAAATTACAGTTAAGAGTAATCTATTTGACGAAACCCCTTTCGGGTGTAGAAATTACAGTTGAAAGAAAACATATTTCTCACCATTTTTAGCGAATCTTATTTTAATCATACATTCAGTAAAAAGGAATAAAGTTAACATAATCAGGAATTATATTAATCGACCAATAAAATTATTACTTCTAACAACAAAATCAAGGTAATACAAATAATATAAATAACCATAATAATAATAATAAAAATAAAAAGAAAAATAGTCGTAATAACATAGCAGTTAAAAACAAAAACCTGAAATAATAATAAGGGATTTGAAAATCTGAAATATTATTATAATCATATATGTATATAAATACTTGTATAATGTACTACTTCTATTATACATTAAAACTCCGAAACAGAACAGATATTTTTATTAAACAAATACCATTTCTCTGCAGTAGAAATAAAAAAAAAAAATAGTAACTAAATTATTGCCATTATAAATAATATTTTATAGTTTAGAAACGTTGGCACCTATAGGAATAAAATATTTTTTAAAACAATACGTGATTTCTACATACTATCACATTTTATTGTTTACCACAAACCGATCATTTTCGCCCCCCCCCCCCTCCCCGAAAATCTGTACAAAAATATATTAGTAAATAAATGTCAGCGTGTTTGTGCTGTGAATCATAAGTAGGATCAGAAACACACCAGTCGATTGGACGGGTCAATTTGCTTCTTCTACATAATTTTACTATAATATTTTTCACAAATTCGATTGATCGATTGATCAATGATTCTAATTTGTGATCTATTCGGTTACATACTTGTTCTATATATATATATATATATATATATATATATATATATATATATATATATATATATATATATATATATATATATATATATATATATATATATATATATATATATATATATATATATATATATGATAAGGTTTGTATTGGGATATGCTTATGTTTGAATGAGATATACTTACGGATGTGCACGACTTTCGACGGTGCAATGTAAGTTTAAAGGTCCTTTTGCAGTCGACTAACGATCACTATTCATACATATATCTCATAAATAGGGCTTATCCTTATGCAACACAAAATGCCTTCAATAGAGACGAATTAAGCGAAAAAATAAAAAATTAAACTATTGATCACTTCGGCAAAGCCGTTTTATAAATGAAAGTGACATTACGAAATAATTCAAATTTTAAATAGCTTTATTTTTTATTTATATATATATATATATATATATATATATATATATATATATATATATATATATATATATATATATATATATATATATATATATATATATATATATATATATATATATATATATATATATATATATATATATATATATATATATATATATATATATATATATATATATATATATATATATATATATATATATATATATATATATATATATATATATATATATATATATATATATATATATATATATATATATATATATATATATATATATATATATATATATATATATATATATATATATATATATATATATATATATATATATATATATATATATATATATATATATATATATATATATATATATATATATATATATATATATATATATATATATATATATATATATATATATATATATATATATATATATTTCTGGCACCTACATACCCTAAAGGGGGCCGACGAGGCCGAATTTTATTTCATCTAGGTAAAGTATTTGTTCCTAGAAACATGGCAAAGAACTTCAAATGCATAAATAATATATGTCTGCCCATATTGCATATTCATTAATTGAAATCCATCATTATCTGGGCTGTGTACATCACCATTATCTGGGTTAAGTCGATGTACCTATATTATAGACACCGATATCGATCGATACCGATATTATAGACACACTGCTTCATCAACGAATAAAGCAGCCCGATGAAATGATCATCCATGTCTTTCTATATAATTTACAAAAAAATAAAAATCAGTTTCTTAGTTGCACTGGGATTACGCAATTTAATTGTATTTATATTTGTTAGTATTTAAAATGTCATTGTATAAGTACTGTCACTACCCCAACCATATATAGCGACTCGAATTATAAGATTTTAATTTTAAAGTTTTTTATGAAATGCAAATGTTTAAATTGATTCAAATTCGAAAAGCGAATATTGGTTTGCGAGATAATCATAGTTTTATTAGTCACCTCCTTCAATCACTATTGTTTTAACAGTTTTTTTTATGGAAATAGACAAAAATCAATCCCCTTAGGAGAAAGTTTTTAAAATCTTGCCTATTCAAATTATTCGAAAATAAAGGTGACGACTTGATCAGTGTTTCATTTATTTGTAGCTCAATTGATTTATTTTCCCTGAAGACTAAATATTTCGATTGTGTATTATATTATTATAATTATTCAAACTATAGTGGCGAGTAACCCTGCACAAATTTTAGACTTTTATGTTTAAAACCAAAAACTAAAAAAAATCCGCAGAATTTCCGTGACCGACCAAAAAACCTAAGCAACTTATGTAACAACGTTAAAAGAATCAGGCTACCCAATTCGGATACGTGTGCTCCAATGCCAATTTTGTGTAGCAAACGCGAAACTCATTCACAACCTGCTGTTCATGACGGAGTTTAGCAAAAACTGCCATAAATGTATGAAACTGTGATAGCTGGAACTACAAACGATGATTAGAATATTTCCGACAACAAATTCTATGAATGTTAAACATTAGCAAATGCATTCTTTGCGACTGTGTTCTTAAAATATGCACTAAGGAGGCTTAATTTTAGATGCTAATGTAACTTAGTTACTAGTATTATGTATGGGTTGGGCCGCATTATTAGAAATTATAAAAATTAATACTTTAAAAAAAACCACTAAAAACACGCTTTTATAAATGCACGTAAAATAATTTCTTTACTTATAGTTGTTTTGGACATAACCAGCAACCGACAACTCACGTCAATATACATCGTTTATAGATATATCAATATTATTCTATTTACACTCTCCATGTTTTTTTTATATTATACTCTCCATATTTATATTAATATAAACATTTTATACAGGCATCTATGTCAATATTTACACTATTTACAGTCAATATTTACAAGTCAATATATAATAGGTTTGTTAAAACCTTGAAACCTGATCGTGTTCAAAGTCCATTACGTTACCTTTCTCACAAGTGTAAACACGGCTATGATACGATATTCCATCATGGAATGCCAGTGCCTATCTTCCGGCTTCATCATCAGACCTTGAAACCTAATCGTGGTCAAAGTGGCCAAGACTTTTCTAACAAATCCAAACACAGCTATGATACGATGTTACATCATGAAGTTCCAGTTCATATCTTCATTCATACACTCCATCATCAGATCAGTTCTGTCGATACCATATTATTGTATTGTCATCAGAACTACATACAGCTGCCAATTTTCATGACGCTACGATCCTTGGAAGATGGTTAAATTAGTTACTTTAGATTCCATTGCATAGTTAGTTACATACAGGTCGACCTAATAAAAGCGTTTTAATATAACAATAACATATACTATCTAATGTACTGGAAACTAAAACTTTACGTACGCTTTGACGCTAAAGTGTTACGTACATTTTAGGGCCGATCTCTATATGAGACCGTTGAGTAAAAGTATGAGTAAAACTGTCGGCTTGCCAATAAACAATACATTTTGCGTTTCAATATAGTATAAGCGATATCGTGGATCGAACCAACTTACCGACAACAGTCGGTATCCTTCGTACAAAATGCGATATAAAAGTAATCGGTGAAATTCGGGCTGTTATTGGGGGTTATCGGGAGTCTCCAAAGGGATTACCGGCTGTGATTAGGATGTCGGAACCGCTTTTATGCTGGCCTCTCCAGCATTACGATACCATGCTGACGGTACTATGGAGGTACCAGCTAGCCATCGGGATGTTAGTAACATGGCAGGTAGCATGATGGCGGTACCATGCTGACACAGGGTTGCTGGCACCAGCCTGGAACGACGAAGCTGTCACCAGGTTAGCACCAGGATGCTGGTACTAGTTTGGCATCAGGATGCTGTTACCAGAATGGCTCCAGGATACTGGCATCAGGTTAACACCAGGATGCTGGCACTGGGCTAACACCAGGATGCCGTTATCGATTCCCACTATGATGGTGGTACCAATTTGGCACCAGGATGCTGGTGCCAGGCCGGCTCTACAGGAGACTGGCACCAGATTAAAACCAGTTTTTTGTTTCATTTCAAAATAACTACTTCTACGGAAATCGCCGGAACTGATTTACCTACTAGAAAATGGGGATAACCTGTCGAAAAGTAAAAGCAGGAAGAAATGAATGAATTTAGTTTAAGATGTATTTATAAAAAAAACTCTGTACGTTGATTTCATAAAACATGAGAGTAATATGGCGCGTATCATATTTTTATATATTAATAGAACGTATAAAAAAAGCGTATCTGACATATAAAAACATGTTTTAATATATTTATATTTTCGCACGGCGCGAGGTGCACTCTCTATGTGCTCATGAGTGACAAATGATACCTACATTCAATCCAAGTTTTACCCTTTTTCCAAAGAGAAATGTTCTTGGGAAAACATGCATATCGCTTCTGTCTTACAAGAAGCTGCATCAGAAGTTGTCATGTCAGACAGGTCTCAATATGACTGTTCAGTCTAAATATCTAGGCTCGAACGCCTCCGTCGTCGATTGGCTACATTAGCTCTTCAGACTATGGTATAGCCGCGACCAATACCATGACTTTAATTCACGGTCCCATAGCTAGGTTCATCTTCCATCGTTTTTTAATTCAAATTTACTGAGAGTTTTTTTTTAAAATAGTCGATTTAAAAAATCACCTTACCTCCAATATTGTTTTTCTCTTCATTCAGGTTTTGAAACCAGCACAGCCCATTATTCTGTTCCTCGCAAGCCTAATCTTAGTTGGTTTTAATATATAAGATTTGAGTAACATTCCTGCTATTTTGTGCGGTTCGTTATTTAGTGTAAATATGAGCAAAGTGCATTTAAAAATCAAATGCAGTGATTAGTGCATACTCATTACTAAAAAAAAATGACTTTTATGCAATGGCACCTGTGCCATCGTCATTATCATACCAGTGTAGTTTCAGACCCCGACAAACCCGAGTTAGGCACTAAGATGAAACTGAATACGGACCAATATTTCGAATAGAAGTCAACATTATTTAGTGTTTATGTAGTCGTTTACCTTATCAAATAATAATTTCGTATCTTACAATAAAGATGAATTCCAAAAACGTAAACTTCGAATTACATGCCTGCCAGTTCGATTTTCGGACTTTTCGACCGTTTTTATGTTAGTCCCGAACAAACTCGATTTTAACCCTTTTCACCATGACAGTGTAGAAACGGAATACGAAAACATGCCTAAACTGTCCTAATCATCAATTTTAGAGCCAGGTAAGCTATGTGTATGGAATTCTGACTCAGGACCCTATAAAGAATACTGAAACATCAGTTTAATATTAGGCTCCATTTTAACGCGTTTTAGATCCTGAATTAGGCACCAATAAGAAACGGAAAATGGTCCAATATGTTTAAGCAGGATAGGGCATTTTTAGAATGCTGTAGTGCTTATATTGATTTCCTTACTTCATATTTTCTTTACTCTTTGAAGAATATTTGTCCGCGGCATTCACGTACATAAATTTAAAGAACTAGTTTTTACTCGAAACCAAACGTTGATAATATGGTTCCGGGGCAAAATTACGTTCCATAAAAGGTGGCCAAGATGGCCAACACACAACATTAAAAACATATTTAGCGTATAACTAAAGATGGGTGAATCGGTGAACTTACTAGAAAATATATAATCATATCCATTTCGTTATACATATATCACTACAAAATAGTCCTAAACTTATTGACTTAAGTGATATTTTTTTAACATTCGACATTCAAATTTTGAGAGGTTTGTTTGTTACTAGCACCATCTGTGATTTGCTCAGTATAATTTCGTTGGTGCATAGCAGAAGTAAATTCGCGTTCGTGTTAATTGATAGCTTTATCAGAAACTAGCTGAACCGCGCCCACTTCGTTGGGCGGTAAACATTTTTACTTGTGATGAAATTATGAGTGTCGTTCGTTTAGTGCTATGATTTATTTTCTGGCTTCCAAAAGAAGGGTTATATTTTTACTGCATATGTATGTATGTATTTTTATGCCAATTTGTCTATATTACCGGGTTTCAAATGAGTGAATGAAATTATTATGATGGAATAAATTATGTTTATTTTAATTGTTCAAAACTTCTCTGATATTAGATGTAATGTTATTATTTGGTACCAAAATATATTGTCTTTCAGGAGTTCCAACCCGAGATACGGTCGCGGTTCCATACCTATGTCGTATTATCTCTTTAACCATTTATGCAGTAAAAGGGAAATTATATGCAGTAAAAGGAGAAAGTCTTTGTTTTAAACACTTGAGATGATAAATTTACTTATTTTAATAAGAATTCATAATTGTTGATAATATGACCAATAAACATGACCTAACGATTTTAAATATATTTTTAATATAAAAAACTACTTTTTGTGACTTAAATATAAAAGTTAAACATATGCCGTCACAGACTGTTTTGTAGGCATTATCAAGCTCTACAACTTTTTTCTAGAACTCGATCATATATCTCTCATCGTTAAGGCAGCGTTCGTAAGAAACGTTTTCATTCGACCGATTTTTCTCCGACTTACTTTGCAAATCCGACTACCACGAAAAAGTCTTTTCATTTTTCGGATTAATATATAGCCTATGACACTCACAAATAACGTGGCTTTCTATTGATAAAACAATTTTCAAAATTGGTTCAGTAGATCCAGAGTTTACTCCCTACAACCTCACAAACTCACAAACTTTACCACTTTATAATATTATAGTATATTATAGTATAGATAAGCAATTACTGAGGGAGTCAACTCGCCAGCAGGCGCCACAATACCACCTTTTTGCCTACCTTATAAAATTATAGTATATTTAATGTTAATAAATTTAAACACAACTTCAAAAGATATTCCTTTTATATTAATAATATGATGCTCATTAAACTGAAGTGCCTTGATATGAGGCCCTTATACGTCTTGCGCCGACTCTAAAGATGCAAGCAAAGTCTTGTAGGAAATTAAAATATAAGGACGCAATATCCAGATATCATAAACGTAATAACCCCTCCCTATCTAATCTTGAAGTTTAGTGTCGTACGTACATGTCTGCGTAATCTGAGACGTTCGCGAAAATGGCCCTTTATGAAGAGAGACGACCAGGTATCTTTAATAAAAAGGTCCCTTTTATGAGCCGTATAATTAGTTTAATGAAAGGCTATTAATAATTTATTTCAGGGTTGGCGTGGTTGGATCGATGATACTTAATATCGTCAAACTTGTCACCAATGTGGCTGCAATGAGATGCTTTACCAATGAGTAATGATCGAATTATGGTGATGTTTATAATTGTATTTAGAATGTCTAATTCACAACAAATCAAACACGTATAAATAAGTTGTCATAATAGAATGCATAGAATTTTGGGATTTATCTATCTCACGTTCCATCAAATTGGTAATTTCTTCTACAGGGTCTTTCATTAAGCGCTTCCTATCTTTAAATTTAAATAATACAAAGTGTGTTTGAGATATCATCGAAATTTTTTATTCGTTTGAAAGACCTATTGATGCCATTTTGTGTGGAATATAATATCGTTCAAATGTCCGCCATGGCTTCTCTGGGTGGAGAGCATCCGAAATGTCCAATTTTCCATGACTCGGCCGCATAAGTCAGGCTGAATTTGACCGATGGCATGATTTATGTTGGCTTTGAGGACCGATGTGGTTTGTGGCTTATTTGCATACACCTGCGACTTAAGAAAATCCCACAAGAAATAGTCTAACGGGGTCAAATCGCACGATCTCGGTGGCCAGTTCACATCACCTCCACGTGAGATGACCATGTCCTCAAATCGCTCGTGCAGAATATCCAATGTGGCATGAGCTGTGTGGCACGTTGCGCCGTCCTGTTGAAACCACATGTCGTTGGTGGCCAGATCATCCAATTCAGGCCAAAAGAAGTTGGTAATCATCGACCTATAGCGCTCGCCGTTGACAGTGATGGCCTGGCCAACGTCGTTCTCAAAGAAATATGGACCGATGACACCGCCAGCCCGAAATCCACACCAAACAGTGACTTTTTCGGGATGCATTGGACGCTCTTGGATTTCATGTGGATTGGTATCGTCCCAAAATTCCACAATTTTGTTTGTCCACGTACCCATTTATCCAGAAATGGGCCTCATAGCTGAAGATGATTTTTCGATGAAAATTAGGGTCAGTTGCCAACTGCTCCAAAGCCCATTCAGCGAACATACGTCGTTGTCTATGGTCGTTTGCTTTCAGTTCCTGGGTCAGTTGAATTTTGTACGGGTGCAGGCCCAAGTCACGATGCAAAATTGGCCAAGTTGTGGTCTGCGAAAGGCCAAGTTCTTGTGAGCGACGCGAAATCGATTGCCTTGGATTCTCCTGCACACTCTCACGGACAGCGGTGATGTTTTCGCCAGATCTTGCGTTTCGTCAACATACCGGTGTTGGTCGATCGTTTACTGAACCAGTGGACTCAAATTTATTCTCACATTGCGAATAGTCCTCTCGGTAGGACGATTATGGCGACCGTAAAATGGGCGAAGCGCGCGGTACGTTGGCCGAACAGAACACCCATTTTGATAAAACAAATTTATTATTTGCACATGTTGTTGAATGCTATATCCGTCCATGGTGATTTGGCAAAACAGACTGAATAAATAACAACTAACTTGACAGATGTAGCTTTAACAAGATGGCCGCTATCAACTGTCAAAGTTCGGAAGTCCCTCTTGGAAGACCCTTTATTAAAGCCATTTCAACGATAAACTTTTAATAATTTGTTTCCCCAAAATGCACTGGTGCTAGCATATATTCAAAATAATTTGAAAATACTACAGTTTAAATGTGGCATAATTATAAATTAACTATTTATATATTAATTATAAAACTTTATATTAATTATACGATTTCGAATTCAAATTCAAATTCAAAGTTATTTATTAAATCTATAGAGTTACACATATTTTAGTTACAAAAACATCCTAACTAGGCCTTACTTGTACTAATGTAGGCTCAATGTAAAATAATATAGAGTGGTTTAAGTAACTTGCGATATTTTTTCCTTATATACAAAGCATGTAATAAATAAATGTAATATATTTAATTTAAGAAGACAGATAATGGTACGTAGTAATAAGAAATTTAAGTATATACAGAAATAAACATGTACATAAAATAATACATATATACTTTATAGTGTGGTATAGTATGGTAAATAATACTATATAAAATAGATTTTTAAATTCGACATATTTGACATTTATAATCTAGACAGCTGCAGTATACAAACAGACAAGCAATGGAGCGCTATTCTCCGCAAGAGCGTAGAGGAATATCACTAGAAATATATATTTTTATTTTATAAAAAAGAATATTCAAAAACAAAATTGGATTATTAATTTGCGCCACCTTGTACATATATGTTATTACTAGCTGACCCGACGAACTTCGTACCGCCTAACAGTCAATGAATGTCGTGTTACAGATTAGCTGAGCTTAATTTATGATTTTATGAAAGTAATACAATGAATACAAAATAAATATTAAGTTCACTACTTTATTAAGATAATAACACAAAAAGAAATATAAAAGTTAAAAAAAAATAAGTATACCTATCAATGGCGTGACAGAAAGACCTGATTGAATTAAACTATTTACCTACATAGTGTGCAGCATGGGATGCACTCGGTTTAATTCTCTTCATTGAAGCACCTTGTGATATACGACATTTTTTGTTTTTTTATCAGGCGCAAGAACCAATAAACAGTAAACATGCTGCGTACAACTGACCATGACAAAAACACCGATTTACATTTTGTATGGGATTTTTTTCTTTTATTTTATATTTTCGTCAATTTTCCATTTTTTGTTTTTAATGGTTATTATGCTATTCGGGACGGAGACAAATACAACAATTCAAAAACCATGAAAATCGGTCCAGCCGACGTTGTTTTATATATATAGATTGTCTCCGTTTCTTCTTAACCCATAGTCAAAAGTGACATAGTTAGGTTTTTCTTTATCAGTGACTATTCCTAGATTTCAGTCCTGCAGGAAAAACACTATTCATTTTGTTGAACAGTCGAGGAGCAATGTAAGAAAAAAGTTTGTTCTCCATTTTGGAAGTAAGTGCTGTCTGTTTGTTGTTACTCGTGTAGCTTTGTGGTGTGACAAATATAAATGATGATCCTCACGATTATAATAGTAGATTAGGATTACCTTAGCATAATATTGACGTGCGTTAGGACTTTAGATTCCTTGTACAAGCTCTCAGTAGGATACTGGAAGATATTAAATAAAGACAGATATTCTCCATTTTGAAGTTTTGATGTCCTCAAGACGCGCTTTAAATTGACGTAATCTTAATATGTCAAAATATTCACGGTTCTAGGTTTATCACGTTGTAGTTCAGCTATGTACCGACAGAATATAGATGGAAATCAACTATTCATTTCAAGTTATGCTTCATCTCACATTTAAGAGTTGTTGGATTGTGCTAAACGCTGCGGGCGAGACAGCTTTGCTAGAATAGTATAACTGCTGTTGTCATATTGTCGCACTGAAATAGGTCGGAAAAACTTTGATGGAAACGTTTTTCAGATCCAGCTGCCCCACAAGCTCGGCATAAAACTTATCCAAACTACGAGGCGCTGGGAAGAAGTCTCAGTGGGACCCCTCACGCTCCACCTACCAGATTTAAACGATTTTTCCCGCGAAATTAGTACGGTCAGTCTGCGAACCTCTACATGGTATCAGCGGTAAGTGTGTCGTGGGCCCATGGCGCCATTTGTCCGCATCTCACTCGAGATCGGGGGGCGAACGGGTCGCTTCTAAGAAAAGGTGACGGTAGGTAATCGTCTGTCTTAGGTAGCGAACGGTTTCGTGCAGCTTCGACCTCAAGATCCATTGTATTTTCGGATCGGTCCAACTCACGATTCAACTCCTATTCATAAGCACCCTCGTGTGGACAGCTACCCTGGGTAAGACTCTCGCGTCTCAGTCCTAACGGCTGGTGGATCAGTTTTCCCTGGAGGATTGCCTTCCGGCGCTACTGGACGGTTTGCGCACCGTTCGGCGATGCCAATCGGTTGTGCAGTCTGACTAAGAAGGAATCTGTAGATTATATAAATATGCTGTCTCCAGCGGGGGTGGATTTTGTCCTGTTGTCATGCCATCCTTGAAACGACCTATCGGACATCCGATCCCGGGTGGTATGAGAGGCAAAGGACGCCCAGATCCGCGATAAATTCCTATCGAATTACAGCTGTAATACAACAACTAGAAGCAGCGTAAGCGACTTCGGCCTCGTAACCAGTCAGAAGGAAGGAGGGATCCTGATGGTTAATTCCAGACGGATATACCCTACCAAAACTGATAGCCAGGGGTCGAGGTGGCCCACTTGGTTACCTTCCTAGTGACTCGCCGGCGAAATATGACTAAAAGGCATAATTAAAATATAATATATTGTCCTGTTTTCTTATTTGCATAACCTCCCAGTATATTTAATGAATTATAAAAACGAGTACATGCCTTATTAGTCAAGTGATTAGTTCTCTCCTTCAGGTAAAAGGGTTAATAACTAATATGTTAATTCTGAAAATATATCTAAGTAATGTATGTGTTTTTTCAAGACATATTATAAGATAGTAAAGGTTTTATAGACAATAATATTCATATTAGGATTATGTCTAAATTACTAATGTACATTTTACCAAATATTTACAATAAATTTAAAATGTTTTGTAAACCATATTATAAACTATAAGACATTTAATGTAAGTCTAATCTCGCACTTCATAATATGCGCCTTGCGGATCAATATTTTATAAGAATGACAGAAGTGCATCCTTATAATATTCTGCAATAAGATAAAATGTCTTATGTGTAAGATATTGTTATTGAGCTGTGTGACATGTCACAATAGCCATTGTCTAATATTCAAGAATACGTAATGTTTTCTTATAATCTAAATGTTATGAGAAAGGCTAAATTTCTTAAGTCTTTGCACTCCGTAGGCGCCGATATTGCGCCATTTGCTATCAGTGCCCCAACTCTTTGGACATCGCTACTGCGCCAATTGCTATCATTGCACTAACTCCGTTGGCGCCGTTATGGCGCCACTGATTATTCTGAGTACTGTTTCCGGGTCGAACGTACAAAGGGTTGCAGCAGCATTTTCGAAGACAGGTTAAATGGAAAACTTCATGTAATGCGAAGTAGTACAAATAAAGTTGTCAACTACAACGGGCAAACCCGTCACCTCGGGAAGTTTAAACGATTGTTCGTTCTATCTCCCGTGAAGTGAGCGCAGAATACTTGGACAAAACAGTCCACCATCAAGCTCCGCCACATGCCCATAAAAGGCCAACGCCTTATCCGCGAGATAACCAGGTATGTTAAAGAGAGGTACAAGGACTGTGGAGTGTGTTCTAAGCAAAAAATTAATTCCGGAAGGCATTAAAACAACCGGATATTGTGACGCATAAGGCGCGGATGCATAATATGTGAGATTGTTTCTATGAATATCACACTATATTGAATTACATAAAACAAAATAAAATTCAAATTCCATTTATATTATCACAAACTAAATTAATTAAATAAATGAATTAATAATAACAATAAGATCTGTTTGTTCAGTAAAACATAAGTTCATTTATCAGATGCTCCAAAGCAAAAATGTCTCAAGAGTTGCTCCATTCTTGAGTAAAAAAAACACTCGGGGTTGACGAAGTTGACTGAAGTTGAATGAAATTGGAAAAATATCTCATATTTCGGATTTTAATTCATAAATATTTATAAAAATGGTGTTATTTAAATTGACTAAAAAGTTAAAAATGTGTCTCGATCGTCATGAAACACTGATCATTGGCTGTATAAAATTATAATTAATACTTTCCCGGCCAACATGACCCGTCAGTCACTTTACACATTAATTTGATAAATCCCACTTATTTTAGCTGCAAGGCACGCTACCAAATTACGTAAAAATTACTTTGGTTCGACGTCAAACTTAAGGGAAAACTTGACATCGAATCGACGTCATTTTGACGTAATTTCCGTAAATTCTACCTGAAGGTCCGAGTGTTTTGTAACTAAATTTTACCAAATGTTTTCATATAGTGCCTAAAATTATTTTTTTTTATGCACAAATTTATTTTATGCACAAAAGTGCATAAAATAAAATTCTCTCTTACAAGTTCATGGTTTAATTTCCAAAATTGATCGATGCGCATTTAAAATAATAAATGACATTTAAAAATATAAATAGAAACGTGCCGAGAATAGAGAAGTTCCGTGCATTTTTGGGAGTTTGTTGAAGGGGATCTGCACCAGCGTCTGGGTAGTTCTTTTTATTTTCCCCGGTTCTTATTCGCACTTTGGCTGCTCAGCGCTCACCATACCTTACTAATATACAGTCCCCTTGCCTGACGTTCAGGATATCGACCACCCGGAACATTATTAAAGGTATTCGTTTTTTGTGACAATAGATTTTTAAAAAACATAAATTAAGGTTTCACTAAACCGTATAAAACACAATAATAAAATAAGATTAATAATAGAAATCTCTGCTAAACATTATGCATACAAACTTCAACATCCACAGCTGCAGTATACTCCACACCACCTAAAAATAAAAATAAATGCTTTTGAATAACAGATTGGCGAGAACAATAACGTGCGAGCTGCATGAAGGTTAGGTTCCGCTTGCCAGCAGGGCGTGTTATCGGGTGTGACATTGACAATAATAATTAATTGTACATTTATATGACGCCATGGTTATCTCTCTTTTCTCTGATGTAACCTTAAATAATATATAGTAAGATTGAAAACTTTGAATTTTTTGCCAGGTTTTACCATACACATACTCCTCCGTGCGTCGTCGATTCTCCGACGTACGTTATATGCTATGGCATAGAATATAATTCTTGGCATGGAATCCATGCCAAGGATCAAGCTCTCTTTTTCCATATCGCACCCGGTGAACGGATGCGTACGTCACGGCATTATTCTGCAAAGGTACGCGATTCGTGCAAGCTTCTGCAAGACTGCGCTCGTGTGCGCGCGCTAGGCGCACATTATCACACACACAGTCGCGCCTGTCTACCTTTTTATCAAGCGGAGAGCATAAAGACGGCGGCGCGGCGTAGCTGGCGAAAAACGAAACAGGGGAAAAAGAACGAACTAAGTTCGAAAAAACGGACCAGTCTTTGCCTGATGCTTTTTTAATCGCGATGTCGCTTTATCATGCGCCGCGGCACTGTCTCCGTCCCACTCTGGCTGTATTGCGTCCGTCAACCGCGGCGCGCCGCTGCTCCGCTCGCACTTTCGCACACACTGCACTTTCATGCACCTCTATTACCCTCATTACCATTAGGGGAATCATTATACCGCGCATATTTAATAGCTCATTTCTTTGGACTTCCTCGAAAGCACCGCTGGATTAATTATTTTAGAGCATTAATGAGATAGGATGTTGGACATTGCATTGAATCAGCGGTCAGCAACCTGTTTTTATACGACTGACTAACTAAAAAAGAGTTTAATGTGTTCAGGTCTCATCTATGTATGTTTTCCGTTTCATTATTCCGGCGTAACTTCTAAACGATGAACCAATTTAGGTGTGTGTCTTTGGGTGCCTTAACTGTTTAAATATCAAGTAAATCGTTGTCTAAATGTCCAAATGGCAATAAATTTGCATAAATATATCGTGTTTAATGTCTATTGAAAGGACTGATTCAGTACATTCCGTAAATATACAAGTATCTATGTGGATAAATACATAAAACACAAATAATTCATTCAAAAAACCCTAATAAAAATAATTATAAATACAATAGTTTAGTTTCTGTAACGGTACTCGTGTTTTTATTCTTTTAATACTTGTTATAAATGTGCTCATTTGAAAACGAATCCAGCCATAAAAAATAATCAGAAATAGTAGGGAATGATAGAATGCCATCTATTAGTATATCTGAACATTAAATTGCGTAGTTATTACGTATAGAAGTCTGTATTCCAAATTACAAATTGATATCTTTATTTAAATAATATTAAAATAATAAGAGCTATGATTTTTTTATTCGTGATTAATTAAATTATTTTTTTATTTCGAGATAGGATACCGTAGAGCGTCTTCTACAGTAATTCATTTATTTATTTATTTATTTAACAAATCAACATTACAGTACATACCAATTCGTTGAGATGCAATATATATAAATATAAAAGTCATTAAATATGCAAGCTGAAGTATTAAAAATATTAAGAGTAACAAAATTAATTATAAAACAATAACAAAACAATCGATCTTATTCTAGCATTAACAGATAGTGCAATGCCCATACCTTGAAGAGATGTGGGCTCGCAGTAAAAATACCCAGGTCTGACGCTGTCGAACATAGCGCATGTATATGTCGCAAGGCACGCGTAAGGAGACTCCATCGACTTAAGTTAGTACGCTAGGACGGCCCCGCAAATAGAGTGTGTGACCGAGCTCTAATATAGTTATCCGGAACAAAGAGACAAATCTTCGCTAGCATGCTAGGATTATCAACTTTGCCCCGGACCAGCTTAAAAACGTAGGCTATGGTAAACATTTCTTTATGCAATTTAACGGAATTATAGCCCACTATGCCTAGTAAAAAGTAGCAGGGTATTAGTAGGGATAATAACTGTATTTCTTGAAATATACAAATCGTAAAAAACCTTTTTTATTTTTTTCCAACATGGTGATATAAAGATCTTCATGTGAATTCCATATAACTGCATTCGTTTCCAATCTACTTCTCACAATTGAATTAAACAATGTCTGCATAACCCGGACTTTGTGAAAATACTTTAGGTTCCGAATAACGAAACCCAGTCATTTAAAAGAGGACTTAGGAAAATCAGTGATGTGCTCTTTGAACGTAATCTGAGAATCAAATAGAACTCCTAGATCCTTCATCTTCGCAACTCTAGTAAGCACATCGCCAGCGATGGAGTAATCATACATCAGAGATGCGGTCGATCTAGTGTATGCCATCACTGAATATTTAGAGACATTGAACGAGAGATTTTTATTCTGGCTCCAAGACCAAACGGCGTCAATATCCCGCTGGAAAAGCTCGCAGGCCACATCAGCTCCAGTGAACATGTACAATTTAATATCGTCGGCGAAAATTAAACATTGCGCAGTTACGATTACTTTACTCAGATTCTTAACAAAGAGTCATAGTCATAGTCAATTTTATTAATTCCAAAAAGTACATATTGTGGAACAGGTCATTTTACATTTGCTCAAATTTAATCACAACTTCATTACGTGTAAATATATTTTTTTTATATAAAGACAAGGCAAGACTAGGCAATAAAGTCTTTTATATAATATATACAAGTTATAATACAAAAAAGTCTTTTATATAATATATAGGCAATAAAGACTTTTATAGACAAGGCAAGACAAGGTAGCATAGTGGTTAGGTCGCCTGATCTTACATTGTAAGGTCCCGGGTTCGATTCCAGGCCGGGTCACCATTTTCCGTTGGGATCAAATTAACGGAATTGCATTTTCAATTCTGTCGATCGAATGCAATAACAAGACACACACTTACAGACATGTTACACGCACACATACATATAACACGTCATAGTAGGGTTGGTTGTAAGAGATTGTCATATTCTGTCAAACAAACAAACAAACAAACACTTTCGAATCAATTACAAAATCTAACGGATTCAAATTACAAAAAAAAATGCCAAGTTTTTTTTAATTATTTTAGAAGTACCTAATTAATTTTGTTCAAATTAGTCAGTCGAAAAAAATAAACAGAGAGTTAATTAACAATAAGCTTTACAAGAAAATCAACACCAAACTAACTGAATACAGAACAAAAGTTTGACCGACAATTAACAAATAGATTTGATAAATGGTAAAATTATCTTTTAAAATTTACCAGAGCTTTGCCAAATTTATCATCATTATAGAGAGTATGCATGGCTAGGTTTATTTTTATACATTTCTTAAATGTAATTTCTTGAAGTATTTTATTTTCTGATGGCAACAAGTTAAAAAATTTGAACCATATATATATACAATATTCCTGGTGTAGAAAAAGCCGCACTTTAGGAACTAGGCCATTATTTTTATTGCGTGTGTTATATTCATCCAGAACCGAGTGCTTTTCCTCGTTTTCAGATTTGCTTTCGCATAAATTAATCACTGATATTTAAATTCACATTTAGAAGTCAATATTTTTCTATTTTTAAAGGTTGGAGCACAGTGATCTTCACATTTTAACCCAAATATTATCCTGAGTGCTTGTTTTTGCAGTATATGTAAATAGTGCGTCGCTTTACTGCCATATCACGAAAGCCACCATATTGAACATACTCATAAAAGATAAATCTATATTTGTAACTATGAGTCTACATTGCTTTTCGTAGTAAAATCCTAGCTGCCGAAACGTAGTACGGCATTGAGCAATATAATACCCTAAATAATCTATTGTGTTTCGTAGGTAGCAGTATTAAAATTAGCATGCACTGTGTTAAAATGTCTCTCAACGTTACTTTATTTAGGAAAAGTGTTACTTACTAGCATTGATTTTAATTACACTATAAAATCAATGGTACTAGTAATAAATAAATGCCTCTTCCTTTAAATAAAAAAATTCTAAAATTGTCTTCCAATTTATTCTCAAAGTAATAAGTTTTTGTTATATTCATACTAACAAGATAGACGTTTGTAGTCGGTCGCGGTTGTTTTTAACATTAAAAATACGACAAAAACAAATTTATAGCGTGATTTTTGTAGCACCCGGCGTTTCGGCGATGTTGCAAACGCCGCTGTTTGTTTGTTTTGTTTGTCTGTTCCTACTTCTTATTGTGTAATTTCACAATTGGAGGGTTTATTATCATACGACAACTCTTTCAACCAACCCTACTATGAAGTGCTTATATGCATGTATGCGTGTAAAAGTGTCACTTGTTATTGCATTCGATCGACAGAATCGAAAATTCAATTCCGTTAATTTTATCCCACCAGAAAATGGTAACCCAACCGGGAATCGAATCCTGTTCTGTTCATGGCAGACATGCGTAGAATTGTTCAGGGTAGATATGCGCTAATTTTGATTTAATTCTATTTATAGGATAAACTTTTCCTGATAACTTTTTCATGCGCGCATGTCATATTTTCTCTCTCTATCCTCTCGCTTCTTCACTCTCTATTTTTTCCTATTGCTATTTTACATAATTGTCGTGCATATATAATATCGGTTTAAATTATTTCCTATTATTTTTACTTTTTTAAAATTTAGATATTAAAATGTAACTACTTTACTGATATTTGTGGTTTATCTTATTGTAAACAATGTTGTGTAAATAATGACTGTATTCAAACGAAATAAAATAAAAACATGGATTAACAATCTGTTGTTATTTCTATCAACCTCATTATTATCTAAATCCACGTTTTTACTCGCTTTTCGGTATTGAAATATTTCAATTTGTGTTTAAGAGGCCGTGTACGAAATCGATGTGGGCTTTGATACCTCTATAGTCAATGGTATATAACTATAGTTAGGTAGGATTTTCGGAACCAAAGAGATACATACGTCCACCCTTTCGAAGCGCTCGGCGGCGACTAGCTGACTTGAGGCGTGAATCGTATCATAGGCGAGTATCATAACGCGAGAATTAGATTGTTTTAAAAGACCTTATTGCCAATTTTAATTAATGTTTTGCATTTTTTTTTGAGGAAATGGATTGATATTGAACTAAAGTTTATTTCTGTTGTTTTTATTTTATGAACGAGAGTTCTAAAAGGCCAAAATCAAAAGCATTTCTTCGCCCATTTTCTAAAAAATTTGATGAAGTTAAATATTTTTTTTATCAACAATTTTATATGAAAGTAGTAAAAAGTGATTCACTTCCACAGAAAACTTTCACAACAATACAATGTAATTTTTTTCTACCATTTAGATGTCAAAACGATTCGTAAATATGTTATATTCTAAACCTCTTACAACAAAAATTCACAAACAGTCGCCGGTTTAAGGTCATTTATTAAAATTCTATAATAATTTTCAAAAAAGTAGCTCACTCATTAGACAATATTATAAATGATCTTTTATGTTGTGCAATAAAACTTATAGAAATACAGTATTTTAACCTTAAATTCACTTCTGCAAAATTACGTAAATTCACGAAATGCGCAAAATTTCGTGTACGGCCTCTTAAAAGTTGGATTTAAAATATTTTTTTTTGGTGCATAAATGGCAGTGGAGGGCAATCGTACAACGCTTTGCGGGCACACTTAAACCCGAAAACATTGACATAATTTAATGTAATATTACATTCCTGTCCACCCTTGAACAGGCTAGTCCCAGTTGGGTGATAGAATTATATAAGCAAAAGGTTAAGTTTTTGCCATTCGGTTCCTGTCATTTTTGTAAGCAAAATCAATATATTATGTAATTAATTCTTAAATCTTCTTCTTCTTCTTCTTAATAACAATAATAATAAACTCTTTATTTGCACTTTAATACTAATTGTATATAAAAAGGCGAGCTTATTGCCACATGGCAATGTCTTACAACTAACCTAAACAGCGTGGTACATGCGCGCGTTGTGAAAATAAAGATTATTACATAACATACAGACAAGTAGAAGAATTTAAAACTAATAATGCCCGAGGAGAGGAACAGAAAAGAAAGGGAAGGACTGGTAACTTCTTAGAAAGGTAGTAATCCTTAAGGTGAGTCTTAAACGATGGTAAAGAAGGCGAGTTTCGTATATTTGCTGGTAGATCGTTCCAGAGTCTTGCACCATGGACACAGAAAGAATAGAAATAGAAATAACTATTATGACTCGGTATTATTAATAAACTATCAGAGGCTGACCGAAGTACGAGACCGTGGGATCTTAGTGGTTCAAAAAGCTCGTGGAGATAGGGATAGGGATATTATGGTGTCGATTGGGAGAGTACACGATATAGGAGAGCAAGTATATGAACAGTTCTTCTTTAGCGTACTGGCAACCACTTTAACTGTGCCCTATGGTCGGACACGTGATCATACTTACGTAGACCGAAGATGAATCGTATGCAAAAATTTTGCAAAAGTTCATGTTTGTTAAGCAGTTCCTCTGATAAATCGAGATAAGCCACATCTGCATAGTCAAGGAAAGGTAAGAGGATCTTCTTCTTCTTATATATAAAAATGAATCGCCGTGCGTTAGTCTCGCAAAATCTCGAAAATTACTCGACCGATTTTAATTATTATTTTTTTTGTTTTGTTTGTCTTGATTCAGGGGTGGTTTACAAAAAAAAATATTTAGGAAAATTAAAAGATACAACTGAAAATCTTAATTGGTCATTTTGGCAAATGGGCCACTTTCAATAGATGGCGTTCGCGGCGATCCTATTGTTTGACAGTTATGGATGGCGCATCCATAACTGGTTATTCATTCCGTGCGATTGTGTACAATTTCAAAAAGTCGAAGAGTCGGAAAGTCGAAAAAGTCAAAAGAGTCGAAAAAGTAAAATAGTCAAAAAAGTCGAAAACGTCGAAAAAGTCGGAAAAGTCAAAAAAGTCCAAAAGTCGAAAAATGCAAAAAAGTCGAAAAACTCAAACCGTAGGTACATGATTCGGCCATATTATAGAAATCAATTAATTGGATTTGGAAGGTTGATTAGGATCAATAAACGCTTATGAAGAGTTACAATCAAATCAATTTTAGGTGGTACGAAGTTCACCGGGTCATCTAGTAAATAAATTAAACTAAAATACGACATATCCTCTATCAATTCGTAAAGAAATCGCCTGTCCTATGTATGTTTATCAAAAAATAAAAATGTTGTATGCGTATATCCGAAAACAAAGCCTTAAAAATGTTAATTTAATAAAAGTACACTCAAGCGCGATCTAATGGGGTGAGTCGAGGTGCTTTCACGAGTAATTAACAATTAAACAACGTTTAAGCATACCCTCCTATTGACCCTCAAATAGCGCCAAATTATTCATAAGATATGTTTCGGGCAGTGTTGCTAATAACTTTTAGGGTCGCTTAGAGACCTGCTGGGGTCATCTACATGGAAATGAATGAAATATTAATGCGGATAGCTTGATGATTCATCTTAGTTTTGAGAATAAATAGCTATTTGTTGATGCTGAGAGCTTTAAGGTCAAAACCACGTAAATAATTCAACAACAGGCGGGAGCCTATTGTCGAATCTCTAAGGAATTGCAAAAATTTGCTACTGCTTTAATATGTTGGATTCTTCGTTTTAGAACCAGCCAATTACTTGGGCTTCATATTTCTAGCGTAGAGGAGTAGACATTGAAATTTCTAGGGCATCACGTCTTTATTTTTCTAGAAATATAAGTGTACATACATACATCCGGGTAGGAATCTGGCCTAAGGGCTAGTTTCCCCTAGGATTCAATCTTTTGGCGCTCCTGGACGGTCTGCGCACCATGCAGCGTAATCCAATCGATTGTGCATTCTGACTAACAGTCGGGGGAGTCTGGAAGCTATACTGTTTCCTATAGAGCGGGGGTGGCTGCTGACCTTACGGCGACTGCTCTTGAAATTACCATCGGCTACCCGATTCCGGGTGAAGAGCCGGGCAAAGGATAAGCCGGGCGTAAGGGAGAGGACCGCGCAAGCGACCTCGAACTCGTAACTAGTCGAGAGACCTGAGTAATCTGGTCGCAATTGGAAGTAAGGGCGTGAGTGTATGCCGACTGGGCAACATTCCTGGCTATCTTGTGAATAAGGCGTTGGCCTCTTACGGGCATGTGGCGGAGCTTGACGGTGGATTGTTTAGTTCTAAGTGTTCTGCGCTCACTTCAAGGGAGATTAGAAAGTTTTAATGATTATTTTGTTAAAACTTCCGGATGTGACAACTCTACTTGTCCCCTTCTGTTTCTAGGGAGGACTTTTCTAGACGCGATGATAACTCCCCTGGCAGATACATCACAAACACTGCCTACGCGTTCGAATATCAACTTAGAACGATCGATAGTATGGCGCGCCCTGGATGCTAGGCGCTTTGGTGAAATTAAATCGCCGCCTGGGGTAGGTATCACCATCCCCCCCCCCCCCTCCCCCCTTAGATCTGGGGTTGTCAATGGATCCGGGGAGATCAAGATTTGGTAGCTTTTCACGTCGATCCCTCGACTGTGCATTTCTACATAGTCAGACCCGATTTTTCAGAACAAAGGTTGACTGCAAGATATCGCTATTGCAATAAGTCAGCCATTTGTTTATAGATTGTCTTTTTTTTTATAAAGGCGGTGTAATATTCATTAAGTAATGTTTTTATAGCACGACAAAGTTATTCTATTCTATTCTATTCTATTTTTTTCATACCAATGACATCTCGCCATATTCTTAAATTTGACATTTTAAAATTATCGCCTACTTTCGCACTAGCATTTTAAAAGTTGTAAATTGATTCATCGTTTTTGGCGGGAGCGTTCCGTTGCGAGTTTCGCTTCCGCCGCCCGAGCGCGCTACCCGCTCCCTATGTATTTGGAATGCGAGCTGAGACGTCGGCAAACATTTACATTCCAATGAATAATTTTCATCCCGTGATTGAAATTGAAACGTTTGAGATTAACTACGCGTCAAGAAAATTGCCTTCGTATTTTTCAAAGGGAAATTAACCAGAAACGAACCGGAAAAGCAATTTAACTTGGGCTGCGCGTTCGCTATATTATAATCTTTGACGAATCGTAGGCGAATAAGTAGTAATAAATAGTGTGAGGTATTCACAGATTTAATTATAAGCACGTGAAAATCACTTACGTTAAAAAACACATATTTTCTCTTTCTGGCACTGCTTGAAGTTATAACCAGATTCCTCCGGCCTCACTACTGGTTACAGGTTCGAACTCGTTTGCACGACCCTCTCCCTAGTGTAACGGTGATCGGTATCTACCGAATCTATCGCGGACCACAGCACCCTTTGCACTGCTTTTACCCGGTATCGGTTAGACGAATGGTCGTTTCAAGAGCGGCTGCCACTAGGTAAACAACTGCCCCCGCTCTATGGGCCGGGGGAGCTAATGGGCCCTTGCTGAGTTGGCCACGAAGACCTATTCTGTTTCAGGGTCGGTCACACTCACGGGTCAACACCCATCCGATGGCCTCCACGCATGGGGTGCGAGCCTGGGTAGGACACTGGGTCAACCAGTCTCCCCTGGGAATCAATCCTCTGGCGCTCCTGGACGGTCTGCGCACCGAATCGATTGTGCTCTCCGACTAACAATCGGGGGAGTCTGGGAACTGTATTGTTTCCTATAGAGCGGGGGTAGTTGTCTACCTTACGGCGACTGCTCTTGAAATGACCATTGGCCATCCGATCCCGGTTCAGAGTCGGGCAAAGGACGCCTTGGTCCGCGACAGATTCGGTGCACTCCGTTTCACCGCTTCGTAAGGGAGAGGACCGCGCAAGCGACCTCGAACTCGGAACCAATCGAGAGACCGGAGAAATCTGGTCACAATTGGAAGTGAGGGCGCGAGTATCTCGAGCCCGCCGGGTTTATTCCTGGCTCACTCGCGGTAAGGCGTTGGACTCTCACGGGTTGTGACGTAGCTGGACGTAGAATTGTACTGTCCAAAGTCTTCTACGTTCACTGCAGGGCGACAGAACGACTAATCGTTAAAACGTCCTGTGGTGACGGGCTCGCCCGTTGTAGTCGACACCGCAAGATGCCCCCGCTCTATAGGAAACAAAGCCGTTTCCAGACTCCCCCGACCGATAGTCGGTATGCGCAGTCGATTGGCTGACACCGCACGGTGCGTAAACCTCGCAGGAGCGCCCGAAGAGCGCTCCTGGACAGTTTGCGCACTGAATATATGAAGTATTAAGCTAATGTAAAAGATAACAATTCTACAGTCTGTGTAGATTTGATTTGACAATAGGCGTCACGGCGCGGCGGCCCGGCGGCGCTGCGCGTCGTTGGCGTCGCCGCGCGTCGTTGCGTCGTTCTCCCGTTTGCCGGTCGGCGCGCTATCAGCGCGAGGTGTGGAGCGTGAAATGAAAGGATGATGAAGACAAATGAAACATGACAACTGAATAATGAAGGGCGCCTCAACGAATAAAATGTCCTCACTCGAGGCGCGCACTGATATTTTGGCGAATCACCGACGAATGCAGATTTAACGCGAGGAACCGTTATGCTTTGCCTTCGAGTTCCACATATGGTAGTAAATAAGCTTAGACCTACTTGGAACGTAGTTATATTGAAACTACATTTTATGTTTTAAAAGTCTAAGTTACAGTAGATCCTTATTAAGACAGACCCCGTTAAAACGGATTTTGCATAATCCGGGCAGATTTTCAAATAACAATAAATATTTTGTACTGTGATTTTGTGCTCTTGCACACTATTTTGTACTTATTTTGATGACCTTGCAGAAATTATTTACTCAGATTAAATGATTACTGCGGTAGTAAATAAGCTTAGACCTAATTGGAACGTATTTATATTAAAACTATGTTTTATATTTTAACAGTCTACGTTACAGTAGATCCTCATTAATACAGACCCCGTTAAAACGGATTTTGCAAAATCCGGACAGATTTTCAAATAACAATAAATATTTTGTATGTATTTTGTAAATCAGTGTGCAAGTGCACAAACTTGCACACTATTTTCTACTTATTTGATGACGTTGCAGAAATAATTTACTCTGCTTAGACATCAACATTTAAGGACATAGCGGGAAAATGGCCCCGGTGGCATGGCGGTTAGGTAGCTTGGTATCTTCTTAACGCAACAAAGAGTAACTTTATGGTATTTTCAAGCACACAAAATTCCAATACGGGCACTCAAGTAACCTTGCACATCAATAAAAACGTCATTCCCCAGACTAAATGCGTCAAATTCCTAGGTGTACACGTCGACGATAACTTGAAATGGAATAGACACTGCGAGGCACTAGAGATTAAATTAAGTAGAGCTTGTTATGCATTGCGTATAGTTAGGAAAACTCTGAGTGAATTAGAAACGAGGAGTATTTATTTTTCCTACTTTGAATCGATACTGAGCTACGCCATTACGATCTGGGGAAACTGTTACGCTTGTCACAAGGAACCCTTATTTATCCTTCAGAAAAGAGCATTACGGATTATTGCCAGAGCTAAACATATAGAAACATGTAGACCTATTTTTAAAAGATTGAAAATCATGACTCTCACATCACTTTACTTATATAGGCTATTATTAGATTTTTACACCGAAAAGGAAAGTTACGTAAAATTTAAAGATACACATAATAAAAACACCAGATACAAGAATAATTTCATTCTACCATGCGTGGTTTTAAACGCTGCTAGGCAAAGTACCCAATTCTCAGGGCCTTATTATTTTAACCGCCTACCAGTTAGCATAAAAGACAATAGCAATCTCAGAACGTTCCAAAAACTTTTAAAGGATTTTTTACAACCAATACGTTTTACTCTATTGAGGAATTTATAAATTTTACAAAATGACTTTTTTTTACAAAATACTGATTATTTCATTTGTTGATTGTTTAAACTTGAATTAATAATTTTATTGATTGTTTTAGTTATATGGTATCTTATATTTAAATGTAATTACAATGTATTTAGATTCTTCTTAGACAAAACATTATAAAAATTAATTTGATTGATTATGTGATTATTGATGATTATTGCTTGTGTTTGATCATTTCTGATATTGAATATTTTAATTGTTGATAGTTTTAGTTTTACTGATTGCGCCTTATATAGCTTCTTCTTTATGAAGTTTCTTCTGAAACAAAATATTGTATGCTCTCTGGGCAGTTTGTTAATTAAACATTGTAGGTATGTTATTTAATAATTCCCACAATAAAGAACTTGAACTTGAACTTTTGAACTTGATCTTACATTGAAAGGTTCTGAGTTCGATTCCCCGCTGGGTCACCATTTTCGATAAAGATAGAAGAGATAAAATTAACGGAATTGCATTTTCAATTCTGTCGATCGAATGCAATAATAAGACACATACTTGTACTTGCTTTCTATCAAATTTCATTGATTCTATTGGTAATAACTAAACGTTATAAAAAGATTTTTAATTAAAAAAAATATGTCCTAATTAATTTAAGTTTCACATTTTCTGCGGTAAAAGTAAGCATATTGTAATGATAAAATCGTTTTAGATCTTTCTTTAAAACGTTTGCTCCTACACGGGATGTATTCGTCAATCAACCTTACACGACCTTCGGCCGGTGTGAAGATAGAAAGCGTTCTATTTTGCTCGGTGGGGCATTATATTTTGGGAATTTATGTGTGGATAAGGGAGGTATACTTTTATAACTTTCATTGGTACAAGTTAACAAAGTTTAGGTACAATTTTGTACTGAAAAACTGTACCGCGTGAAGCAAAGAGAGGTAATTATTACCATTGATTATATAGGGTATCAATTGCTAAATGCCATGGTACGTTTTGGTAACCCTTCCGCGCCAGTGCCATACAAGTGGCGCTGATAGCAATATCCGGCGAAACTAATAGCAATTTGTAAGGCCATTATAATAACATAGAAAATGCATGGTTTTTAATAAATTACTGGTTGATTTAAAAAAAAAGCCTATAATTTAACCAAGGATTAGATCACAGAAAGAACATACTCTGATTAGATCGTAGGAATATTATGGAGAATTTAAAATGCCATCTATTAGTCTATTTGAATATTAAAGCGCTTAATTATTAAGTATTAAAACCTGTAATTTACGTAAATAATATTAAAATGATAAGAGCTCTGATTCAAAATTCGGTTGTTATTACATATTTTAAGATAGGATACTGATACGGCGTGTTTAGAACGACACCTATTAGCCACCTTCAGCCGAATTAGAACGACACCTATTAGTCTACTGAGTATAGGAGATTAATTAAGGGTTGGAACTACACGTTGCGTTTCGTAGTAAAATCCGACCTGCCAAACCGACGTACTGGATTGAGCAATTCAGTAGGTACCTTATATAATCAATGCTATTACCTAAAACTGCAGACATAATACAAAAAAATTATCACCCATATCACCTAACTAAAAGTTTGCTAAAGGTATTTTAATGCTGGTAATTGTCAAAATTATTTCTCGCGTTTAACGTGTTAATAGTTGGTTCCTCCACATTAATCAGTATTTTGATTTGTGTAAACTACCTCTAAATAGTATATTTGAGTTAGTAATTTTACATATTGAGGCATAATTTTATCATTAGGCAAAAAAATACCTAATTCAGATTTTGAATGTTTAAATATGAAATGTAAAGTTAAATTCAAAATTAATTTAATCCCCCGTATACTAGGTGACTAACTCTTACATACCATACTAGGTGGGGTTTGACATACCCCGGAAATACAATAAAATGAAATCAACACTTAATATTTTATGAAAGTTGTTAATAGGAAAATTATTGCAATAACCAAAAATGATAGGTTTAAGTAAAAAACATATTTACTTATACATTTGACTAGACTTTTATTTAAAAAAAAAAACATTTTTTCAACTTATAATGTTTATTCTTAAGAATTCTTATTATTATTATTACTAAATCAACATATAATATATTCTAGGTCTTTTATTAGGAATTCATAGAAAAAACCTTACAAAGTGGGATGTGATACCCAAGCGGAGTTTACTCATGTGTTGCGCGCTCTGAGGCTGATGCCGGACTGAATGAACTGCACTAATCGGACGGTAACATCGCATTTGCAGCTACTGCTTCTCATATGGTATACATTCTGTGGCATTCCCACATATGGTATGTGGGAATGCCACAGACAGTTCTAGGGTTTTCATTTTACAGAAAAGTGCACTAAAATCAATTGCAGGAGTATCCCGTGACACGCACTGCGAACCATACTACTGACTTTTACGTCTGAATATGTTTTAAAATGTCTACTATATGCTAAATCTAATATTAACGAACAAGCGGTAAACGGGAATATGCACTCCCACAATACACGCAGACGTGGTGATGTTATTCTGCCTAAAGTACGCTTTACGCAGACGCAAAAGTCCTTTGGATATTTGAGCTATAAGCTCTTTAACCAGCTACCACTCTCCACAAGAAAGATGGAAACAAAGGAGTTTAAAAGATTTATTAAACAAAAGCTGCAATCCACACATGCTTTTTATGAGCTGGGTGATTTTTTGAGCATGCCAATTCTTTCAAATGGGAATAACATTAATATGTAACTTTCAGGTACCTCATTTAAGTTTTTATTGTTTAATAATAATATTATGAATTTAATATTTAATATGTAGATTGAAATGTTCAACGTAACATACCTGACATACGTTGTTTTTTTCCAATTTTGTTTTGATACTTTCTATTGTGTGATTATTTTTTGTATAGAGTGCCTAAGATGACTATCAATATTCTTATAATAATTATTTATTTTATATGTATACTCATGTACATAGATTCAGCTGTATTATTTTAAAAAATTTTTTGGTCTGCCGTGTAAAGCCGACTTTAGTCAACGCTATTGATTAATATTTCTGCTTTAATAGTTTTATATCTACATATATTAATATATTTTTAGCAACTGACGAATTCTAATATGCGTTAATTAGCTTTAATTGATAATTCATGCTTTTATTGTATATTCTGAATAAATAAATTGAATACTGAATACTGAAAACTGAATACTGAGAAAACGAACTCGCGCGTCTTTTTGGTTTAAGAATGTTATACCCCACCTCGTAGACGGAGGGTTAAGCAGTTGTTGTAACGTCATCCTAATGTATCAATTAAAACAAAAAGGATAATTTTTTGTTTAATTGTCTGATCTTGATAGATTGATATACAACACTCCTTATATAGACTTTTGTAATTTAAGTCCTTTGCCTCCCACGAAGGCGACAAATAGATATCTGCTAACATTCCATTTATGCGTCCGAATGGCGAGTACAAAAAAGGAAAATGGGGCGTGATAATTAAATCAAGAAATTTTCCATTAAGATTCTTCAGCCGAATTCATGACATGGCCGCTTTCGAACAATAAAAAAGAAGTCCTTTCACCCTCCTGGCGATTGGGAAGACGGCAGAATAAGCCACGTCGCAACTTTGGCGGGGAAACGAGATGCCGCCACTTGAGAAAGTTTACCCTGAAGCTCTCATTCGCGCGTACTGATACCAAACGATTCGGCCCAAATTCGGGATTGCATTTTAACCAAAGTAACCATTTCTAACTTAGTATTTTTTAACTCCTCAAGACAGTAACGTCCCGAATCGGGTACGATATATTGTAGTCGATGCTCAGTAACGTCGCAAAACGGGTACGAGTGCGGCGCGATAAACCGCGCTCTCAACGAACTGAATTTACACCAAAATCACAGTGCAACCACCCCCTGTTAGATATGTATGAGAAAGACGGATAAATTCTGTATTGTATTCATATTCAGTCATGCTTCTCGTAGTCTAGAATCCCTAATATATTTTTTTGTATTCTGGGGGCACAGTCGAGTGCTGCCATTGCTCGGATCTGTGCTTCTCTTCGGATATTATGTAGCTTCTCTTCGGATATATGTATGAAAATAAATAAAACGAACTAATAGATTTGGTAAAGCATGTAATAACGTACACAAATGTGTTTACAATTTATGTATAGGGTTTCGTATTTTGAGATAAAACGTCGAAATCGCTGAATAAAAGAGTTTTTTCCAGTTCTCCAACTTTCTAATAATTAATCATAATTATCTAATTGTTTTACAAAATGAGGTTTTAATGTTTTATATTTCAAATTTCAATGCGATCATTCTACAATTCCTTTTTTCACGATCCATCAAGTAGTTTCTTTCTTTCTTATGATCGTTTTTCTAAAGTGCTATATTTTTGATCTTCAACTCTCAGAAATGACAGGTGATTGCCAAGATTTACACCCGCCGCTTGAGGGGTTAATGTTCTGTGAAAAAAATATTTTTTTACTTACCTACTAACGGAAAGATAATGGGCCCTGTTGCAGTTAGGCCACTAAAACCCATATGTTTAAGGTTTCGGCCAAACTCACGGGTCAACACCCATCCGGCAGCCTCCGCGCAGAAGTGCGAGCCAGGGTAGAGCTCTGGCCTGCGGGCCAGTTTCCCCTAACAATCAACCTTCTACGCGCGATAAACTTCTACGTATTTAAATGGCGCAAAAAAACGAGAAATTGCACTCATTCTTAAATTTTGCTTTGGGCAACAGCAAATCGCACAATGATGAAACGAAAAAATTAATATGTTAAACTCAATGTCACATGTCACTTAGTTTATCGAAAATTCGAATATCGAAAAAATGTTTATCGAAAAATTCGAATATCGAAAAATATCAGGCAAGCCAAGGAGGAAAAGTATTGCGAACGCGCATTTTTTTTTGCAAGATGAAGACGAAATTAGCCATTTCAAAAACCGTCTGAGACGATTAAGACCATTTCCAGATGGAAGTCTGTCTATCTGACTGTGTATCTGTGTGACTGTATATTAATTCTCCGCAATAGCGCCCAAACGCTTAATCCGATTGATCCGAAATTTTGCATGCATGTATCATTTAGCCATGGCAAGAGTTGAAAAGTTGTGGTTAAAATCGGACTTCCGAAAGGCGCACTAGTCATATTTCAATCGCGAAATATTGGACTTAGAGAATTGAAATTTGGTACATTGGTAAAATTGGCCGAAATCACATTGTAAAATTGGGGTAGGAATATATCATATACATGCTACACTAATTTTAATTAGTTTGCGCCGTACATTTTAGTCTAATATTACTGCTATCTGTTGGAGCTTAGCCCAACCCCGTCCTTAGCCGAGAAACGAACCGCGCCACCTGAGGTGGTTGCGATGAAGCCCAATCGAGTTCGTCGAGAGAGGACGTTCATCGATTTTAATTATGAAATTAATATTAAAAACTTCCCGGTTGATCGCCGGGATAGTCTTGGGATGACGCAACCATTTTTTTTACGATCGCTTGGTCACCGCATTGAAGAGAGGCAGTGGCGGTGGGGACTGGGGGCCTGACGCCGCGCCCGTCCGAGTTATAAATCCTGCGTGCCTCGTCTGGAATAACACCCCGTGGAAGTGTTTGTATCGCCACCTATTGTTCGTTCGGCGAAAGTAAATCGATTTATCCCAGTCTCATTGTCGGTGAAGACTGCGGCCCGTGCCGCGCAGTACTGCGCCCGATTCGAACACTTTTTCGCCCGCACCCGGATATGGCGCCCGTGCCGTCTTCATCAATTCAGCAGTGTTTATCGCTGCGGCCTATCTATTTTGCATTAGGACGCAAAATGGCGATGGATCTACACATTTTGAAGAAAAAGGAAGATATGCTCTGATATAGTAGGCCAGTGCGGCGTTGGCCTTTATTGCATACTAGCTGACCCGTGCCCACTTCGTTGGGCGATAAACATTTTTACTTGTGATGAAATTATGAGTGGTTTGGTTAGTACTGTGTGCTATGATTTATATACTGCCAAAAGGAGGGTTATATTTTTACTGCATATGTATGAATGTATTTGCATGCCGATTTGGCTATATCACCGGGTTTCAAATGAATGAATGAAATGATTATGATTGAATAAATTATGTTTATTTTGATTGATCAAAACCTCTCTGTATACTATATTAGATGTAATGTTATTATTTTGTACCATTCTTTCAGGAGTTCCAACCCGAGTAACGGCCGCGGTTCCATACCTATGTCGTATTATCTCTTTAAACATTTACGCAGTAAAAGGAAAATTATATGCAATAAAAGGGAAAAGCCTTTTGTTTCAAAAACACTTACTTATTTACTTATTTTGATAACAATTCATGATTGTTGATAATATGACCAATAAACAAGACCTAACGATTTCAATTATTTTTTTAATATGAAAAACTACTTTTTGTGACTTAAATATAAAAGTTATACATAGGTATGCTGTCGCTGACTTTTTTGTAGGCATTATCAAGCTCCACAACTTTTCTTTAAAACTCAATCATATATCTCTCATCGTTAAGGCAGCGTTCGTAAGAAACCTTTTCATTCGACCGTTTTTTCACCGACTTACTTTGCAAATCCGACTACTACGAAAAAGTCTTTTCATTTTTCGGATTAATATTCTATGACACTCACAAATAACGTGGATTTCTATTGGTAAAGAATTTTCAAAATCCGTTCGGTAGGTCCAGAGATTACTTCCTACAACGTCGCAAACCTTACCTCTTTATAATATAGACAAGTAAATATATTAAAAGGAATTAAAAACACTACTGTCGTTACCTACTGTAGGTATTCATAATTATTTTTATTACGGTATTTTTAATGAAATATTTGAGGTTTATATATTTACCCATATAAATACATAATATATATTTTCAGAATGTAATCAGTTCGAACTTTCATTTGACATGAAACACGATATATTTATGTTAATTTATTGACATTTGGGGATTTGCACACTTGAACAACTATTTACTTGATATTAAGACAGTAAAGGTTAGCTGTAAGATATTGCTTTTAGGCAATAAGCTCGCCGTTTTGTTAAAGCAAATAAAGCGTTTAATTATTATCATTATTATTATTAAAGGTATTCTATGACATTCGGAATGACATAACAATTCTAACAATACCACCATATTTTTTACAGCATCAATTCCTTTATTGCGCCATAACTTCATAACTTAGGAGGACGAGACTCTTGTGGAGGCGATAGTGGTGGACCTCTGCAAGTGACGATAGCTGACAACCAATGCCTCTTCAACATAATCGCCGTTACCAGTATTGGAAAGAGCCAAGGGACCTGGCATATACACTGCCGTGAAGAGTCATGTGAAATAAATGGCGTTTTAGGAGTATGTCTACCGCCGAAAAATTGTCCAAAAACTGACGGGGATTTGCCAAAAGGGAAACTATCACAAAATGTAATCATTACTCTCCACAAAATATTACCATTTTTTAAATAACCGTTTTTGGTTTTTACGAATTTATTACACGACTGTCCAAAAAAAAGTGTGTTTAGGATTCATGTGTGTATGTTTTCCGTTTCTTTATTCCACCATAACTTATAAGCGCTTGAACCTATTAAGAACTGTGTGGTATTGTTAGAATCGTTATGTCATCCCTAGTGCCATAGGATACCTAAAATGCTCAAATGTCAAATAAATAATTATCTAAATGTCCAAATGTCAATGAATTAGGATAAATATATCGTGTTTAGGTCAACGGCCTTGGGGTAGACGCCGTTTGTCTGTTTTGACAATTCCTAAGCCGGATAGACAAAATTTCCTTAGTCATTAAAACTTGTCAGGTGGTGGATATTATTTTTAAAGTAAGTATGTTTAATTTTAGTTGGTTGGCCATCAAGATCAGGGTTTCATTCTCGTCGGGTTTCTGTTTTATATTAGCCGGCCGAATTGACTCGACGTTCTCGATATTACTGACGCAATCGCTATAGTAACGAGGATATTGGTATCAGCAGTCGTAAAATCCGGCGGTAAGCAGTAGATGGTGCTGCTTTCAATTAACGATATTTATTTAATTATTTTTATTCATTTATTTCATTTATATGTGTTATCTAAGGTTAGAAAATGAAAAAATAAAACTTTCTAATTAAATAAACGATAAATTCATTTATCCCAATCTCATGCAACCCGAAGCAAGTCACCACTTATTTTTCCTGCCGTCGACGCTTAAGTTAAATAGTATTTGGCACAGAATGTCGTGCGAGACCGTATCAAAAGCTTTAGTCAAGTCGAGGAATATGCCTGTGGTTTTCTTTCATGTGTCCATGTTACTGGAAATAAATGTAGTAACACAACTAATTGCATCATTTGTTCCTCGACCCTGCCCAAAAGCCCAAATATTGGAAGTATTATTTATGTATCTCAAACGGCATTTTAGGAATAAGAGGTAACCTACTAGATTTAAGATGGTTTTTTTTATAGGCTTCACTTTACTATAATTGAATTATCATCAGATGAAAAGAGTAATAATATCAGCGGGGCCGGGAATCGAACCCACTCCTTCAGACTATCAGTTGAGATTTTAAACCGATTGGCTACAAGCCTCGGTCGGTTAACAGTAATCATTTATTTGTAATAAATCTTAAATATCTTTAATTAAACGATATATTACACATGTCAATCAAACATTAATTAAAGGAAACGGGGTAATTATTATTAAAATAACATATGTGCTTTAGCATGTAAACGGCATTTCCAATTATCGCTATGTAGATAGAGCACATACATATCTTGCATTAGCAACGCGTTTGATTTGACTAGGGATCATCCTGTCAATGATTACAGAGCGCGAGACTAGGAGCATAATCACGTGATAATTTAGATGTCATTAGGGCTAATTATTGTATACCGATATATTTCTAATTGCTTACGATTAGTATTATGGATATATCTAATTCGTATGCCGCAAATTAGTTTTCTACGTTCTAAGGTTTCACGAACTCTAAAACTGTCACTATTCTTTCATTGTCGATATGTACAAAAATCATACGTTATATGTCTTTTAGTAGGGGCCATATGCCTGCCAGCGTATTTGCTTCCCCAGAGAGTGCAGCAGGTGGTAGTGCAAACGATTCGTTTAAAGACACATTGACCCGTCATGACCTTTTGGACTTGGAAAATGGCTCTCAGCGCCGGAAGTACAAGCAAAATTGAATCGGCCAAAATCTTAACGTCATGGAAGGACGAGGGTCGTATTGAAAGTAGGCTTTGAAAAATAATGTTTGGACATTGTTTTGTACACATAGTTGAAACAAATGTTTAATGTATGTAAGCAAGTATACTTTTTTTTACTATTGATGTTTTTATTTTTTATTTTAATAGTATATTAATATTGTAAGTAACACTCTTTTAAGATAATCTCGATATATGATTCCGATATTTATACATTTGAACTACATTTGACTAATTTGAACCAATTCCTAAATAAAATTTTTTTCTTAAATCTATTTTTCTAGTTGGTAATTCATTATTTTATAAATACGTCAATAGTGATCTATTATTTATTATTACCTAACTATTTTCTGGCACACCTGCCTTAGTAGAGGTCTATGCCTAGTTAGGCGGCATTGACGTTGTGATCAAGATGCTGCAGTGTGCTTTCTATTTTGCTACTGGTTCAAAAATAAATATTTGGTAATGCTGCAGGAATGTGTATCCTAGTGCTTTGAATACTTTAAATACGAGTAATTAAATAAAAAAAATAAGGTGATATTATTTTAAAGCTGTTTTACTTTTATTCCCAATACTGTTCAGTTCTTTCGTACAATTATTTCTTTAAAAATAGGGAAAAAAGTTTATTTCATATAAAAAAATATTAGTAGAAAATTTTAAACAAAAAAATATACCAAGGAAAATCTTAGTAACAATAATTTTTATTATGGTGCAATAAATTCTTAATAGAATAGTCATGTCGACAAAAACTTGACTATAAATAAGGTAATGACCCTCAACATGTGAAAATATTCACACTATTATTATACGTGGAATGCAAAGTAATTGAATATTGGTAAGAGTTACGTGCCTGACTTTCAGAGAGCGTAGAGGCGTTATTAGTCGAGTCACATATGCCGATCAAACAGTGGAAACTGGCAACGCAGAATCAGACAATCCGGTGGAAAAACTTGAAAAGTCGCCTCTTCAGAAATCACGTGCCATGTCCCCGAACGTCAGAAGAGATAGTGTCGGTTGTGGGAGGTTCGCTCTCTGCAGCGACGTGAACTATGGACGGGGAGACGCAAATACCGCGCCCATTGCAATCACCGATCACGTTCGAAGAAGCCACGTACCGCCGACCCTCCGACACTTCGACTAGACACCCCCTCCCTTCACCCCTCTCATCCTCCCTACCCCTAACCTCCCCTTCAGACCCTCTCACTCCGTCCTCGTACCGACGTACTCCGTTGGGATACCAAAAACTTGTAAATGTAATTTGCCGATGAATGCCCTTTGTACAGGAGACTTCAAAAATTGTAATGCAAAACGAATTCGAAAGCCAAAGTAATATGTTATCTATTTTATATATAGGTCTACAGACCCTTTAATCGCCGGTTAACGATCACCCACCATCTATTCATAACGAAAGCAAAGCATAAGCTTTGCTTTCGTGATGAATAGATGGTGGGTGATCGTTAACCGGAACTTACTGATAAAAAGTAAAGCTTATTGTTAAATAAATAATTTTATTTTTTTTCACTTGAATTCATCACTAACCGAATGATTTTATTTTTAATGAGTATAAACTCATTAAAAATAAAATCATTCGGTTAGTGATGAATTCAAGTGAAAAAAAATAAAATTATTTATTTAACAATAAGCATTACTTTTTATCAGTAAGTTCTAGTGGCAATCTCTCGGCTCCATCTTTATACCCCTTTCATGTGGTGGCACTTCGGAGCACAACCTCCCCGAATAGGGATTACCCCGGAAGGGCCAGAGTGAACTCTGCTGCGGCTGTATCCTGCAGTTCATTTACAGTTGGGATCTGTTGTGCGCTGGAGGAACACCTCGGGCCTTCGTGGTCAGTTACACACTAGCCGTTTTGTTTGTTACGCTGCCCAATCGGTGAATATCCGGGGGAGTCTGGAAACGCAAGTTTCCTAAGAAACGAGGGTAAATGGTTACCTACTGCCACTTAGTCTTAGAAACGGCACTGTTGACCACCAGTTACCGAGTGATATTGACAGGCAAGGCTCCGCGACAAATTCGAATACGAATTGCCGCTGCAGCAGGTAGAAGCCGCGAAAGCTACTTTGAATCCGTGGCCAGACAGGAAGGACTTGGACCAAATATGGTAGTAAGAGGGTTAACATACCCCGGCTGGGTGGAAATTAGTTGCCTCACGGTTTGGTGTCGGACTCTGGCCGTTGGCGGAACTTGACTGTAGAATGTATTTGTCCAACAAAGCCGCTATAATATAATATCTCGCTAGAATTACTAATGCGCAACAGAATGATGTATTGAGTACTGAGACATACATTACATACTCATATATGAGTACTTCCGGGCATCAGACGCGGTTTTCAAAATCGTCTCGAGTCATATTGACCCACCATTGCCAATCAAAGGCTACCGGTGCTCCAATAACTTTATGATGCTCTTAGATGCATATAAAGTGGGAGGCTTTATTATTTTGTGATAATTTTCATTCATCCTCTTTTTTCTTCATCTTCATCCTTCGACTTTCCCAGTTCATCCTCTCGTCGTTCATGATACCTAGACAGGTTGAATCAGTTACCCTTTTATTGACCTACAAGAACACCTGTGTTTTGGCAAAGTGCAAGCATATGCTTGTATTTTCAGATATCGATCTATATAAGAGGTATCATAACATCGCAGTGAGAAAGTAATGTTATTGGTTTTGAGAGTATTAAGCGTTAAAGCGTTTCTGTTTAGCCATTTTTTTACCTTGTTTATATTAGCTTGAGCGATACTAAACGCTTCTCCCCAATTTCGACCATTTACCAGCAACACCGTGTCGTCCGCAAATGATATCATAAAATAGTATCGTTACCTACTATGATTACTGATGTCATTCTAGATAGATAGAGAGTCATAAAAAATAGACCGCCCTCTGTCGTAGTTTCGTTCATATTTATTACTGTTATTACACCATTTATCCCCAAATTATTCGTAATTTATCTAACGACATCGGAATGGAAGCTTTTATTTGATAGCTGATCAAACCAATATTGACAAAAGCTTATACAGACATTGAAATAAAATAAAAATAGAAACGAAATACGTACCTATTTTTTTGAAAATTGCGAATATTATTGTGTGGCCATATTAATTTTGCCGCGGACGACTACGAACTTTTTTTTCTTGCCGCTGGCGACAGGCATAATCAGATGGGTGAATATATTATGTCCTACTTAATAAATGTAATTTTGGCTTAAAATGTATCGTATTTCTACTGATTTATCTGATTAACCTGATCTAACTGATTAACTGTACACGACCTGTGGAGTAAAAAAGAAGATGAATATCTATTCTTATTATAAGGCTATTCTTAATTTAAAATCATCTCATTGATAATTTCAAATCGAGTCGATTTAGTTCGGTCTAAATCGCCACCTTTCGGCGACGGCGGCGGCCAGATCTGAAAACTTGCACCCTCTTAAACTACAGCACCAATTTCACTGTATGTAATTTCGAATTGAACGACGACAATCTATACATTTAGGTATAGGTGAACGGTTTCGTGACCACAAGATCCATTTTGTTCTCGGATCGGCCTAACTCACGATTCAGCTCCTACTTAGAAGCATCTTTGAGTGGAAGGCTACCCCGGGTAAGACTCCCGTGTCCCAGGCCTCAGAGCTGGTGGACCGGTTTCTCCCGGCGGTATTGCATACCGGCGCGATTGGACGGTTTGCGCACCGGTCGGCGAAGCCAATCAGTTGTGCATTCTGACTAATTGCTGAAGGGGTCTGGAGACTATGTCCTTGTATAGGGTCGGTTAAACGCACGGCTCAACACCCATCCGGCGGCCTCCACGTATGAGTGAGATCCAGGGTAGGACGCTGGCCTGCGGGCCAGTTTCCGTCGTTATATACTACGTTATATACTATATTATATACTATTTTATAGTTTATCGTTATATGCCATAATATAGTTTATAGCGATATATAATATAAGGTTATAACGATAGAATTTTTGCCTAAATGAGAGGTATTTTCTCAACTCTTAACAATATTTTGAAAAATATACCTACCTACTACCACATTATATTTGATAATAACTCCTATGACGCGTTCCAATGAAACAAAGTCAAAATTAAATCCAATGTTGACATCCGCTGTAATGGTACATACTAATGTACAATCCTGTAAATTTTAATTTCAGGTATAATCGAGGCACATCGTGTTGGAAAATATTATAAATAGTTTGAGATTGTTAAATTTGAAAGAGTGAAAAGGTATAGGGCATATCAGTAAAAGATGTCAATTCTATCATTCAAATTTTTGCCCCCTCGTTGGTCCTTATATTTAGCAAAATTATTGACGAAGGCGTTATTCTAGACCTAATGACACATGGTAGGTTAATAGAAATAGGAATAGAAAATAGAAAACACCCATCAAATTTTGGACCAGTGTCTATGTAACCTGTACTAAGAATAGTGTATTAAAAGATCATTTTAATCCAGATTCTTTAACATTTTAATTAGGCTGACCTAATGCAGGGCGATCAATTTGGTTTTACCAAAGGCAGTTCCACAATAGACGCCCGGAGTCTGATCAAGTATATAATTGTAGGTATATAGGAGCTATAATATATTATAATAGAAGCATATAATATTATATATAATAGAGCATATAATATTATAATAGAAGCTCTAGAACTAACCTTTTCATATTTAAAAGAAATGTTACAAAAATTAGACATCAATAGGGTACAATCATCAGGATCTTTTGTAAAAGTTGGTGTTCCACAGGGATCAATATTAGGCCTTTTTCTATTTTTTGTATAGTACATTACAAATCTGCTCCGCACGGCACAAAACATAAGGACGATACTTTTCTTTTGCGGACAATACATCTCTAATATTTAAAATTACTCCTCAAAAAATAATACACTTACAAATATAGCCCTGACTATTGTAATATTTTGGTTTACCGCAAAAAAATATAATTACAAATACGCACGACTGGTTGTATTTCCATTACATGTTGCAATTACGCATGAAATTATAAAATAGCCTATTAAAAATCTATTTATTGAGGATACATAAAAAACAGAAATTCCGTGCCAAAAATATTTAAAAAAATAGAAAAATATAAAAATAGAGAGCATGCAAAGAGGGTTCTAGAGCAAAAAACACACATTTATTAAGGATAAAACAAGCATTAAAAAACATGCATAAAATTATGAAATTATGAAAATCAGAGTTGATAAATAAAATACAAATATTAAAAAAATAATAGTCAAAAAAAGGTTTTTTTTTTAATCTGAAAATAATTTAATTTAAATAATTTAATTAGTAATAAAAAATCGCTATCAAAGTAATGCAATAATAGTCAGAAAACTAATTTAGGATTTAAGAATAAATATCCAAATCACAAATAATAAATCAATAGATTTTGAAACTCTTACTAAAAATATTATCTATCAAAATTCATTAAAAGGTCATTAAGCATTTATCGAGTAAATATTTCTTAGTTTCTATCCTAAATTTGTCCTAATTTTTAACTTTTTTTATGTTTTCGGGTAATCTATATAATAAAAATGAGGCGGGTTTTATGTATGTTACCTAATAACTCACGAGTGGCTGGCCCGATTTGGATGTATTTTTTTGTTTTGTTTATAATCACTTCGGTCATACTATATAACAGGCTATAACAAATCCGGAAAATCTCTCGGAAAAGTGAGAGAAATGTGAAAAACCGAAAATTAATTTAGTACCGAGCTTGATCATAGATGGCGTTGTTTGACAAAAATAAAAATACAAAAATTTGAAAATCAAGATGGCGGCACGGGGCGAAAGCTGACATTTGACAGTTAAGTTAAATTTTACGAATTTTTCATAGCGTCTTCGTGATTCTGAAGTTAAATCAACTGAATTAAATGAATTTCTGTAATTTGTGTAATTCGTGAATGTTTTTCCAGGTTTTGCAATTACTTTTCATGGTTAGTATGTAAATGCACCATATTCTAAGCATTTTCTGTCGAATATAAAATATTACAATAATTGCTTCCAAATGACTTCATTTGGACTTTAATTCGAATAAACCACGATTGTGCAACGGAACTCGGCTGGCTGTGAAGAAATTAATGCCAAACCTTATCGAAGCGACGATTCTGAAAGGGGAGTATAAGGGAGAAGATGTGAACACATCTAATGAACATTCCACGAATACCTATTATTACTACCTACTTGCCATTTGACTTTAAACGACTGCAGTTTCCCTTACGACGTGCATTCGCGATGACGGTCAACAAATCGCAAAGACAATCAGTTTGTGGAATAAGTTTGGAAAATCCATGCTTCACGCACGGCCAATTATACGTCGCCTGTTCGCGAGTGGGAAAACCGTCATCTCTCTATGTGTTTGCGCCAGAAAATAAAACGAAAAACATTGTGTATCATAAAGCACTGCATTAAAAAACATTCCATTCAATTTCATACAAATTCACTTTATTTCAGCGAAAATCTTAAAATAAAATAAAAGAAAGGAAATCAATGGATAGTCAAACTAAAACGTACTGTTTACACACTTTTCTCTTCTATGTCAAAAACAACGAGCATAAGGAATCCACAAATGGCAATTGATGAAACTGCTCTTTTGGTGAGACAAAATATAAACAACAGATTGGAATCACGATCGATACTTTGAATTTGTAATAATGATGCAGAGTATGCTACTTCCAACGAAGAATTTAAACAAACAATGCTAATGACAATTCAAATAACTTTCAATGAAAATTACCTAAGTCAACGCCATCTGCTGCCAAACAAATTCGTGGCGAGACGAAGTTCGCCGGGTTTCGCTAGTTTACTATAATAAATTAATAGTTTTAAAAAAAAAACACTAAAAACACGCTTTATGCAGGCACCTATGTAAATATTTACACTATTTACACTCAATATTTACAAGTTAATATATAATAGGATTGTAATAACCTTGGAACCTGATCGTATTTAAAGTCCATTACGTGACCTTTCTCACAAGTGCAAATACGACTATGATACGATATTCCATCATGGAATGTCAGTTCCTGTCTTCCGGCTTCATCATCAGACCTTGAAAATTGTGGTCAAAGTTCATTACAAGACCTTTCTAACAAGTCCAAACACGTCTATGATACGATATTCCATCATGGAATGCCAGTGCCTATTTTCCGGCTTCATCATCAGACCTTGAAACCTAATCGTGGTCAAAGTTCATTCCGAGACTTTTCTAACAAGTCCAAACACAGCTATGATACGATGTTCCATCATGAAGTTCCAGTTCATATCTTCCGACTCCATCATCAGATCAGTTCAACAGTACCATATTATTGTATTGTTATCAGAACTACATACAGCTGCCAATTTTCATGACCGTACGATCCTTGGAAGATGATTAAATTAGTTACCTTAGATTCCATTACATAGTTAGTTACATACAGGTCGACCTAATAAAAGCGTGTTAAAAATTGAGGCTTATGTAGTGAGTAGTTACGCTGGAATTCGGTTGTTGATGGGTGAGATGCCTGAACGTATATGGATTTATTCCTCGTATCATGGTAATGCATCTTGGCGTGCGTTACATAACTATTTATGCTTTTATGAAATTCACATAAACATTTACAAACATACCTATATGCCAAAAACTTTAAGAATACGTAGTGTTTTGAATAGAGGTTTAAATGATTCCCTTTGTATGTAACTAAGGAAATATCAATGACAATCACGACTATCATAACACTGAATACCATTTGAGAAATTCCGTCGTATTACAGTGGGTTCAGGGAAATATCATGGAACATGGGTAAGGGGCCCAACTGAATTAGGATATTCCTCTAAATGTAGTGTTTACAAATCCTTGATCGCTTTGAGACAATACTGGTGGAAGGACGAAGGCTTCGTCCAGCTTTGTCGCCCCGCGAAGGAAGAGAAAAGAAGGGAGCATACATATATACATATAATAGGACGGTCGATGGGGACCAGCGTTGCCAACAATATACGGCTATTTTGCTGAAAACCTGCTTCTGAAGCAGTGCGAATTACAAAAAAAAAAAAAAACGACTGTCACCACAAAACTTTTCCGGCGAGTAGCCAAGTACTTTGAGCGTGATGTCCCTTCGGGAAGGAGGTTGGCCTGATTAAAAGTTAAAGTAAAAGTATTGTCGGCGGTTGCAACGTTTTCGACATAATCTCTAACAAATAGAAATTACCGACAAAAATAATGTCAACTGACGTTGCGTGTTTGCTTAAAAATTGAATTATATTTGCATAATGGAATAAGTCGTGATGTAGAAGTAAAATCAATATGTGGTATTAATTTGTTTATTCCCTTAATTAATAACACCTTAGCTTACTTAATAACACCCAGCTAATAACAATCAGCTACCTACATCAATATATACAAGTTGTTTATAAATTAGTGTGACAAACGTTGGAAGTTAATTCCCATTAAAAATTAAAATAAAAAGTAATACCTCAAAATATTTTACTATTCTTTGTTGATGAGGTATAGGCCATCAATGCTGAACTTTAAAAATTGATTTTTAAAAGACATTCCAGACAAAATTTCAAAATGTAATTTCGGCAGACTTTCATCAAAATACGTATTATTTTTTTATATTTTTATATATGGGTAGTCCTTTCAATTACACGTAATAATTACACAAGTATGCAGCTTTAGTATGAAAGGGATATTTAATATCATTTCTATATTTAAAAATAGGGCTGAACAAGTAACAAGTTAAGTTTTAGGTGGATGAAAAATAGCCGTGTGTGCAGTTTATAAACATTATCTTCGACTCAAGAACTGCTGGACAGATTCTAATTTACATTTCAGTTTTGCTTGAAGCTTTTTATGAATATTTCTACCATGGATAACTTTACCTTTAGCGTGTTACGTCAAGACAAGCCAATATAGTTATACAGAGAAATTTTATAAGACATTCACTGGAAAATTGATTTAAAACTGTTCATGTGCGAAGCTGGCGAGGGCAGCTTATTTGTAATATAATAATATAATTGTAGCGCGGATGTTACAATTATGGTATGTAAGTTTGTTACTATTTTAATATTATCTAATTTAACATGTGTTTATATGTATGATTTCGATAATACTGTGCTATGTGCAGTAACAATTTTACTTTAGTTTATTACATTATTCTTAGTAGTTGGATATTGCCTATACAGCTTCATACAAATGAAAGATTACAGGGAAAAACGATAAATGATATTATTTTGTGAAAATAAGACACTAATGACATCTTTTAGCTTGTTCCCAAACGAATCGAAGCATGCATCGATTATCGAAAGAAATATCATAGTCTGCCCTTAAATGAAGGGAGAAGAAAACGTGTGACGGGAAATAACGATCAAGGTCCATGCGGTGACCTTGACCATTCTTTTCCGTCAAGTCCAGAGGTGGAGTACGGCGATGACTCTCCGGTTGATCTGTGATGGTGAATAGCAATCGAGGTCAATGATTTTTTCACGTTTTCGCCATTTTCTGAGGTATAATTTAAGTAAAATGTATGTTTATTTTAAACTCATAATTCTAATTATTATATTATAGTTCTTGTTTTTTTTTTCTGAGGGTTAATTTAAGTATAATATTTTTTTTAAAACCTCGGATATATTTTTAGTTTACAGACAAAGTCTATTTTATTCTCACCCTATAACCCATGCGAAAATTATTTTTTTCAAGTTAGTACCTAAGGTTTTAAAATGGAATTACCAAAGACTTCCGAAAGTTGGTATTCTTCAAATGTTACACGCTTTATTAAATATTACTCGGTTTCATGATTTTGGTGGTTAGCAGATTTGTAACTTCCACGCCTCAATTAGAAATAATGTTTTAAAGCAATAATGGTAGTCCTTCATTTATTCTATTCGTTCTGAATTCATATTGTAATAATGTTGATATTGGAAGGGGTGGCGCGCTGGCAACGCCGCGGGGGCAAGATTGCCGGTTATTGCCGCTCGGCAGCCGGTTGCCGGTTCGGTTCTTGGGTGGGTTCGGGTTAGTCAGTTGTTCGTCGGCCGTCGCGCGGTGTCGCTGTGCGGTGCGCGTTCGTGTCGTTCGTCGGGCGCCGACGAGTCGTGCGTATTTCGCGTATTTATTATGAGCCGGCGTTGATCGCGGTGCGGCGCGATGGCTTCGGGTGCGGCGGCGGCAGCGGGGTCGGGATCCACCGGCGGCGGGAACATAGTGGCCGAGTGGCTGCGCTCCCTGCGCCTCGGCCAGTACTCCGAGAGCTTCATCGACAACGGCTACGACGACCTGGAGATCTGCAAGCAGGTAGGCGAGCCCGATCTGGACGCGATCGGCGTGCTGAACCCGGCGCACCGGCAGCGGCTGCTCCACTCCGTGAGGAGCCTCCGCGAGGAGGGCGCCGCCTCCGTGTACTTCGCGCTCGAGGAGGCGGCCGCCGTGCACGAGCAGTGTTTGTGTGACAGTGATGGTGACGGTGCTGCGGGGCCCGCCGGGCGGAAAGAACCTCAACTCGCCGAGGCGGCTAAGTACGCGGACGAGTACGAGGAGGGCAAGGCGGAGCTGGTCAAGATCCCTCGCATCCAGCTCAAGAGACTGCTGAAGGAGCGGCTCGGCCAGGACGGCATCAGGCTCAGCCTTCAACCATATTCAACTCCGGTAAGTACCATTCTAAAATTTGAACTATCAAACTTCGGTAAAGTTTGGTAAAGTACGTATCAAATTTTGTGAAGATCATATTCTTAGATTTGTTCTATGAATCGACATTTGCCTCATTTTGACAGCTATTTCATGACTAAGGTTCGCATCATTTCCAATTACTGCATTTAGTTTGGACACCGTCGAGTTTTGGAGCAATAGCAGCACCGAAACTGTTTATACTCTTTATTGTGAAATTTCACAATTGGCTAGTTTATTGTCATACAACAATCTCTTCCAACCAACCTACTATGAAGTGTTTATATGTATGTGTGCGTGAAATATGCGTGTAAGTGTGTGTCTTGTTCTTGCATTCGATCGACAGAATTGAAATGCAATTCATTTTATCCCGACGGAAAATGGTGACCCAGTCGGGAATCTAACCCTCCCACCGTTCAAAGTAAGATCAGGCGACCTAACCACTATTCCACCGAGCCGTGTCACCGGGTCAACTCATTTTTCAATGCAATCAAAATTATAACTTTTGGTCATTTCCCGGCTGCTGCAATTGTTGGAAATCTCGAAAGAGGTATGCTGCGGAACCAACAACTGCAAATCTAGATGCACCAAAACTAGATGGTTTAAATAGAGGATTCATTTTTCAGCAATACTAGATTCCCTTTACTGAAAACGCGGCAAATAATCATGTTCTCTGCGTCAGTGATGCCTCAACAAACTAAAGCCCTGTAAAGCAAAATACGCCTAAATCATGTTTTTTTACAGTTTTATCATTTAAATTGATTGATATTGACAATATAATTAATATAATTCAACCTATCCCATTTATTATTAGTCAACGCATGATCTAAATCACAAAGATGCTCCCGAACAGAAAATTTTGGTTGAAGGGCGGGGTTGTTCAGACCTTTTCAAACCCATTTCCAAGAATGCCGATATGTAGTTTAAGGGCTACGGTGAAGAACGATCAATGTCAACAATTTATTATTTTTGCCTAAAATATGACCTTTTGCCAGGGTTTGTTCGAGTGAAAAAAATATATATTTTTATAAATAAGATAAAAACTAACTTACCGCGTGAAGTTTGTAGCACCCGACGTTTCGGCGAAGTTGCAGCCGCCGTTGTCTAGGGTAAACTGGCGGCTTCTACCCTAGACAATGGCGGCTGCAACGTCGCCGAAACGTCGGATGCTACAAACTTCATGCGGTAAATTAGTTTTTTATCTTATTTATAATGTCAAACAACCGCGATAGTCTCCGATTTCATATATATTTTTGTCTAAAACCAAATAAAGTGAGTTTCTAAAAATATACATTTTCCTCAAATGTATACCTACCTCGTAAAAAAATCTCACCTGATATTGATTGTTCATCCCAGTAACTATATTATCACCCTATATTGTTTCTTTCAAAAATGTGTTACGGGTACAAAATAATATTGTATTAAATCATTAGTAACGGAATTATAAACATTACGTTTATATAGCTTCTTTACATATGGTATTATAAATATCTACATAAGACAATAAATAAACTATAATTGCTTTGTAACTAGGGAAAGGAATGGGATGAAATGTAAAGGGATTAGGGACTAGGATTTATGGAGGGTAAATTTGCATTAAAAAGGGAAGGTCACTTCTGACTACTTAGTTACCCAGTAAATGGGAATTCAGTTGTTTTTAAACGTGCCGAGCGTAGCTGATTGACGTATGTAAAGAGACAGATAATTACAGTTGGGAGCTGCCTGTACTGCAAAAGGGTCGACAAATGCTAAGGTATTGCCAACAAAAGGTTTTCCTGTGAACATAGTGGTAGGCCATAAGAGGACCGAAAACGAATTTACCGCGTGAAATTTGTAGGACCCGACGTTTCGGTGACGTTGCAGCCGCCGTTGTCTAGGGTAGACTGAAGAGCTGTCAGTCCGTTGTTTTGCGGGTAGGCCGCAAACCGCTGCCGCCACTGCGTAGGTTATAACGGTGGTGGGGGGCCGGGCTCGGAGCGCGGGAATTTTTAAAATCCGTCTTGCACACAACACTCACTGTATCCTGTTTTACGTCTTTGCGTTCGGCGTTCGGCGGCGGGAACATTTTAAGAAGAGGGTTCCACGTAGAAGAGAGTTTGTAGCCGTCATCTCTATTGAAGTTCGGAGTTCTTCTTATTTCAATGGCTTCCCGGATCATGCGAGGACAATATAATTGTTCCTTGGATAGAACAATGGGATTTTGAAACTGCATCCAGTGGTTACTTCCGCTATCCAATATATGTTCGCAGATCGCCGATTTTTCTCGCTGAACGTTTTTAACAGCTTTGATGTGTTCTGTCAGTCGCGTGGCTATGGGCCGTTTCGTTTGTCCAACGTAGGCTAGACCGCAGCTGCATTCGACTTTATACACACCCGGGGTTTGCAGTGGTATATCACGCGGTAAATTCGTTTTCTATCCTATTTATAATGTCAAACAACCGCGATAGTCTTCGATCTTATATCTTCGATTTTACATAAGAGGACCGTTGTGAAAAGAGACCATAAAGGTATAGGTGCCGCGGCGAGAGCTGGCACGTTCACAGTACTCACACTAATGCAATGTAGTAGGGTTGATTTTCTTGGAGGGCACGATACAACAGAGCAAGAATATGAAGATTTCTAGAGACTCTGATGGAAAGCCATTCTACAATTCATCAAACTTTTTCAGGGAGAAAATGAATCGCATATAAGCATTTTTAGGTCTCTCAAGTTTGAATTCTTTATATGTAATCTATCGAGACGATCCAGAATTTAAAGTGACGGTACAAGTAATTCGCCAAAGTATATTAATATCGCCGTTGATAATATTTAGCGAGATTATTCGATGTATAACAGCTAAAAAGGCTACAAATAAAAAAAAATGCTTTAAAATCGTCATTTATTGTCTTGTTTGAATCTGACAGGATCAGCTATAAAAATACTCAAAACGCAGTTTGCAACAGTAATTTAGAAAAGCAAGCAACTTACTGTTCTATAAATATATAAAAGAGAAGATGAACAAATCTTCTGTATTTTATTTAGTTCAAAAGTAAGACGACAATCTATAATATGGTTTAATTAACCAAACACGCGAGCACGAAATAAAAAATGGTCTGGAATAGTTGAGCAACCTTTACTAATGTCTCGTCTGATGTATTTAATGATCAACCTATACATAATTTAGGTTTGTTATTCTGGCGATGGAGATGCTGAATTTCAATACCCTAAAAACTAAAGCTATAACCGTATTATTTTAATGGTAGAAGTAAGGGATGGTCAATCAATTATTACATTATTCATAATGACGGGGAATGATTAACCCGATTGTGATCATACGGAATAGACTTTAGAATATCCTCCACATTGAAATGTAATCGAGAAACTACATTCCCAAATACAAAAAGATTAAATGTAATGACGATAAAGAAGAAAACCAGATTGCGATCCTAAGAAAAAAGATGGAAACCGGACAAAAGAAGCCAGAAACCTTTCGCCGATTACTATTTCTTCGAAAATTCGGAAAAAACACTTGGTTCTTTTTTGCGGATTTATTATGTTTTGATAGTAGCGAGAAATCCATAGCCGAAATTCGGTAAAAATGCTCAAAAATACTTTTTTTGCGGGGATCATAATAATCGATATAGATACGAGTGAAAAATCTTTCATTAATCTCAGTCTGAGTTCAAAAACTAATTGAAAATCTTTCGTCGTTTACTTATTAGTTTTTAAAATAAAAATGCTAAATCTTTGCATAAAAAAATATTTTTATTTAAAAAAATACTTGCAATATAGAGATTATCACTTTGAAAAAGAAGGAGAGTAAGATACCAATTACAAATTTAATATGGTTTTATTTTATTAATAGAGCACCCGGCAACCGATCTTCCGCGCACGAATGCACATTTTTTTCACTTCCCCAGTTACGATTATTTATTATCCCCAGATTTGTAAATAACAGGGAGAAAATGGGAAGACAGGAAACGTCATTGTTCGGGTTGACAAAGCGACTTGTGACGTTTATCGCATCAAAGGAGGTTAGTTATACCTGCGCGCCCGGGCCTTTGTGGATTCGACAAATTCGGGTGCGTTTAGCGAACGGAAGGGCGAAGAGCCGAGGGACGACACATTAAACAACTACCTGAAGAGACGGGGGACTGACAAATTCCGTTTGGGTGTTCTGCAATAACACGGCACAAAAGGTGTCTTGGTTGTAATGATGGATCATTTGCGGACGGTCAGCGAGGGGGACCCAGCGACACTTCCGCTCGCACTCGTGTCTCGTGCCCTTTCGCTGCTGGAGTTACCTACTCTATACGACTTGTATACAAATAACGGACTGTTGCTTTGGCTAGATAGGTATCCATTCGCTGACAGAAGTCTGACAGCCGAATTTATAGTCTAGTATTGGTCAATATTTCAGTATTGGCCAATACTTGTCATACCTCAACACCAGTTTTCGTTTTATAGTCAAGTTCAAGATAGCAAGTTATACTTAAGTTGTCGCGCAAGGAGTGTAATGTTTTCAGGGTGTGTATGTATGTATGTATATATGTATGCATGCATGTCAGTTTATTTATTCCACCATGCTTCCAAATGCCAAATGCTTGAACCGATTTAGAAGTACCTACATTTGTGGTATTGTTAAAATCGTTGTCATCCTGGGTGTCATATGGTACCTACCTAAACTGTCTAACTGCCAAATCTATAATTATAAATAAGATGAAAAACGAATTTGTACGTGAAGTTTGTAACACCCGATGTTTCGGCGATGTTGCAACCGCCGTTGTCTAGGGTAGACTGAAAAAGCTATCCGTTGCTCTGCGGTTAGGTCGCATACCGCCTCCACCACTGCGTAGATTATAACGGTGGTGGGGGAGCGGGCTCGGCGCGCGCGAATTTCGAAAATCCGTCATGCACAAAACACTCACTATATCTTGACAAGATACACCACCACCGTTATAATCTACGTGGCGGCAGCGGTATGCGGCCTACCTCAACGGGTTGACAGTTCTTTCAGTCTACCATAGATAACGGGGGTCGCAACATCGCCGAAACGTCGGGTGTAACAAAGTTCTGCCGGTAAATTCGTTTTTTATCATATTTAGAATGTCAAACCCCCGCGATAGTCTTTGATTTCATATCTATAATTGTCCAAATTCTAATAAATCAAGATAAATTCGTCGTGCTTAGTATCAAATGAAAGGTCTGATTAAGTACATTCCGAAAATATATAGGTATGTATGTGGATAAATACATGGACGACAAATGTTTAAAAAAACCTTTTTATTACATAAGTACCGAGGGCACAGTATACCACCGGTATACTGGTATACTGTAACGACGGCATCCGACTGCGTGCGCCGCAGTAACGACAGCAATGTTTCTTATTTTTATCTGAACTTTTTTTTTGTTTCTCCTTCCTTCTTAACACACAAAAGCTGAAACACAAATAAATTGTGTCAGTGTCATTCAAAATAACTTTCACATTTATTGACTTCTTGGTTTTTATTTTTTTGCTATTGGATTGGCAACTTCTATTTGGAAATTTTAACGTTCAACTTGGCCGCAATGATTTGAATTGCGTCTACTTTATATGGCTGTGTTTATCGCGCAAAATTCTCATCATCACGGGAATCGAAACAGCTTACATGGCAGCTAAGCGACGCAAGCTTTTTTAATGAAACCGAAACTAACGAACATTTTGAATATAAAAATGAGTTTCAAAATGAATAAGATTAAATGGGCGATAGCAAACAAGAAATAAATAATAGTTTGGTAATTTATCTTCAGGCGGTTCATGAAATATAAATATTTCAAATACTGCCAATGCTTTTGACAGATTGCTGCTCGATACGAATAATAGAAATAATAGGAAAAGGCAAGAAAATAGTGATAAAAGATAGAAAGATCTATAACGAAGCAATATTCATACCATTAACACCTAGGTAAATCAACTGTACACACAAATTTTACCTTTTCACACCTTATAATCCTTCTTCGAAAAACGCGAAGTAATCCTTTCTAATCGAAGAAGGTCTTTTGAAAAAATTTCGCAAATGGTCTTTTGACTTTCGCATACACTTGTTTCGTTGTCCTTGGATCATAGCGGACAACGGCTAAAGTTAGTAATCAACCTCCCCAAATAATGCTGAATTCTTAGCTTATACCATTGGTACCTACGGCTTGGGACCTAGGTTTATAATCTTGTTCGATTCCAATCTATGATTTCAGGAACAAGTTAGCAAAAGAGTTAGGTGGTGATTGGCACGTCTTAAAGTCCTATGCAGAAGTCGGTAGTACCTCAGAGTCAGAACCCCTTTAGTAGATAATTTGATCTTGTCGATTTTGGATATGGCGACTGTGATTTTGGACCGTATCTGTATAGGAAGAGCAAGCCAGGCCAGCCTACTCCAAACAATAAAAAATGACGGGTGTAGATGCCGAAATAGGTGTTGTTTTTATATACCACCCCGTCCGCATGTGTTGCTATTTATTAGCCGAGTGGTCATATCGAACATGACGTAAAGAAGGCAGTTCCACCTTGTAACCCAGGTCGTTAAAATAGTGCTTTATAAACAATTTCGCTACTTATATTCTCACGACTTGATCTCGTTGTGACATGTTGAGATCGAAATAGTTATACAGCTTCAAAAACGAATACAAGAAAATGCTACTAAACAAAGAATAATGGCTATATCTCTATAGTTCCTGCCTACCTACATAATAAGTAATTATTATATGTATTTATATGTATTTTATATATTAATATATTATCAGTGTAACTGTTGATTATAGATTCAGATTCAGATTAATTTTAATAGCATATCAGTATTTTATATACGTCGTAATAAGGTACTAACAAAATGATGAAAAAAATGTCATAGTAAATATAACTTAAATATGCCAAAGTAGTGTCCTGAAAATCAGGGATTGTTTGCTGTTCGGACATTTATTTTTGCACCTTCGTTAATTCTATTATTATCTTTATTATGTATATGTACATTAGGTTGATTTTCACTTTGTATGTCTATTTTATTACTTTATTACTGCGAATAAACGTATTATTATTGTTATTATTATGATTATTGTGATTATTATATCAATATGTTCTTCTTCTCCAAGTGGTAAGTCCTCTGGAAACGTTGGGGATCAATATAGTAACGTCTATTAAAGACAAGAAAGTAGAAGAAATCCCCAATTTGCTTAAAAATTAAAGATATTTTGTTCAAAATTAGGCAAGTGACAGTTGGGCCCGGGTCGTTTATTTAAATTCATGTCGTGGCAATTAATGCATTTACAGCGAGACATGCAATTCCTGGCTCACCGTTGTCGAGAAATGTTCTTTGCGACGGTAATTAATAATCTCCCCATTCGTTTCATGAACTAATTATAGACACTGCATATTCGCAATTTCGCAGGCATATTAATTTAAATGATTTACGCGAAGAAACAGTGCCATTTGCATAATTGCAATTATGTGCGAAATAAAGAACATTCAATGAACGAGGCAGATGGTAGTCAAGTAAGTGGTTCAAGAATGGTATAAATATTAAGAATGGTAATTATAGCGATAGGCTATCGCTTATGAAAATCGCAAAAAAAACGTACGTTAACTTGCGAAGGGATGCGCATACATTTATTTTTAAGCACTCGGCGCATATAAAAGCGAATCACCTGGCATATTTCATTCCGGGATACATTTTTTCTACATTATACATCATTTGAAATAGAATTTAATATTTTTAAATATATTTTTTAATCTTTTTAGAAACTTTTGGTGTTGCCATAGTAAAACTAGACGTAAGTATTAATTATCGCACTTCTCGTCGAAAAAAAGTTTAACGGAATTAAACGCCTTTGCATGTGAGAACTTATTACCGCTGCTAAAAATAAAATAGTTAAATAAGTGATTAAGACCATAGCAAGTATGATCGTCAAAGGACTTACGTTATTATTCCTGGTAGTGTATCGTTGAATTATGTTAGGTGATACATTGTTTTAGCACCGAAAAGTAGCCGCACGAGAATACCTCCCTTTAAAAGTGCCTCAGTCCTTGAAGACATTCCTAATTTATTTTTGTATAACGCTCCGAGGCGATAAGTAAGCTGAGAGGGAGATTATCAGATAGGAGCGTCGCTTAATCACAGGAAACAAATCCCTCGAAACGGGAGAAGGAAGGTACAGCTGCCGCGGTGTTCCGCTACTTCCATAAGTACCAATTCCGCCTTCTTATCCTGGGGTCATCGCGACATCGGCCTACGCGAGGAACACCATGAAACAAATAGCTTATCTTGAGATATTCTTAGAAAGAGGGGAACACCGCACAAGAAAAACAGGGTTGGTACATATATAATAACACGGCTAGATATATAATATCAATAAACAGGGTTTTCTTTCGGCGCGCAAAACTTGATTTTACGTGCATGCATTGTTCCTTAAATTTCTCTAACTCAATCGCACATTATATATTTATATTTTATTGTAATATATAAAAAATATATAACTTTTTTGTTTGTATATCATTGTCGATTTTCTCAGCGAGTTTTAATCTATCGACATGAAATTTAGGTAGTGTAAATGTAGGTAAGACACCCCCACACATAAGTCAAAAATCTACACTATAGAAATGTGTATATATGTATATGGTATATGTTACTGGCTTATTTTAAAATATGCATATGGACTGGTAAAGTTTCTTATCAATGTATGACAGTGTGTTTCATAACCGTTTGTCTTCCCCTTATTACAAAAGTAACCAAAAGACCACTCAGGCATATGTCGCCTATTATCGTCTATAACTTTAGCTTTAGTAATTATTCTCATTATGAATAATATTCATATTATGAAGACTATCATAGTTATAATCGACGTCAACTACATAAATGATTTATCGGATGTTTAAAGACCCAAGATTATTTGCAAATTTACGCATGTTCAGCCTAAGAAAGTCCAACAGAGTTCTCTTCCTCAGAACGGTGAAAACGCGCAGCCCTGCTCACCCCCGCAATAATAAACCTGAAATATCTCCGCTGCAGCGGGAAGAATTCGGGGAAACGTTAAATTTTAAGGTCCCTGTAAAATTTCGCTCGGCGAAAATGGCAGGAAAAGGAGGAGGAATAAAAATACACGCGTTTTGAGCTATTACCGTCGCGCAGCACAGCTTATTTATTGTCAGGGGCCCGAAACGTGCCTCAGATATAAGGCGAAGAGCTTACGCAAACATGGCCTGCGGCGCGAGCGACCGACGCATAAAGTGCGTTATGGAAAATTGCCGTACAAATCCTGTTACAGCACAGGGTCCTCGGAGGGTCGGTTCAACTGTAAATAATTCCAGGCCCAGAGTTGTAAAATACACATTTTAGACAAATACCTCTGATTACAGGACGGCTTCGTGTGTACACTGCGCAGCCCTCCCATAATCATTCAATCTATCAAACGACGACAGCCTCTGCATGGTTCGTCCGGAAACTACCATTCAAAGTCGAAATTATCTATGTAATAGCAGCGATCAATCTCCAGCTAGAGCCATCACATTCGCAGACATACACCCAATCCATGGGATCACGCCTCTTAGCGAGACGCAGCTGATCTCTGCAACGATATCCGGTTCATTACTGGCGCTGCGTGGTTCTATAGCAACGTGACGCTGCCTCGCGGACTCGATCAAGAGTCAGAGAAGGACTATGTCGAGCGCCTAGCGAAAAACATTTTCCAGAGGATATGATCATAGATCCCGCCATAGAAAAACATAGATCATGCCACGGCTACCTGCATAGCATCGCCCTGCACCGCAACCGCAGTCCTCGTAAAACGCCTTCAAAGTGAGACGTCATCAAGCCACCACACAGCCCCAAATCTGCTAAGAAAGCGAAAGCTAATAGGAAAATAGCCTCCACATCAGACCCCGAGCATACCACTGAGCAGCAGACCACAGCACACAGTAGAGCACAGCTTAGATAAACGAGTCGATACGTCGCCATGAAGTCAAGTTCCTACATCATTGCTTATTTATTTTAATTTTACTACTATTTCAACAAAACCATAATATTGGCTCCATCCATATACCTCAGAGCATCCAATTCGAAAGAAGACGGTGCGAGTCGGGAAGCAAAACAAATAAGGGGGCTACAACACGGCACGGCGTCCCGGGCATAACATTAATCTGACGTTTCACACCGAGACACCGACGACCGCCATAAAATATAGTACAAAATCACGCGACGACTAAACTTTACACAACGAACGAGCGGAGAGTTATGCCAAGTATTCCATTCCTGTTATGAAAACACAGGCAAAAGAGGGTATTAGAATAATTTGACGTCAGGGAATTTGATCACAGGTGGTGTGTTTATGTAGTACAACCAAATATAGTCGTGCTTTGCTTCGGTTGCTTTTAGGTTTATTAACGTGCTTGAAAATGTGTTGCTGCAAAACACTAATCTCTTGGTACATGATTCAATGCGCTTATAACACATCGAAAAGCGACGTATATTTTGACCCTTGCTTAAAGATACTCCACTGTCGATCATTCGCTCGCTCACATTTCGTTTAATTCGTTGTATTAAGCATTGCTTATGATTCTACTCCATTTTGAAATCAAGTATACCAGGTTTAGCATTTTGTTCAAGAAACAGAGGATTATTCGATCGACTATTCGATCGACTGCCTATTTGCTCAAAGTCATCGCATGAGCACCACCCAATTTCATTTTTAAATAATCGAACGCGAATCATGGAGATTACACATTATCAAAATTAAAACATTACGAAACACTGTTCGATCCCTTCAACTAATAAACTTGGAGTTCCACAAGGTTCCATTTTAGACGCTAACATATTTTTTAGTATGTATAAATGATTTACCAATATAATTCAAAGATATAAATGTAACGATGATTGCCGACGACACTAGTTTAATTGTTACCGATAAAGATATATTGATTAACGCAAATAGTAATCTATGTAAACTTAATAGTGGGTTTGAGACCAACAACCTTAAACTAAATTCATCTAAAAGTGATTTCATAAATTTTACAAATCACCGAAATCGCAATTGTGATTCACCAATAATTCTTTCAATAAATAACACTTCCTCAAACTCCTTTTAATCGATTTTTAGGCGTTCATGTCGACGAACTTATAAAGTTTAACTTCCACTGTGAAAACCTCGAAAGTGGATAAAGTCGGGCATGTTATGATTTGAGTATTGTAAGAAGGTCCCTGGATGAAATACAAACAAGAAATGTTTATTTCATCTATATTGAAGCTATTATAAGTTATGCCATTACAATCTAGGGATATTGTTATGCATGCCACAAGGAAATCATATTTATACTTCAAAAGACAGTAGCTCGAATAATTGTTGATTATGCAATTGTAAAGTTGAACAGGGAAGAGTCATGTCGACCCATTTTTAAAAGGTAAACGATTCTAACTTTAACATCACTTTATTACCCAAAATTAAGATTATTGACTGAGTTTTATAAGAATAAAGACGCTAATTATAAAAACTTTTCGGATAGACACACAATAAATACGAGAAATATAATCAGTTTTGTATTACTATGTGCAAAACTAAATTCAGCAAGTCAAGATATAATATATTCCGTGTCATATTACTTTAACAGGCTACCTGAAAGTTTAAAAATAATTCAAGTGGATAGATTATTCAAAAGGTTACCAAAAGAGTTCCTATCGAAAAATTCTTTTTATTCGATAAAAGGCTTCGTTAATTTTGGGTAATATTTAGATTTTTGACCAGTAGTATTTTTAAATATTTTGACTTTTCTAGAATATATATTATTTTGATTATTGTAATTATTTATTTTATGTGTGTTTTAGTGAGTACATTTAATGATGATTCTGAAATAATGCTGATAATTTAATATTTTTGTTGTGCTTTTTTGTAATGGGCAATTATAATGCTAATAGACATATCATAAAAACACTACCTAATGAAGATATTTTTCAACTGTTAACTGTAATAATAAATGTTCTTAGATTTGAAGATCTTACAATCTGTTAAGATTATTTTAAAAATAAATAAATAAATTTAAATTGAAAATATGTACAGGGTAAGTTTTTAATTAGTGACACATTGAAGTGGGTGTATCAATACAAGCAAATAAGCAACTTTTAATATTTTTTTTGAAAAAATCTTAAAAAGATCTTTTTATTTGGATATATTTTTTTTTCTTGGTAATCTTCAAAAACTTGACTGATACATTAAAGTTTGACAAGCGTTGAACGCGCTTTGCCATCTAGCAATAGGTAAATATCGCGAATAAACAATATTTGCGATATTGTTTATTCGCGATACTTTACCTACTGCTAGATTGCACAACGCGCTCAACTCTTTTTATACTTTTTTTCAAATTTAAATAAATATGTATATATTTTTTGGTTTTACAAAAAAAAATACCCCATGACAATAGTATTTATTTTTAAAATGTTTCGGCATTAAATATTTATTACTGTAAGTGAGTTTACTTCTGCAGCGCACCTCAAATAGGTATGATTGAAGAAGTCGACCTTAAGATAAAATCTCTAAATATAAAAATCAGCCTGCGTATGTTTGTGCTCGCAAAATTCGAGATGTAGTCGGTCGATTGACTTGAAATTTTGCAAAACGTTGCATTTGAATATGCGCGTGTTTTTATAGTAAAATGACATTTTGATTCAACGTTGCATTTGAATACGTATGACAAAGTATTTAGGTAAACCTCCGGTGCGCTTTGATATCGGTGCGTTTCCCATTCATTACATATCAGACTGAGCCACAGCGAAGCGTGGCCGTGCTTAGCTATGTTTAGTAAATTCTGCCATTTTTGTATCTTCAGCGTTTTTTGCGGATAGGACCCCAAGACCGTAGCTGTTATACTTAATGGCGTTCCCGGTCGGAGGAGCCTTATGTGAAATGCCCCTTGTAGCAATTATAATTTGAAAAATTGCTATCCCGTCCGACGCTAGCTGGCGGGTCGCGGTCGCGGCGCTGCGCCGGGTATTTATATGGTGGGTCTACTGCTGGGTCTGCGGTGCTCTCCCACCCGAAAAGGGACGCGCCTCAAGGCGATCCTATAATACTTTGATATAATTGAGTGGTAAGGGGTAGGCTCACGCAACGCTGAGGATATAAAGCCAGTACTTAGGCACGCACCGGGGAGACGCGAAGCGATACGCGGCGCCGCCGATGCAAAATGGCCGACCGCCCGAGACCGCTTTAAAAATAAGCGGTGACAGTTTTGCCGTGCGCTGTTTTAAGCCGGCGTCCACTTAAGAAGTGCCACGCTAAGCGGCTTGCTAAGTTTTAAACATCGCTTTCCATACTCGCCTAATATGATTATCGTCCATTTCTCGTTTCAAGATTTCCGTGAACGGCCAGGTCTCCTCTACCCTACAAATTTTCGCATCATAATGAGTTGCAGGAGTTCGTACCTGTCGTGTCTAAGCACGTGACCCAAGTATGCAGCTTTGCGCTGTTTGATGGTCTGCCAAAGCATCCGTTTTTCGCCGACATGTCGTAGAACTTCTTCATTGGTGACTTTCTGATTCTGTATGCTCACATCTCGAATGCTTCTATACCTTTTCTGAGATCTTCCTTTATAGTCCAGGCCTCTCATCCGCATAGAAGTATGGGCCAGATGTAGCACTGGAGAAGACGTGGGATTTTCAGGCTTCGAATTCAAAGGAACTTTTATTTTTTTCCAAAAGCGCTACGTGCGACTTCGATGCAAGTCTTAATCTCCACTTCACTATCCCAGTTTTTTGTAAGCCAGGTGCCAAGGTAATTTATATTTATCAACTTGTTCTAGTTTTTGACCTATTGGGATTATTAGAAATGACCATAGACATTCGTCTTGGTGACATTCATCCTGAGATCAGGTTTGACACTATACTAATTCACACGGTCAACAATCTCTTGTAGCTCGGCTTCCGTAGTCGCCATGAGAACAGTGTCATCGGCATACCTCAAGTTGTTGATGAGGCGGCCATTTACTTTAACACCACAGTTTAAGTCCTCCAGAGCTTCCGTCATGATCGTTTCAGATTAGATGTTAAAAAGAGTCGGCGACAAAATGCAGCCCTGCCGCACTCCCCTGTTAATGTCTATTTCCTTGGATGCTTCCCTTTAACTCTGGCAAGTGGCGCGCTGATTCCAGTAGGTACATATTTGATAACATACATTAGTGAAATATTTTGTCAAGGTGCAAGATAAACTCGGACAAGCACACCAAAAACACTCGGCATAGAAATGACATGGTCCTACAAAAAGTACCCCTTAACTCGGTATCAAAACAACTCATTATATTTACGCTTCAAACTGTTCCGAATGCTACCACCTTCAGGGCTACGTGCACCAAGCTCGGTTAAGACAGATAACCGTCTGTAAACGGTCTAAAGACTGCCGTAGACTGCTGCGTACGGACGTTTCCCACGTGGGTATAGCTTTATTCAATACGAGCTACCATACATATCAACACATAACGGGCCACGCGTATGATAGACACGGCTGCGTGGCTATGTGACGTCAGACGCACATGCGTGGCTTACCGCGGATGCACCGTCCGAGCGACGCTGTGTACCTACGCATTTAATGGCCGCGGCAACCATGTTTCCTCCCCGCTCACCCGCATCCGCCATTTTTCTCTTCTAAACCGTGTCTAAACCGTCGCAAGCCCATTACGACTTGAACTTAAACACGTATGCTCTCTAATGCTGTCGATGTGAAATGGACATTTGCGTGGCGTAGTTCAGCTAGCAGTGTGTGGCCGCATCGCTACATCAAGCCACGTAGCTTCCGTGTCAAAAGTGTATATCGTCGTGCGCCGTCGTATGTGGCGGGCTTAACCACTGTTAAATACACGGCAATGCTTGCAGGATGCTCTGTTAACTGCTTTGATTAGCTTAAGTGAGGAATCGCGATCTCAGTTATGTCTATGGTTATGTTCTAATGCTCAAAAATGGTTTTTGTGGACTCCGACCAGCGTTAGTTAACCGGCACGTCCGAATAGTTGGTGCAAGCTGACAAAATTTAACCGGCTGGTGAATTGTTTACTGTGGCTAGCTAACGATGGTTAGCAGACCGTTATTCTGTTAACAGACCGGTTAGTGCAAGTCACCCTCGACCGACTTAAAAATGATTGATCAAAAAAAAAGAATTTTGTAAATTGAATACAACCTAAAAATCGTGATTAATATTCATGGCCTATAAAAAATACTGAAATCGAAGAGAAAAAAACAAAGAGTTTGAAAATCGATCGAAATAAAATTGTTACACTTCTTATATTGCCAATACCTAGAACAGCAACGCATTTTATGTCGCTCATCAAGACGAAATTTGCGAAAGCATATCCACTACATTTTTTTTCTTGTGCCCACTGTTCGTATCCCTGTTGTGTTACCCACTCGAATCACGACCCACCTACAATAAAGAGAGCCAAGAGAGCAGGGTGTTTTTCTCTTCTCTCGTCCTGAATCCGTCGGGACTTATAAGCCTTACTACGCACATACATTACACATATAAGTGTAAGGAGCACTATGCGTGTGCATGTTTCTATGTATGTTACAGTGTATGTATAAGTCAGTGTACCTCGCATCTCCCGAAACAACCCCACCGCACCGGAGGAATGTCTCGGCGGCAAAGGAGCTTTGTGTCCTGCAGGCGTAATTTGGGATTTCCCCACGTCACCTTAAATGGATCGTGTACAGTATTATAAATACGTATGTATAGACCAACTGTAATGGGGGAATATTATCATAGACAAACAGACCTATCGATAGTAGTAAATTCTTATATCATCTTATCAGAGCTGTAATGACGATGATAATCCGAGATCTTTCTATTAGTTAATGAATGATTTTTTATATGGGTAAGTCATGTTGGAGCCCTGTCGGTCCAACATACCCACAACAAAAAAGTAATTTCCACAGAATGAAACCGCAAACTCGCTCAAATCTACACGAGGCAGCTGCAGTTAATTTCCAACTAAATTCGGCAATTTATGCACAGTCAAGCGATGACTCATGTCATTTCTTCTGATCGATATACATGTCGCACTCCACTCATAGCTATTACATCACCGCTCACGGTATAAAACGTAGTACATTGCAATCAATCGATATTCATTCCCTTGGTGGACAAGTACACGGCTATATATCATTTTCCTTGGCGGATAGTTACCGCGACTACGCTTCATTATCAAGCAGTACCTTCATTACCCGCGATACCGATCGTCTAGCCTCGCTCCTCGACTACACACTTCGGACACACTACTACGGCTTCACCTCGCACCCACACTAATACACTACGGCGAAATAACAATCAAGGCGTTAAGAACTGGCGACTCACTTCAACCTTCTGAGTAAATACTTCTACTTCGACATCCACGACTTTCATTCACGGAGAAAACCTCACGATGAGATCTACCCTTCGCTCACAATCAATTGGAGTCTAGTGAAGGGTGGCTACTCTCACAGTCCTATACCAATGGATACTTTCACCTCTGGATGTGTACATAGTAACAAGCTAGCATTCAAATAGTTATTTTAGCAAATACGTATATATTTTTTAATGTCCGACATGATCAGCTATAGTAGATCAGTGAGGTGCCAACATTGTTCTATCTGGATATGTCAAAAAAAATCGTAAGAAAGTAATATTACCGTAGGACTTTTCCTTGACCTTTCTATAGAATAGAATAGAATAGAATAACTTTATTGCGCTATAAAACCATTACCTAATGAATATTACACTAGTTTTATAGAAAAAGACAATGTATGCACAAATGGTGGACATATCGCTATAGCGATATCTTACAGTCAACTATTTGATAAACTAATTTCTAATTGTCACCGTACAATACAAACAGAAGTAGTAAAGTTTAATTTACAATAAACTTATACAAATATATGTCAATAACGTATGCTTAGGTTGCCCAGGAAAGGATAAAGGAGAGGACAAGGTGAGGTATTTGGTTAGTGGCTGTGTAAAATAAATGTTTCTTCAACAACTTTTTGAAAGTGTGCAACGAAGGTGCATGCCTGATAGAGTGAGGGAGCTGATTCCATAAACGAGCAGAATGGACCGTAAAGGAGTGCGTGTAAACAGAAGAATGATGTATCGGAATGGCGAGTGTGTTATACCGACTTGATCGAAGTGAAAGATTGTGGTCTCACAAAGGGAGGAAATTCTTGAGATCGGATGGTGAAGTGGGGTTATTGAGTATGTTGTAGAGTAGCGAAAGCAACTAACGTGGTCGAACTTTCGCAAGTTAAAGACATACCTGAGGAAGATATTTTGCAGACGCTCCAGCTTATTCAAAATAACCTCACTGGCATCTATATAACAAATATCACCGTAGTCAAGTATTGGCGTAAGCACAATCATTTATTTATATGACATGGGGAGAAATCGCTGAAGCCGCCGGAGACTATGAAAATCATGGAAAATGCGACGACTTACTTGGTTTACTTGATCTTGCCAAGAAAGATGTTGATCTATTAAAAGTCCAAGGTTCTTTCTATATATGTTCTTTCATTATGGCCTTTGATTTAGTTGATCCTAGCGCAGTGCGCGTATGCATAAATAGTGTTCGAAAATAGCAACTCTTACAAAATCAATGAACAATTGAACAAATTAAAGATACGAAATCGAAGACTATCGCGGTTGTTTGATATTTAATAGGTTTAAAAACGAATTTACCGCGTGAATTTTGTAGCACCCGATGTTTCGGCGATGTTGCAATCAAGGTAGACTCTACCCGTCTACCTTGGACAACGACGGTTGTAACTTCGCCGAAACGTCGGGTACTACAAAATTCACGCGGTAAATTCATTTACCTTTTTATAAATAACAAACCTTTTTATAACTTAAAGATATTATAAAGAGTATTATAAATTAATATATCGTAATAATAAGCGAGGAACCCGTTTCAGACCATATCGAGTCGTTTGTTATTAACCATTTTTCTCTAGTTTCTTAAACCCAGGTGCGAACGGAGGGAAGGTTTTGAGGCAAACAGACTCCTTCCAATTTTTTTTTTTTAAATAGAAGTCTAAAATTATTACGAACGATATCTTTCTGTCGTTAGAACGACAACTATTTTCTACTCACCGCGTTGTTGACAAAAATATCGTACGTTTCGAACGTTTTATTGCATACGCCTGCATCTTTAGTGATCGTTTATGTGCAGTATCATTCCCTCGAGTTGTATTATTATGCGAAGTAGCGAGAGCGCGAAGCAAGACACCAGGCCACAAAAGACGCTCTCCGGCTCCGTTATCGGGCGCCCAACAGCCCGCGGCTCGTCCAGTGACCGGTGACCCCGGCTGGCCGTCATGCGGCGAGAAGCACTCTGCTATGACAACGCCTTTGGCTTTAATCTACAACAAAGCGATCCCCGATGAGGAGCCGGCAGATAAAGCAGCTCACGTCACTCCAGCCGTCCCTTTTCCACGCCCACGGATAGCACCCGCGGGCGAAAGAGACGGACGCTCGTTTAAATAATTCAAACTCGAATGAAATGGTTTCACGATAGGATTCGCGCACATTAAAAAAGGGTGAATCTTAATAATAGATTAGCGCTTTATTCGCACGTGAAAATGAAGACGACATGCGTGAAAATAAAAGACGATCTACCCTCGAAATAAAGTCGATGCTGTAGAATAATAATCAAGGTATTTCGAGTAATTCCGATATTCGAATCGCGCATTATCGTTGTATCATAAATAAAATATACCTACATTAGCCTAAATACAAACCGCATTGGAAACCCGAACCGCGATAATCTTTATTATATTATTTTAATAATAAAAGCCATCCACGAAGTCACTTAACTTTTTTAGATTTTCATGGCAGCCTTTCCTAGCAGCAGACATTGGAACTGTCACTGAGACGTGGCGTAAAATATTTTCACCATTTTAGTATTTCGACGCGATTTTGTTATTCCATGTTATGTTTCTGTTACAGTGTGTTTCTTTAATTATATTAAATCGCAATGTGTACTGGCAAGAGATCGCGTCTTCGCGAAAGGTCGAGATGTTGTCGATAGTGTAACTCGTCTCAATGAAACCGCCAAGCATAGTGTCAGCGATGCTTGTTGATGTTTCAAATCATTGCTTGCGCTACGGATCGTCGATTTCGTTCTTATTGCGTCGTCTCGTCGAGATTGTTCTTTCGTTAACGTGTCCGGGCCAGGTTATGATACGTTTCTCCAAAATGCCGGGGTGGTCTTGTCGTTCGCCTCTTTTAGGTCCTAGATCGGGGTTTTATAACTGCGGGCAGGATAGGAGGTGGACTTTATTCTGCAACGTTCCGCAGCCGCAAATTGGAATCTCCGTGTAGCCTCAGCGGACGAAAGTGGATAGACATCTTGTCACACGCACGCGCAGTCTGTTGATACTACGCCAGGTGGCATAGTGGAGATGGGATTCCGGTGCTATCTCCTCCTTTACGTCCTCGTCAAGTAAAATCCCCCATTGAGTGATGCCGTTTAGGGGGGAGGTCTGGTTTAGACGGCCAAAAAAAACGTGTTTCTCATGTTTCTTTTTTTAACTCCGAGTTGAAATCTATTCATGAACCTCTCACCTCTGGAATAGCTGATAGTCTCAGATTGTTGTAAGTGTAAAAAATACTACTTTTCTGTAAAGAAAACTTAAATGAAATTGTATGAGCGCTACCGCGGTTTGAAGCCGAAACGCTTAAACTAAATTCAGGGAAAAACTACAAAAAAATCTAGACTTACAAAAAAAGATTGGATATAACTAATCGCTACTAGGTATAGAACCTACTAGGTATAGAAGCTACTACTAGGTTCGCTACTAGGAATCGCTACTAGGTATAGAAGGTATAGAACTAATCGCTACTAGTTTTCCAGGCGGCAGGTTTCCACAAATAAAACACGAAATTAATCTAATAAAACCATGTATTTCCTTCAGGTATTTCAATAGAAACTCATACCTAAATAGCGGTGTGAAAATGTGGTGACGAAATCACGATTGTAGCTTTACGCCGTGTTCGTCTGGTTTGTTTTGCAAATTTTTATAAACGAGGATTTAAGCCTATGCTGCTAATGATACTTATGATGGATAACTGCACAACGTCATTTCATTTTAAATTATTTTAAATATATTTTAGAGCGGACTCATGCTTCTAAGACATTCTTAATCCTCTTACGCGCAAAAGGGGGATGGCCTTCATTTTAAAACCGTTTTGACAGGTGACTTTTGTTTAGCCGGTAAAGGGCAATCAATGACTGATAGCAACAGCCAGCAATCAACAGAATATTTTTAATTGAGGAAAATAATTATGTAATTTATGCCATAAAATAAAAATAAAATTATTCTATTTTAGGCATTGTTTTGTTATTTATTTAAATATATTACCATCTTTCCGAAGAGATATCACGCTCAAAATCCTTCCATTACTCCTTAGCTACTCGCCGGGAAAGTAGAAACACCTGTTTTAGGCAATATTGCACCACAGTAACTGTCAAATGGATTTGTAGGTTAAATGTTTTTGAAAGACAAATATTATAATTATTAGGTCAGAAAATCAAAGGAATTACCAAGAAAATCAGGAAAACCTATACGAATATTTTTTATTACAATAGTGGTGTGCAAGTTATATAACGTGGTACAGCACGTTTTGGTCTGCTCCTTGTAAACAATCTTCTAATTCAAGTTAGTTCGGTTTATTTCCTAAGTTGTTATCGGCAGTGTATCATCTTTTCATTTCATGAATGGTTGTTGGCGTGGGATGTGTTCTTGTAGAAAATCTTCTAATTCAAGTCAGTTCGGTTTATTTCCTAAGTCGTTATCGGCAGTGTCTCTTCTTTTCATTTCATGAATGGTTGTTTACATGGGATGTGTTCTTGTAGAAAATCTTCGAATTCAAGTCTGTTCAGTTTGTTTCCTAAGTTGTTATCGGCAGTGTATCTTCTATTCATTTCATGAATGGTTGTTAGCGTGGGATGTGAGAGTTGTATTGAACGTGTTCGTTTTTTTTCAGTCTCGCGCGGCTATCCACGTCGGTTGGGCAGGTAATGGTCGTTTGGAAATATCCAATCAGTTTTCAATCCCGTCGAAAAAGGCAGCGTTCGGTGTGTTGTGGTAAATGGCGGCGCAGCGTATCGTTTTTCAATCAATCTTGCGGCGTAAGTGGGAACGATATTTGAAGTGTTTGTATAAACGGCGCGCATCGATACTCAACTGACATCTGTGAAGCTATCAGCACACCTGACTAGTAAGATTAATTGCGTATAATTAATTGAAATTTTAATTTAAAAAATATTAGTAAAACTTAGCAAATGTTTATTGGAATCGGGGTGTTCTGGAATCGAGAAAGAACTTACAAATGTAGTTTAATTTGTTTAAAATATTATGATAACAATGGAGATATCAAATGGTTATTATTGTTATTATTATTTAAATTTTGGATAGTAAATATACTTATGTGTTTTTATGCACATGTCTTTGAAAAAACAAAACAATAATGCCACAACATTTGGCGAAAACATAGATTATATGTGGTTACTAGCTATATAAGAAGGCTCAGCGACAAGCAAAAGGCACTTCCTATAAAGGTGATATTAGCATTCTTAAAAATGCTTCCGCTATAAATTAAATATGGCTAGGTAGACACAGAGTCAAGGTACAATGTAAACAAGGTAAATGTTTATACTGCAATATGTTGTAAGTAGTGAGAAATCCATTAAATAAATTCAGCAAAAAATCTGTAAAAAAGGCTCTTCCTGTGAGGATCATAATTCGCTATTTACTCGTAGATACAAAATTAAAAATAATTTATTAACCTCAGAATCAAAGACTAAGAACAATAAACAAATAATAAATCTTTAGAAATTTATTCGTTTTTACTCAAAGTCGACAAAATAACCCGTGAGTGATTTCTTGCGGGTATCTTATTTTTTATTGAATTGTATTGCTGAATTTATTGAAAATTTGACGAATTGAAAAAAAACAGCTTCTTTAGTGGATTCATGGAGTCTTGAAATCATTGACAGCTTCTTTAGTAGATTCGTTGAATACAAAAATCTGAAGTCATTTTGACTCGTTTTTATAGATTTCTCATAAGATATAGAAGATGATTTAGTAAACACATGGAAATAATCACCTGTAATATTCAAGTGAACGTGATTCAACTAGATTGTGTCCAAATATGCAAGCATCACAGAAATTTAGTGAGTGATAAACGGGATCATAGTCAAGACATAAAAAGTATAGAACCGAAGCGAAATCTGGACATACTTATACTCGCTTGGCTAACTTTTATCCATATTCCTCTGCGTATTTCTGAAAAGAAACGATTTATTTTGATAATACAATGTGATGTTTAGGGTGGTACCCCCCTCCCCCCACCACCACCCCTTCCCCATCCCCTGTATATATTGTAATATAAGTAGAGACCGTCAAAAGACAAAAGCACAAACAATGCGACTAACGTGAACTGACGATAAACATCATCGGCTCATGTGTGCTGACAACTTCACCGATATCCGGCGCACATGAGCTTATCTCCGCGTCCGCACCGCAATAATGATAGAATAGGTGGGCGTTACGATGCGATGCGATGCGACTCGTCGCCCTCAATATGAACGTGTCTTGTCAGAGGGACGCTACAGCTACAGACACTATATTCAATAGTTTTAGACTCGGACTTATACAGACTTATACGGATTTATCGGACAGACTGCAAGTTGGACCGTTTTTAGGTTGCCCACTGTTAAACAACTGCCCTTCATCTTATATCTGGCTAAAGCCAAAGTATCTTTTCCTACCTCTATGATCAGTCGCCTATCGACTAACTAATATCTAAATACTATAAAATGGAAGACTATCGCCGTTGTTTGTTTGACATTATCGCGGTTTACAGTATCGCGGTTTATGCCAGTATCACGGTTGTTTGTTTGCATGTCAGCTGACACCATCTATGCTCAGTGCAAACGTCGCTCGAGAATCGAGCATGCGATCTATGCGTCGCTGGGGATTTTCCGCAGGAGATGGAACATGTCAATGATATCCTTAGGAAAAATGGTTACGGAAAATATCACGAGACACGCACACGATCCCATACCGACTAAACCCAGAAACCGAGTCAACCGATTCTTATCATAGGTGTGACAGCTCGAATAAATAAAATAGTAACGAATTCGATAAGTAACAAATTCGATATAAAAACGATCTTTAACCGACCCAAAATATAGCTCTATCTCTGAGGCGTGTAAAGGATGTAACACCACTATACCCTGGGTGAGTATAAAATATAATGCAGCTGCGGTTTTAGCCTTGATTGGGGAAACGAAACGTTCCGGTAGCCACTCGACTGATAGAGCACATCAAAGCTGTCCAAAACGTTCAGCGAGGAAAATCGGCGATCTGCGAACATAAATCAGATAACGGAACTAACCACTTGGTGCAAAATCCCATTGTGCTATCCAAAGAACAATTTTACTTTCCCCGCGTGATCTGGGACCGCACTGAAATAAGAAGAACCCCAAACCCTATCGCCGAATGCAAGGACGTAACGCAAGATACATTGAGTGTTGTGTGCATGGCGGGTTTTAAAAATTCCCGCTCACCGAACCCACAATAGTATAACCTACGAAGTAACAGCAGCAGTTTGCGGCCTACCCGATTGGGTGACGATTGGCAGCACTTCAGTCTACCCTGGACAACAGCGGTTGCAACATCTCCGAAATATCGGGTGTCACAAACTTCACGAAATAAATTTGCTTTTATCTTATTTATAATTTGAATACTAAAATAATATATAAATTCCTAATAAGTCCTAAATAATTAATCTAATACAAACTGGTTACTTTTTTATTTTATGTTTATTTTATCCTTGTTTTGTATATTTAGTATTGTTCTTAATTGTATGTTCACTACTATATTTCCTAAAGAAGTCATGGATCCTTATATAAACGTAGTTAATTAGTAATGAAATTCCATGTTGTAGATTCGTTACCTTACACGTCCAACTCCCTCTTAATAAAAATGCAAATGTACATCACTAACTTCAAGTAGTTGGATACAATATACTGCATCTGGACTTAAAAGAAATACTAATACATAATAAGAATTGCTACTGTATTTGACTACTAGCATAAATCGTCTACACTTGGGTGCATTGCTACATTAAAAAAAGAAGAAGACTTATCCACCACAGGCCCGATGGTGTTTGTTTAGTTATACTATATGTAGGGCACAAGAATGAAAAATATCTTTGATATTTTTTCAAAGAAATACCTAAAACTGGTCAAATGCGAGTTTTATTCGCGCTGTGGCTTCCGTATCATACTATTTATTATCATTAGCGTTACAACTTATTATGAGTTTTCGCTTTGTCAGTAACCTTCTTTCATTCCATTCCATTCTGGCCTCCTGGGCTTTAATTTTTTAGTTGTTCACTTAAGTGCAATTAGGTCTTTCACCACAGAATCAAGACATCGCAGTTTTGGTCGCCCGACTTTACGATGCTCTTTAGGTTTTCTATAAAGAATGCGTTTCAACAGCTGTTGATTTTTTATCCTTCCCACATACCCTACGATCCGTTCGATTTTTCAGGAATCTCATGAAATGTGCATTATGCAGGTACAGTTCTTTATTAGTCAGTTTTCTCTACACGCCAGCTTCCTGTACGTCACCGAAGATCCTGCGGAGTATTTTGAGTTCTAAGCGCATTTTCAATCGACTTCCGAAATAGTCGGTATTATTATCCGCTTTGGTGAGAATCCACCTTCTTGAAGCGTAAGTTAAGACTGCTCTGATGAGTATCATGTAGAGGTTTTGTTATTCGTCCTCCGGGATAGCAGACGAGACTTCGTGATTCTTTTGTGTTCAAAGACATCTTATGCATTTTTTGAAGCGTCAGTTAAGAATGGTCTGGTAAGTACCTTGTAGAGAGTTGCCTTCGTTCTCCGTGTTAGCAGACGGGATTTCGTATGAGACTGCAGTCCGAAGAAATACCTCTTTGGAGCCATTTAACGTATTTGACCTTCACATTGTTATCGCAGGTATTAATGAGCCAAGGTATGTTCACTATGTATCGAATGAAACGTACCTTACTTTCTCAAAAACCAGTCATTTTAGATATAATGGAGGCACACTTTTCTCGTACGTTTATGATGACTTTTCTTTAACGAATATACGAGGATGAAAAGCGACAGTCAGCCCTTTCAAACAATATTCATTCCACATTTTTGAGCACTTTTTGTTAATCAACATAAAAAACGCAGGATTTTCGATTTTGGAATTTGTTATAGGAAGTTATATTCACAATGCTAAATTTGTTATAAAAAAGAAACCTCACTGAGATAATCGACAGTGACTTTACAGACAGATGACGACGTCTCACCAATGGCGATGGTATTGGCGACTGTTCCCAAAAGGTGCATCGACGAAATAAATAAATAAATAAATATATAGTGTATAACTTTAAATGTATATACTGGCATAGACGGTGTATAATTAAATAAATGCATAACGACCCATCGCCCGAGCGAGCATCCTACGAAGCTCGCTGTGTGTGGTGTGAGGGAGAACAAAGATAAATTAGTCTATGTACCCTGAGGGAGTAGAGAGAAAACTTGGTGGTTTGACGGACGGTCAATGTTGCCAGATGACCGGCACGTTTTCCAGCCATAATATTGGTAAAAACCGAACTAGGAAATTGCATTTTTTTCTGTTTTAACAGTATTATGGTTGTCAAGTTTAACAGTTTGTTTTGATTCGCTAGTTTATAGTTTATGAATATTTTCATATTATGATTAGAGACAAACAAGATCAATAGAAGGTAGTTTTGTAGACATATTCATGTACCTTACGTACTTATGTATGTACATACTTATATACCTACTTGTGAACGGCAGTTTATTATTAACGACATGCTAGGTGGCATAGTGGTCATGTGGCCTGATCTTACATTGTAATACGTTCCGGGTTCGATTCCCGGCTGAGTCACCATTTACGTTATGGTAAAATTAACTGAATTACATTTTAATTCTGTCGAGCGAATGTAATAAAATGATGCACCCTTAAACACATGTTACACGCACACATGCATATAAACACTTCTAAGTAGGGTTGGTTGTAAGAAATTGTCGTATGATTTCATAATAAAGAGTAGAAACATACCAACTAATAAGCTAATGATTCAATGATTCAGAAGTTTCTAGAATGTTTTCTGGTTTTGTGCGATTGTGTTGTTTTATCTACGATAGATAGTGCCTTTCTGCGAACGCATCGGCCCCACGTTTAGTATAGAATAGCTACGACAGTTCATTGCCAATTTTAAAACCTCATCTATTAAATTGCCGTACTTTTCATATATTTTATTATTATTATTATTATGCAACCCAAGCCATTTTTTTATTTGGACGGCAATGACCCAGTGGCGCGAATTTGGCTCCACGTGGCTTCTCGCCTGGATATAATGGGACCGCAAAACAACAACACCAAGTTCTCATGTAATTCTATAGCGGAAAAACGAGACGATAAATTATGGAAAAAATCAAGTTCCTCGTCTGCCCGTCCACATTTTTTAATAATACGCATTTTATAATATGCTAATGCATACAATAAATTCCCCTGTATATTGTGTTACGAGGATGGTAAAATGTTTGAAATAATGGGTTTTTGAATGGCGGTGGATGTTATTGGCGATTATGAAAAGTAATGAGTAGGAAGTGTAACTCATTTTGGCCAGACTTGAATGGCAAATATTTATGTTTGGCTTTTTTATGGCTTCTTTTTGTAGTCTAACAACGTAGTTTTCGTAAGAAGCTCGGTAAATGTTGATTTGGTGTCATCCGCCTTTTTTTTTTAAGGTTTAATACTTTATTCATTTCATTTTTGTACATTTAGCCCCATTGTTATCAATGTTATAAGTAACTCGGAAAAATTGAACACCGAAATGCTGCTAATGCTCACCGAAATGCTGCTAAAGCCCACCTAACTAGGACTAAACTGTCCCGTATCTAGGCGGGTCAGAGTAATTAAAATAAGTAATACAACTTATGTAACAATTAGCCTAATTAACGTGAAAAACTTTTTATTTTTATAATAAATGAATATACTTAATTAAAATTGAATAATAAATAATTATAAATAAATAACATTGTAATACAAATCAAAACACTAAATTTGTACCAATAATACATTGTAGGTAATACAATATGGCAAATACACATTATACGTGAATACGATTTCAATAAATAATAAATGATATATGGTATAAACATAGTTATAATTTAATCAAATATGTAAATACAATTATAAAAGCACTGCTAAAAAATATGAAATAATATAAATAAAAATATGATATCATATACTATTAATATTATACATAATCCTACTAATATTATAAACGCGAAAGTTTGTATGTATGTATGGATGTTTGTTACTCTTTCACGCAAAAACAACTGAATGGATTTTGATGAAACTTTACAATAATATAGCTTACACATCAGAATAACACATAGGCTATAATTTATAAAGATATAGTGTGAATTATCTAAAATATAACGATAACTGTCAAGTAAGTAGGAAAAAATCTAAGAAATTGACATTCGAAATTTAAATTCTATCCTACTATCCTACTAATATTATAAACGCGAAAGTTTGTATGTATGTATGGATGTTTGTTACTCTTTCACGCAAAAACTACTGAATGGATTTTGATGAAACTTTACAATAATATAGCTTACACATCAGAATAACACATAGGCTATAATTTATAAAGATATATGGTTTTCTATCATCATTATCACAATTTTCTATCACCACGCGGGTGAAACCGCTGGGCGCAGCTAGTAATTTATATAAATATACAATATCATTTTTAAATTAACCGTTATACATACGCTTTACAAACCAAGTTTTCAGATTGAGATCTTCCTAATTCAAATAACTATTTATTAATATTTTCTTTAAACTCTTGATTGTTCTGTAGGTGTTTCCATTTTTCCTCTATGTCATTATATAATTTGGGACCAATGAAAAAAGCTTGTCGTTGCGCAAATGTTGTTTGCACTCGAGGAATAAGGAAATTTTGTTTCCGTGAACTCCGAGTATTGCAGTTTTGCTGACTTTGATCATGTCTATCTTTGTGTTTGTAAAAAATATTATCACATATTTAATAAACAATTGCTTGACGTCCAGAACTTTAGACTCCTTGAAAAGACGCTCTGACGGGTAGTCATTAGGTTTCCTATAAATTATCCGTAACAACAGTTTTCGTGCAAGCATCCTTTCGTGCAAGCACCCCACCCTACAATCCCATAAATCATAAGACTTTGACATAGAGCTTTAAAATGGCAGTTGGCCGATACCGGTGACATGGTCCAATTGCTCACACTAAGTATAAATTATTACAAATAAAACGATAGCGTGTAATACATCCGTAAACAAGGCGATTCCATAAATCAACCTCTGTATTTCCCTCTAAAAAAGGCGAGGCGGTTAATTGAATTTCAATATAAATAGTAATTTTATTCCGGGTGTTGGTGTATTGTGTATGTTGCCTTAAGAGGTCATAATGGTTATTGAAATCGCGTTAGGTTTGGTGAGTAGGATGGAGACCCAGAACCCGCTGAGCGATCAATAGATTGTCTGATCGCCCTGGCTCGTCTCTCTCACCCACGCATCAATTGCGATTAAGCCGTGCACACACTTGTATTTTTGGATTTTGGCAATCATAAATCATACGACGTACAGGGTTGAATGCTTTCTCGAAGTAGATGAAACAAGTACGTCTAGAGTATTTCTCCAAGCACATTCTGAAAGATTACAATAATAATTATTATAATAATCTATCTTGAACTGCAGGGCGAAGATTAAACTTTCTCTGATAAGGATTAACTTAAATATAAGAGAAACTGCAAGATAATGTCGTATTTCACAGCCGAAACTAAATCAATTACCTATTTTTTATGGATTTTAATTATATCTGGGATATTTGGTAGTATTATCAATAACTTGGGATGCAATAGTTTATTAGAGTCTGCTTTGCGACTTAATGACTGTGGCGTGCTATTCTTGAAACTTCAATTATTTGATTTTGCGCATTCAGTTATTCAAAATGCAATTATTGCTCATAAATTAGTAGACGGTAGATTACCATGAGGTCAGCGGGTGTCACACTATTAGACAAAATCCGATATGAGTACGTAAGGGGAAGTTTAAAACCCGCTCCGATAATTGCTAGTCAAAGAAAGACGCTTACGGTGGTACGGCCACGTCCAGCGACGCCCAAATGATCGCATGGGGAATTTTGCCCTAGACCTGCCAACGACGAAACGTGCTCGTGGAAGACATCCGCCACCTGGTTGACGACGGTCAAAATAGACCTGAGAGAAGCTCAACTCGACGCCGACACAGCTCAAGATCGTAATCAGTGAAGAAGAACAAGGAAGGCCGACCCCCAAGTAAATGGAAAAAGGCGTAGAAATAAAAAGGTAGATTACTGATTACCATGAGAGAGTTGTACAGCAACTTCATCGCTGAAAACTCCCTGAGTCTCACCCGAGATTTGTTTCAATTTCATGATTCTAGCTGGGTATACATTGTTGATCTCTTCGGATCATTTTGGCATATTTACTAGATGTACAGAGTTTTTGTGTCAGCATATTTCTTGCATATATGCATCCTCCGCCATTGCAGTGTTTTTCAAATTTAAATGGTTGTTCCTTGAAAAACGATCGATCAAAAGTCCTATTATCAACCTTACTCCACCTTTTGATGAGATAAATTAGTTGTATCGTCATTTTCATTAAAGGCTTTTATTATAGACTTCGCTCTTCTGTCGCACGATCTGATTACATACATACCTTGACATTATATGTAGTTTTTGCGCGCCTTACTTTTCTCTTGATCTCATTATTGAGTTTATCGCATTGCATTGTTTGGAGTGTACGGATGCCTTAAGACTGTCACTTGGAATACCGCCAGCGCGGCGGCGGTGGTCGTCCGGCTGCTACAGCGAATCCCGTCCTTATTTATGTTTGTTCGTTACCCGGGAATGCACTGTTCCGAAGGCGGTATTTAGTGAAAGAAGCCTCCGCCGCTGATAAAACGCGTTTGTCGATCATTTATAGCTCTATTTAGGGCCTTTGCGGGATGGCGTCGCGTCTTGTCCGATCGACTACTATGTAAATCAATCGAAATTGCCAATCAAGCGACAGGAAAGTGATCATCAATGTTTTGAGTAGGTTTGTTATTTATGTCAGTGAAAGTGTTAACGATATATATCTACATATTACACACTACAATTCTGCACTATTTAAAATTGCTAATAGTACAGCTCGGTACATAGTGTACCTTAACTGTTCAAATATCAAATAAGTAGTTGTCTAAAGGTCCAAATGTCAATAAATTAACATAAATATATCGTCTTTAGTATCAAATGGAAAGTCTGATTGAGTACATTTCGCAAATATACATGTGTATATGGATAAATACATACCCCACACATATTTCATAAAAAACCGTAATAAAAATAATTATAAATACGAATGTTAACTTTCTGTAACGGCAGTCGTGTTTTTTATTCTTTTTAATATATTTACATTGTCAACATTTAGAGTTAGCTTAAATATTATTGATCAATTTTTTCCATTATTCTCGTAATCACGGTTTTCATGGATCGGATGTTCCCATGCTACTTTACTACATATAATGGGTTCTATTGCGTTTCTTCGTGAACTAAAATCGGTAATTAGTCCGTGTGAACGAGACAGGGCAATACGCCAGAGCGGAATGTGAGATGACCGGTTGTCACTTTAAGGTCAAATCTTACACCGCACGAAATATGCTCGACTTTAATCGGACGAATATAAGTTCGACAGGTAGTATTTATCGACGTTCGTTCGTTTCATATTCCGCTCTAATGTATTGCTCTGTCGCGTTCGCTTGGACTAATTTTAGTTTTAGTTCACTAAGAAACGCAATCGGGCCCAATGTGTGATCTGATATACCGATGGACAGGGACAGGGCCGGGGGTGGTACGATCTTATCTAATATCTTTTTTATGCTTTAGGCATAACCACATTAGTTGCCTCCCGTATTTCGCGTGGAGACAGCTGACCGTTATTATAATTTTCTTGGTGATTGGTAGATTTACAAGATACACCTGCCTGCGATTGTCGGCAAATGCAGACCCGTTTTTTACCCGCGGCAAAGGAATGCTATCGCTTGCGCCGGTGGACCGACTGCTATCTCAATAACGCTCGTTTTACGGTAGCTATTAAAACTGTTTCATACGTGTTTCAAATGTCGGCCATTTCTTTCTGCAGCTCAGCGACGTTTAATCCGATCGAACCACTTTGCTCTTTCCATAAAATAGATTGGCTGGAAACCGTCCAAGCTCCGGCCGATAATTGAGCGGTCCTTTTGAACCGACCGACGCAGTGATTTCGATCGACCCGCATGTGCTTTGTGCGTCGATTGGAGATTGAGCTCATTCTGATCAAACTCATTGTTTTAAGCTCAACTCACGCACGTCTGACAATCGCCAGCAAAAAGACTATCAGAAGCTGTTTATACAGCTTCTGATAGTCTTTTTGCTGGCTGTTTATACAGCTTCTGATAGTGTGCGATTATTCGCACACTATACAGACAGTAGATTATCTTTGAACAACATTGAAATCAAACCGAGCGACATCCTAAAGGCTACCACAAATCGCATTACGATTACTAGACGCGGACGACGCTCGTTGTATAATGTCTAGTAATCGTCGCTAGATCTGTTGACATTACGTCCTAAATAATTTGTAACTCAACTCAGGATGGCAAGAAGACAAGATCGTTATAACATCCTGAAATGGCAAAATCGTCCACAGCATCTTCATCTGATATAAGAAATCACACCAGTCCTAATCGCGGCTCTTAATTATTGAGCTTTACGGCCCACGCTGCTTGGGCCGCAAAGCCAGCTTGTTTTGAGACTGGTCGAAATCATAATTCAGCTGCTATCCGGGAGACCACTCGCAGAGGTAAATTGAACGAAAGAAAGCCTTTTGGGCATTACACTTTGCAAAGTATGGTTGAATGTGGTGGATTACTGTGGAAGCCTGAAAATGTAGTAACCAGTCTAATGGCAGAAGTGGTCCTTCCAAAACTGGTAAGCATAGAGCAACTGAACCCCACTTCCTCGCCAGTGTCCTTCTGCTTTATCAGGCAGGTCTCTGCTGGGCAGTCGCGTAACTAGATCTGTAGATATTACGTCCCAATGGCTTTGTAACTCATCTCAGAAAGGCGAGACGACAAGATCGTTATAATATCCTGAAATGGTGGATTCGGCCACAGAATTTCATATAGCAAACGATACTATAAAATTTATTAGCTTTGTCATTTACTTGCTATATGGACTATTTTTTATTTATTTTATTTATTTTATTTTATTTTATTTTATTTCTGGAAACATACAGCGCATACAATTGAAACGTGTGCATAAACATAATGTAGAAAAAGAGAAAAACATTACGCCGATAATCGTTTCCTATGAAATTAACAGATTTCCGCATATTACACATTTGGATTTCGGCATATTAAACTTAAAAATTAATTGTAAAATAAACTAAGTACATGTTAAATAGAAAATTAAAATAGAAAACCGATGGGAGAGGTAGGGAATTGGAAGTGATTAAGAAGAAGGAGTTAGACGATGGTATGTGTATATGTATATAGATATAAATAAAGATATAAATAGGTCTTATAGTGGGTATATAGATACAGATATTTATTGATGTTTATAGATATTTTTAGATATATAATAAATATTTATAAATATTTGTAGTAGCTACTGATATGTTGCATGAAAATTATATAACTAAGAAAGATAGATGTTAACAAGCTCGTTAGGTGCAATTGATTTAAATAATTCTTTAACGAACGTCGGTTGGTTGAGGTTGAAAATGTCGATGGTGGAGAAACGAGAGTCGTACGTGCACATTATCCTATAAGCGATGGAATTTTTCCCGTAGTTGGTATTGGCACGAGAGACCTCAAAAGTGCGTGAATTACGAATTAATCGCGGAGGAACGAAAAAACGTAAGTTTTCAACAAGGTATGGACTATCTATGGTATTGTGGATAACTTTGTGTAACAGTACCATATCAGCCACAGTGCGTCGGTCTTCTAGAGCTTGAATACCGAAGTGGTCCAGTCTGCTCTCCTACGTAGGAAGACCGAAGCGTCCACGATAATTGATGTGTTTTAAAAAACGCCTTTGGATACATTCTATCCTGCTTCTGTAGACCGAATATTGCGGATTCCAAATTGAGGACGCAAATTCCACGGTACTGCGAACGTAAGCGAAATATAACATCTTCAGGACATTTATATTGGAGAAAGGTCTTGAGATACGGGTCACAAATCCTAGTGTTCTCAAAGCTCGGCTAACCATACTTTCTATATGCTGATCGAAAAGCAACTTGTGATCAATTTGTACTCCGAGGTCGCGAATACATTTTACATTAGAGATCACTTCACCATTAATGTGATAACTGAACTGCACCAAGTCTCTCTTACGGCTGAAGCTTATACTGTTACATTTAGTAGCATTTAGAGAGAGTTTATTAAGTACACAGTAGTGTGACAGGCGGTCGATATCCTCCTGTAACCGGAGGCAGTCTGCCACGTCAGTCACCTCAGCATAGATTTTCAGGTCATCCGCGTATAAAATGTGACGACCAGCTGTGAAACAAGAACTAATATCGTAAAGATAGGCGTTGAAGAGCAGAGGACCCAAGTGTGAACCCTGCGGTACCCCGGACGGAATTGATGCAAAGTTCGACCTGAATCCTCCAACAACCACAGCTTGGTGACGGTTAGCTACGTACGATGATATCCACCTGTATAGATCTCCGTGGACTCCTAGTCTCTTTAGCTTACTTAAGAGAATAGGATGGTTAACACGGTCGAACGCCTTCGCAAAGTCGGTGTAGATGGCGTCCACTTGCTTCCGTTTGTCCATCGCACTTAAGGTAAAATTGGTAAATTCCGCCAGATTGGAAACTACCGACCGTTGCTTTAGGAACCCATGTTGCTGTATAGGCAGACATGGCGCGATGTAAGAGTATAGCTGTGAATAGACGACCTTTTCAAACAGCTTACTCAGGACTGAAAGTATAGAGACTGGACTATAGTTGTCAACGATGTTTTTGCAGCCTTTCTTGTGTATTGGCACAATAAGTGCTTCCTTCCATTTCGCTGGGAAGACACCTTGGGAAGACACCTATTTCATTTATTGGCTTCAGCGATGCTACCGTACGATCGATTTTCCGCATTTCAAAAATTAATTTCAATAGTTAATCAAAATCCGGCTCAGATACATAGAAAACAGCCACATAAACATAAACGAGCTCATATTCTAGTTTCCTACATACAGTTATCATTTATCTAATGAACCTATTTCTGAATATATCTCAACAAAGGTAAATAATCAGAACACTACAAACACAGACAAAATGAGCTGGTTTTCTTCAAATGGAACATATTCTGCATAATCTTTGGTTCTGTTCAGGAATATGGCGTTTGGATAAAGAATTCGAACTGGAAAATATACATGTGGAATATATACAACTATATAAATATATATAGGTATATATATTTTAAATCGTTGGGTTCTGGGGTTTTAGACGAGTAATACATATGTTACTGTAAGAAACTAGGTATCCATAATACTAACATAACTTTTTATTCAATTCATATATACAGTCTAATACGGTTTAAATGATCATCGCCATCTGCTAAACGACATTATGCAACCCAAACAAAACGGCCATTTCATTATGCTACATCAAAGAGGTGGCAATCGGCATAGCACCGTTGAATAAAGCCCTCGAAAAAGAGACAACAAAGCAGTCAATGGCAATGGCCGCTCATCTCAAAGAGCAACCTTGATTATTCGATTGAAGCAGAACAGCTTCTTGCGCTCGGCAAATACTGGTATCCACAATGCGGTAACAGGCAGAAAAAACGCTAACGACGAGCTCGATCGCAGAGGCGGTCGCAATCGTACGTTGAGTTTGATTTGGGCGATGTACGATACGCGATTCGCTCCCGTCGTCTTAAACACAAGACTTGCGTATAAGTAGTCAAGTATTGCGCATAGCGGTCAAAACATTGGCGCACTTTTTTTAAAACAGCCTAAAATGTATAGGTATATAACATATAAACATGATTTTGTTACTAAAGTAATTACTAGTTGATCGGTCAGTAATTTAGAACTCGCTATGTAATGTTTACAGCGACAGAATAAAATAGAACGAGTATTCCCTTGCAAGCTGTCGAGCAAATTTGGCCTCAGAAACAATCCGAGAGGTTATGAATAGGGGCTTTTGAACATTAACCTAGTAGATTTCCAAACATTAACCAAAATAAAAGTTAGTGATATAGCGTGTCTTTCTAAGCGTTTATACAATCGGCTAGACAGTTTGGTAAATATACAATTTCGTATTCCAACGAGGGACCTAATGCGTTTGCTATTGTCACCTAAAATAATAGCAATATCGTGTTGAACATACATCTCGCCAGAATGTGTCGTATTCTTAACACCACGTGTAATGGGTTAGACATATTCAATGATTTACCTAATTTAGTTAAAGAAACAAAAAATCCAGTTCTAATCTATCTCCATCTTATTGTTATTTAATAACCGCCGTCCTACTATATTATATCAGATTACGTTACATTCTTGTGTTGTACTATTTTTAAACTATTGCATAGCTTTTATCGCGGGCCTAGGCCAGCGCGGCGACCGAATGAAGAAATTTCTAAACGAAAATTAATAAATTTAAACTGATAATTACGTCTAAACGAGTACTGCTTACGATTTGAAAAAAATATATATTAAACAAGAACATTTTCCTAATATTCTTAGCTTTGAATATTTTAGATTTTGTTTATATTACATAGTGTAATTAATTTGTGAAATTAGGTCGAACCGAACATAAAAACGACTACTACGCAAATACTATCTGGCGTATTATTATGAAACCTGCATCATTTTAAAGATAATTTAATTATCTATCTTTTTATCTACGAATTTTTTCGAATAATTCGGTTTTTTTGCTTTATTGAATAAAAAATTCGTGCGCGGCGCTCTATCGAAAGACGTTTAAATTATTCCGAATCATTTGCTTCCGCAGACGCAAATGATTCGGAATAATTTCAACGTTTTATCAGAAAAAATAAAATAAATAAATAATTATAATTGCATAAGTTGTTAAAAATGCTAAGCAATAGCTTTACCGTGGCAGTCTCCGAGTGCCACACGTATTTTTTTTATATTTAAACTATATTATTTTAAATGTCAACATCTCTATCATTTATAATTTTATCTTAGTCGTATTATATTTTACCTTTATATATTTAGTTTTCACTTATATTATAATCGTCCTCATGTTTTTTATTATACTTTCGTCATGCAAACGTTGTAGGCTTTTTCATATGATATTAAAGTCCATGGCATTTCGGAAGGCCAAAACCTGATAAACGAGACGAACCGTGACGTATCGTCCCGCTCACACATTTCATTATTAACGTTAGCAGAATCTTCTGAACTGTATTTTTTTTAAAAATCGATAGAATTATAATACTCTACATATATACGCGTATTTATTACCTATAACTCTAATTTTCTAAAATCGTTTTAATTTTGTTTGTTGATCATCAATCATTAATTTGCAGTTGCAAAGTGCATATGAATGATTGCTTGTAATGCATTTTTGCATCTCAACGGTGAAATACATTCTTCAGATGTAATTTCTAAACAATTTTATAGAAACAAGGAAATATATTAAAAAGAATAAAAAACTCTTCACTTTCTGTAAAGGCAGTCGTGTTTTTTATTCTCTTTAATATATATACTTGTTAAGTCACTATAATCAAACACTGTGGCTAATTATTTCATTTAAATATTAGTTTGTTGAATTTTTAGGTTGGTAGAAATTCTAAAAGGAATACTAAATTAGTTCTGTACAGAATAGGTTTTTCAAATACCCACTCTTGTCAAAGTACGAGTACTTACCATCTGTAAGTTTACTGCAAAAATAAAAATGTTATTAAATCAATTTGTTACATAGTTTATTTTATATTATAGTGCCTGTATATGATAAGGTATAGTATAACGTACGATAATTCTCCAAAACAATATAATAGGACGGCACAGACCAGCGACACTGTCAGACAGTCACATGCACGTACAGCAGGCGCAGCATCGCCGCGAATAAAACTTCTCTCTTTTCCTCTGTCTCCCTCTCTCTCTATCTCTCTTTCGCTCGTTTAATACTCAATATAAGTGCAATGACAGCGACAATAAATTCTCTCTGCGTACGCGATCTCATTATGGGCGCTGAGTACGTGTACAGCCAGAAAGGACTCTCCGGGGCGTATGGCGCGCGGCACATTCGTCACTGTTCAAAAATAGATTGTAAAAATTGCGAATACCTTCCAGCTCGGTCGCGACGGCATGAATTTCAATATAATATTTTTATCACTCTCTTTGTAGTTGCTCCTTTCGCCGCCGTCGGTTCTGTCGATGGTCTTCTCCACTGCCGTATATAATTTTGAATTTTCGATACGGAAGTCGCGGCGATTGGCAACAGGTCGTCCGCGTCGACACTTTCATTTTCGGCCAACAATAATATTGTTAATATGTTATTAAAAAATAAAGGTTTTCTAATGGCCTGTGTTTTTTTTCAATTTTGCCTAGATATGCCTATCTTCTTTTCAACATTTACCGTGACTGCGACTAGACCGTGAATGCAATATGGCTGCAGGATCATGACTGCTAACGTGACAGCATCAGAATCTATATAATTTGGCTAGTAACATATTTTTTCCAATCCTTTTTTTAACTCGATTAAAATTACGGTATCGCAAAATATTCTATTATAAATATTATGTTAAAAGAAGGAATGATTAGAGCTATAAGAATATCTCCAAACATATAATACAGTGAAGCAAAGAAATTTGGAGCAATCGGCCATATAAACCAGTCATTCTGCTTTAAATTAATCGTTTCAATCACCTCAATTGATCATATAAAGAAAAATGTAGAATAAATTACCATCAAAATCAATTCTGTAACATTCAAATTGTAATAAATTATGTGAAAAGAAGAGAGACAAAACCGTCATCAAGTTTAACATACATACAACCAGAAGTAGAATAAATAATTTGATGAATTTGTTGAAAACAAATGTTTAATGTTTCTACCTAGCAAAAGTTGTATGTTCCTGTTTAATGTTCCTATTAAAGCTGAAAAAAGGTAATTTACACAAACATCGAGAAATAATAATCAATAGATTGAAAGGGTTCTTAAGAGATGGTGATATATTTATTTTTACTTTAAACAAAATGTTATACAATTGGGGCGAAAAAGCTGCCACATTGACACAGTGGTACTGGGGGCGTCTGATAGGTCGCATTGGTATCTCTAATTTTTAGTTAGCATCGGGTCTGTTATCGACTCGATTTGAAACGGTTTTTATCATTCCATAATTTTGAAATATATAGCATTGTTGCACTTTGTTACTAAATAAAAACACAAAAAATATCTTTCGACAAATATCGTTCAATTGTATCTGTGAAAATGTTGTTTCTACTCAATACTCCGGTAACCTCTTTAAGGCACTAAAAATGAACGGCTTTCAAACGTCGCCAGTACATACGATTGGGTTTACCATTAGCTAATCATTCTTAGATTTTTTGAACAGCCTACATGTATTTGAAACTTTAATTTATTCTAAAATTATGGAAAATGTCTGAAAATAGAGTGTTGCAAATCACATTAAGAAAACTAACCGATTGGTAATAGCATCGCAGAGAGCTTTCCGTTGGGAGGAAAGTCTCTCAGTTAGGGGAAATCGAGATAGACGATTTGATTGTTGTTCCGACGTTCACTTGGAGTTTTAAAAGAGATGTTTCCTGGCAGGTTGATTGATGACTTTCAGGGGTGACGACATGGGATGGCCGGCATTTCCAGGTGCGTTTTTGAAAATGCATTGCCGATTGTGTGTCATTTGGGAGATTTAATTTAAAACGAATTTAATTAAAACTATTTTCAATGTACTTTTTGGAAATAAAAGCTATTTCTATCTACATAGATTAGTTTTTTTGAGCCCTTGTATTATCATTTATTTTCGCCTTGTGCTGTTCGCTTTTACACAAATCCTTATTTGATCTCACGGCTCATAATTTAACCCATCTCTATTTATTATCATTTCTTGTCTACGCTCCAATGTTTTATTTTTAGGTTTATTTATCATCTGTAAACTGTTTATATCCCAACTGATAAAACAAAACACTCTCTTCACACGCTTCTCTTTTCACACGCTGGGACTATTATTTTGATCTATTTATATAAAATATAGTTAGTTTGTGTTGCTCATATTTTCTCATCTGATAACCTACAGGTCGCTGCTTTTAGGTTAGAGTAGTTACATAACTGGCGCATCGTTATAATAGGAACATATGGCCCGGCAGAAGGCGTCGCGGTTTCGTGTCAGTAATAATAAACGACGCTTGCTCGATGCCCTTAGGGAACTATCTGTAAACAGAAAATGTAGGTATACTCAAATCGAAGTTTGAAGTTATTACAGACCAATGAAACAGAAATCTGCAATATAATCAACAGCACAACGATGAAAATTGCATCTGGAATTGATAGCATCCCGGTAACTATTAGTTTTGAAGAAATGACTTTCTTAATTTTTTTTTACATTAAAATTATTTTGGATTGCATAATCTGCCTAACTAGGCCGTAGCCTGTTCCAAGATAGATTCCATGTATGGCGATGATTTGTTCGGTGAGCACATATAAAATCAAAAACAACACAAAACTCTAATAATGAATAAAACGGGTAATTCAAACAAAATTGAACATAAGTACCTAATTATATTTAAAAATGTCGAAGTAGAATTATTTTAGAGTTAAAATTAATATAAATTTTTGAAGGATGAAGTTTGTAGGATAAATAAATAAATAAATAATATATACTGTAATACAATGAATCACTATAATAATGTAAAGAGGTTTATTTCAAAATATAGGTTGAAATTACAAATAGAAAGTCTACAAATAAATCAAATATGTTACTATTTATTGACTATCATCCTGACTGTTTCATCTTATTACTGAATCCCTTTTATTAATTATTGCTTCTAAGATATTTTCTATCTCTTACCGTTTAATGTCTAACTATTATTTTAATATTTATTTTATTCTTAATTTTATTATTTTTATTATAATTAATTTTATTTTCTCTCACTTGAATTTGATGTATTAGGTATCATTCGTCATTATTCAGTTATATAGATTAAAACACTGTTGCGGTATATACTGTTTAGCTGTTAAAGCTACATAATATACTGTTAGAGCTAATGCATATATTTTTTTCCTTTTCTTAGTTTGTATTACGTTGATTAATGTACGGACAATTCACAATTCACAATTTACAACTGACATAGACCAATCTACATTGGTACGGTTTCGGCCTAGTTAGCTAGAATTTGTATAACCACCTTTTCAATTTACAGTGGGACCTTTCATAACGAGCATAATTAGTTCCAGACTCTTACTCGTTAAACGAAACACTCGTTCAGTGAAACAATTTTTACACGTTATGAGAGGTGCGAATACTTGTTATGGGGAATTACTGCGAGTTACTCGTTATGAGAGGTGCTTGTTCTTAAAACAAATAAATAAACACTCACTGCAGCCTGTAAGTTTGCTGCACGATCGCGATCTATTTTAAAGCGGAATTGTCCTCGCAACTCCGCAAAAGAAAACTTAAAACGTAAACGGCAATATTATATTACGGGCGTCGTTCGCGTTGGCGAAGTCAACTAGCAAAAATAATTGCCAGAGAGACTGTAACGGAAACGGTGCAGCAGACCTTCCCTTACAATTTCGGTGTCGCGTTGCCGTTGCCTGTCAGCTCGCCGCGCTTGTCACTGCCAGCAAAGCAGCCCAGATACAGTCTGGAGTTTCTGAAAAAAGATGGCTTTGACTCGACCCTGGAGCGGTTAGTCATTAAATTAAGTGAAACATAAAATGAAAGAAATATATAAAACATTCTTTCATTTTTCCACTTCTATACTACGGTGATACCATCTACTATAAAAATACAAATATGGTAAAATAGGAGACTGTAAAATAAAAGGCCTCATTTAAAAAGTGAAAACCTGCTACACTATCTCCTATTACATGTTGAAGGCGCCTGACCATGTGAGTCAGTATTACACTAAGAAATATATTGGATTGATTCTTATATTACCATTTTGTTATTACGGTTTTATAGATAATAACGATGTTTCAATCAACATTTTGTTGAATTACAAGGAATTCTGTTGAAACTCCATTACTCGATTATATGTATCTACATTTTCCTTGCGGTTAATACGGAAATAACAGTATACTGTAGTCAACATGATTCATGTGTCCGAGTAAAACCGTACGTATATTACTACATGCTACCATGTTAGATGAAATAACAATATGTGAAATATTGTTGTAATTAAATAACAATATGTTTTAACGTTACCAGGTTACTACCGTCACGCCAACGCCGTTACGCGTCATGCTAATTTATAGGTATGAGTTATATACGTAACCCTTGTTAATACACGTATATTTCAGTGTATTATATGGTTATATTTTTGTCAGTTTATGATCAACTCCAATGGCCTCGATGAAATCAGCGTAGGCTGCGCATATATTTCTTTATTTTAATCATTATGCTGTAGATAAAGTTGCAACGATTTCGTAAAAACACAGAGTGGCATTTATAACAAAAAGCGTAAATTTTAGAATTATCACTACATATAGTTGCGTTTCAAAGAGTTTCAAATAAAGCCTTAAAAAAACTGGTAATCCAGCTGCACTACATATGTTGTGTTTTACTAGGAGTTGTTGAGTAGAATTCCAAATCATGTTGACTAATGGAAGTCTTTATTTTACGAATCAAACACATGCTTCTATTTATTTATTTTATGTTTGTAAATACCACACGGAATAAACTACGGACTGATTATTTTTATTTGACAATTGAGGTATAAATTACAGGGGACTTATTTATTCTTATCTGATAGCTAGTATTTTAATGCGATATTTTAGTTTGTGTGGGTATTAGTTTTTAAATAATATGCTTTTCAATGCATTAGTTTTTCTGTAATGTTGATAAGTATTAGTAAAACCATTAAATAAATAGATTATATTCACCACAAATGGTGGTTTTGTACAAAAGTGATTTCTCCTGAACACAATTTTTAAAATCGTAATTGTGAAAATAACTAGCAAACGTCAAAACTATTTTTATGTACATACTGAATGAGGGATGCAGTAATAAAACTATTATTAAAATATATTTTTATCGTTATTTCTATGCATTTTCATACTTTTTGATCAGACAGTTATAGCTCCATCTTTTGTTTTGGACTAAAACATATTAAATGTAAAACATACATCTGAATAAAAAAATCATGTTAATTACCTGCTGTCATAAAATTAATTACGCAAAACTGTATATCGTTTAAGTACTTTTCTTAAAAAGTAATGTGAAAAATGGAATCTCCATAAGAAGATATCACTGAGCGATAAGTCTGTAATTTATACAGCGCTGTTGTAAATTGTATTAGAGTGTATAATATTATCTCTTTTACGCATAATAAAATTATTATAATAACCAAAGAATTATTTCCAACAGAAGTCTCAACCTACGCATGTTTTACGATAATAGAACCGTAAATATTAAACAATGTGACATATACATATCCCTTTCCCATTACTCATTTAAAATGTCGATTCCCGGGATGATTCGCTCTTGAAAGTTGACTGAAAAGGCTTCCAGTTGATTAACTCTTTCAATTTGAGGAGTGCCAGAAGTCACAAGAGACTAGGCTCAACGAAAAATCGAAAACGATGGAGTAATATCCTGCTTTTTTGTACAGTACTCTTGAAATAAATTTTGCGATCTACCTTTTAAAATGGCTTCAATTATTAAACTGTATTGATCCTGACAGAAAAAAGTAATCACAGGGAAAAGTTAATTACCAGGCTCGTGGAAAGGTAGATTTTTTTTGATAAATTAGTACCTACATTAAAATTTATTGTTGAATAGAGCATGAGATTGAATGATTTTTATTATTATTATTGAGCTCATAATCCACTGAAGATATTAAAAAATGAGTTACAAATAAAGGTAGAGGCATTTAAGGACACTTTCATTTTCCATTCTAGTTTGTCACGTCGGGGTCACCACTTTACCGCGACTCGTGTGACCTGGGTCAGCATAGACAGTTGACGACCGCCCTCTGCGGTTTTTGGTGTAGGTAACGATAGCGTTTCAACCGGAGGCGTTGCGGGTCACAGGGAAACTCAAAGTTGTTATCTGATGAAAGGTTTATTCATGACTGGTGTGCGGGCTTAGGCCCGCTCGCGTTTACAACGATTTTCGTTCGTAAAAGTGGTGACAATTTAATCTGACTCCATATTACTCCGCGCGGGTGGCGAGATTTGATTTGATTTCTGGCTGGACAAACGACTTCACCCATACGACGTAGTCTCTACGCTAGATTTAATAATATGGGACTTACGAAGTTTTCAATTTTCGGGTTATAACATTTTTAATTCAATACCCACTGAAGATGTCGAAAAGTGACGGAATCAAGAGTTGTAGGCAGTATTCTCAGAAGTCACATTTATTTTTTTCTAGGAGTGTTATTACTTGTTTTTTGTTTTTTTTTTTAATTTTGAAAAGCTACCTTCTTGAAACTAATGACGGAGCAGCTAAGCTGAAGATGGATGAGAGGACCAACAGTCTGCATCGATGACAGTTGCTGTGGGACGCCTCGACCAATGGGAGATGGACTCACCGCCTGATCCCGCAAGTGGATGCATGGGTCAAACGGCCACACGGAGAGGTCAACTATTATCTCACCCAGATGCTCTCAGGACATGGATGCTACCGGGCCTATCTTCACAAGTTTCACCACGAGGATTCCCCGGAGTGACCGGCCTGCGCAGGAGTCTCCGATGATGCGGAGCAAGTATTCTTCGTGTGCCCGCGCTTCAACGCGTCCCGAAGCGCTTTCGAGACTGCAGTCGGAGGAAGGATTCAGACTGAAAACCTGGCGGAAGCTATGCTTTCGACAGAGTCAGCCTGGGAAGCAACCAGCACTTTTGCGGCGGAAGTCCTAAAGGACCTACGCCAAGCTGAACAGGAGAGAAACAAGGGCAAGAGGAAAAAGAACAACCACTAAGAGGAAGGAAGCAGTGACTTCGACCATCCGAAGGAAAAGCTAAGGCTTAATCCTCCCCCCGCGCTGTAATGCCTACCGGCGATCCCACGGGGAATAGGAGGCAGGTGGTAGAGGATGTTTTTTAGTCGGTACAGGTTGCATATTCGCCGAGCCAATGATACATGTCGGGTCTCACCAACCACGGCGGCTCGTAGTCAATAACGTTATAAGACCTGACCAAGCCCGACACTCTACCCTGGGAAGCCCCATCCCGGGTGTAAAAAGTATTTTTAAACCTCTACATACAAAAAAAAAAACACACACACAGCCAGAGAGAGGGAGAGAGATATTTTCCAGAAATTACTTTTTTTATATTCACAGTATCTCAAAGCGTGTAGATCCGGTATAATCTGTAGAATCGACTCCCTGTTTGCATACTAGACAAGACTCTCTGTTTGCATATTACTTTTTTACGGAAGTAAGGACAACGCTCTCTGTGGGAGCGAGATCAATTATCATCCTTTTTCTGAATCGGGTGCCTACGTAAGTATGCTATTCCGTTGCTATCTACTATATACTAATAGCCATCTGGGGTACATTGCGAGTCAGCAACACACATCTGTACATTTTCGGAAGCGGGAGCTGACGAGGCAACGTGTCAAGGCGGTAAATTGGAATAGATTCCGCAATCCGCAGAAAGCCGTGAGTTATAAATGAGACTTTATTATTCTCCAGTCCTGCGGGATGCCGACGGGGCGGGCGGGGGGCGGGTGAGGTGGGTGAGGTCGGGGGAGAGAGGGAGAAGTGGGAACTGCGGCTTCGCAGAAAGCGCAGAACAAACTACGGACGGAAAATTATACCAGATGATACATTAAAATCAGATTAGACGCCACCCCTGAGGCCTGTCGCGTCCTGTCGTCTCGTCGGTCCTCGGCAGGATTTTTTTGTTCTTTCCTTTTGTGTTTATTACCACCATTTATGCAAATAATGGCGAGCTTCGTTACGGATGAGATAATAACATTGATACTTCTAGACTGGTGAAAGGAAATGGAAATGTTTACATCACAAAGTATTTACACGCGAATTAAATTTGACTGGATGCGTTAATAAATAAATAAATAAATTATATCAAGGTATTTATGTACCTATGTATTGTCTGGGTGTGTAAATGAGAAATTGACACAGAGATTCGAAAGATAGAGGCACTAAATTTTTTAAAAACTTTTAAGCTCATTTTTTTCTTTCTTCGCGTAATTATACTCATAGAAGATTATTAACCGCTTAATTTTTTGTTATTATTCAAAAAGTAGTTAAATCCTTTTTTTTTCTTAGATTTCTTAATAACAATACTTATCTTACTACTATTATAAACGCGAAAGTTTGTAAGAATGTATGTATGGATGTTTGTTACTCTTTCACACAAAAAGTGCTGAATGGATTTTGATGAAACTTTACAATAATATAGCTTACACATCAGAATAACACATAGGCTATAATTTATAAAGATATATAGTTTTCTATCATCATTATCACAATTTTCCATCACCACGCGGGTGAAACCGCGGGGCGCAGCTAGTTGAAAATATACCAGACAAAATATATTGCGGTTTATATAGGCGATTTGTATATTATATAACATTATATATTTTTATATATTTTTTCTATATGATAATATAGCGGACGTACCTATCACGTACGTTCGCATAGGTAGGGCAGTTAAATAAGTAAATATATAAAAAAGAATAAAAAACACGACTGCCGTTACAGAAAGTAAACTATAGTATTTATAATTCAAATCAAATCATATCGCATTTATTGTCTTCAAAAACTTTTACATAGTTGTTTAGACACTTTATATAGCCGCTTAGTGTTAAAATAACTTTAAAATGTATACTAAATATTTCATTAGAGACTCACCACACAATTGAATTATATTAGATATTTATAACTACAGATAGTCATGAAATTATAATATTAAAATTAAATGGACCTATAAATAAGAAATATAATTGATTATGGGAGACAATTAGAAATAATAGTAGTAATATAATCTATACTAATATTATAAAGAGGTAAAGTTTGTGACGTTGTAGGAAGTAATCTCTGGATCTACTAAACCGATTTTGAAAATTCTTTCACCAATAGAAAGCCACGTTATTTGTGAGTGTCATAGGCTATATATTATTCCGAAAAAAGAAAAGACTTTTTCATGGTAGTCGGATTTCCTAAGTAAGTCTGAAAAAACGGTCGAACGAAAACGTTTTTAACTAACGCTGCCTTAACGATGAGAGATATACGATTAAGTTCTAGAGAAAAATGGTAGAGCTTGATAATGCCTACAAAATTAGTAAATTTATCGTCTCAAATGTTTAAAACAAAGGACTTTTCCCTTTTACTGCATACATAGTTAAAGAGATAATATGACATAGGTATGGAACCGCGACCGTGTCGTCTATCTATACTAATATTATAAAGAGGTAAAGTTTGTGACGTTGTAGGAAGTAATCTCTGGATCTACTGAACCTATTTTGAAAATTCTTTTACCAATAGAAAGCCCAAGGAATTATTTTTATTAAATGATTTTTAATGAAATATTTCAGGTTTTTGTATTTATCCATATAGATACATGTATATTTCCGGAATGTACTCAATCAGACCTTTCATTTGACACTAAAGACAATTTATTTATGTTAATTTAGTGGCATTTGGATATTTATACAGCTACTTACTTCATATTTGGATAATGGCATTTGGATATTTATACATTAAGTAAATGTCTTTTAATAGATTGTTAGGGCTAATTAGTTCCATATTCATATACATTTTTAATTATAATTATACACAATTCGCGATCTCACCTTCCCGGTCTTACGTCGAGCGTGCGCCGCGATTTCCTGTGCTGCCACAGAGGCACTTACTAGAGGCACAGTATACCACCCAGTAGCTTAACTTCGAGCTACAAGGCAATGTGGGAAGAGGGTGCGAGGAATGTGGACAGAGGGGTTCGTCCCGACGAACGCAGGTAAAGGCTGCCGAAATTTTCAAGCGTTCGGATATTTGCGTAGGCCTAGTAGCGATACATCTGGCAACCATATCGGAGCCCTTACGACTCGTGACGTATTCACTTTGATTTCAATTTTGATCTAAGATAAGCTACTGTCTGGTATAGGGGAGACCGGGGTTGGAAGTCACATTTATTTTCTTTTGCATTTTTAGTGGCTATTTTATTCGTTTAGCAATGACATTTTTATATCAATGGATAGTGTATTTATTCTAGTTTAAAAAGAAATAACGAATTTATCTCTAACATTATTTATTCAGGAAATATTATTTTTTGTGTGAAAAAAGAAAAGTGTGACTTTTAACCCCGTATCGGGTATGGTTGTCACAGTGTCTGGGGTAGGTAGTCATATAGTAATGTAATAGGGGAATATTAAAATAAACACTTATTGAAATGAAACGAATATTTTTAATTAAGATAAAATCTTTTACGTATCTAATTGTACCCAAGAAAAAATTACTTAATTAAGGGATTAAATTCTATTTAACAAACTTAGAATTCCGGTAACAAAAATATCTTTCGACGCATTGTTTTTTAAATTGAAAATATCTAACCTAAGGAAATTATTTTTAGTCAGCCTAAAAATCAGTCTGAATATTCAGAATCACAATAGTGCATGCTTCGTGTGCCCATAACCTGCAATCCTGGCACTGAATCCAGACTTCCCTAGACTTACTAGCTGAGTATGGTGATAAGTAGACTAAGCAAAACTCTTCATCCTCTTTCTCGTCTTCGTCGCTGTCAACTGCTTTCTTTTTAATTTTCTTTCCTTTATAAAACTTTTGTCTTCTTATTCTCACTCAATACACATTTCGCTAGTTTCTTCTTCTTCGCTGTTTGTTTTTTTTTTCTCTTCTAAATAGGTCTTCTCCGGTGTATCTGTTAAAATTGCTGATTTACATTTTTTTATCAGCTCGTTGCGACTTGCGCGGTGGAGCTTTTGGTAGAGGCTTCAAAACTTGTGGCGATACTATCAGAGAACTCCTTGATTCAAGGTTATCAAAAAAATGGTTGACATTATGTGGGTTAAAGTTGGTGGCTCTAGCCAAACTTGTGGCTTCAGGTGTTCTAATGGACAGAGAAGAGTGTCTTTACAAAAATGACGTAAACCAATCGCAGCCAGCTAGTTTGTTCGATTCCCAAGACTTTGGAACTTTCAATTTATTGGAAATAGCAAGTTCGAACGCTATTTTCCGAATATCCTTGGGAGACAAACCGAAATAAATACTTAAAGCCAGAAGTATATACATATATTTCCAATTCTTCTTCCTGTTCATCGGTAAAAATCTGTAGATTCCTTTGGTAGCCTATTTTTGTAAATGGTGTTGATACGGCCGTGTTGCTTATCTCTTCGGTAGTAAATTTGTTACACTACCTTGTTGAAGTGCGATAATTATTTCCGAAATCCTTTGCAACAGACCTTATGGATTTACCATGGTTTTTCACTTCTCTTGCAGCACGCAACATGGTGAAACAAGCCCTGGAGTTGATTTTCTCATGTGATGTCGTGGCATTTTTATGACTAGCTCTGAAACAAACATTCATGTAGAAAAATCCCAAAGAGCCAACTAAAAAGGCAGCATACGTGCATGTGACAACCATCCCCCGTCAATCTGAGACAACCTGCCCCAAACCTAGTTTTAAGAAAAAACCTCCCAAAATAAATTGAAATCAATGTTTATTTAAGAAACCATATAGCGATATTATGTAATACATATTTAACATCATAAATAAACAGTAAGGTTTATTACTATGCAAAATTTAAGAATACTTACAAGACTGGTCACAGATGCACAAAAAAATACTTTCGCTGTGCGAAAAAAACGAATGCACGTGTCTCCGTTACGGCATGCCAGAGCGGACTGAACTGAAGTAGGGGGGAAGGTGTTGCTCTCGCGCTCCTTCGACGCCGATTAATGAGCTTATTTGTTCGTTCAGTTTTCTATTATGACCGCTGTGACAACCAACCCGTGAGACAACCATACCCGGTCTCCCCTACTGTGCTAGGGGTTCTTTATGGTCATGCATACATTTTCATCATTCTTTCGTGTATATATACACGCTCACATTTCATTAGTATGCTCCGCGTCGTACTCATGCCTTTACGGGGCCCTATGAGCCGATCAATAACTATGGCGAGCGACAGGGCTTTGGGTCTTCGCTGCTTCACTGACGTGTCCTTCAAATGTGATACGGTAGATGGTACCACTTTCAGAGGGCTTTTTCTTTCTTGGTCGCTTCTTCGTTACGTGATGATTTGCCTTTTCAAGCAATGGTGCTTTTATTCATCTGTATTTAATAATACAGTGTGCATTTCAACGGACGGATGGACGTGGAAATAAAAACCAGGAGAAATTCGGACAACAGTATTATTATTTTTTTTAAATCAATTGTATAAATCCTATCTATTCAAGACAAAAATGATAAGCGTTGAGCGCGCTTCGACATCTAGCAGTAAAAGTGAAATATCGCAAATAAACAATATTAGCGATATTTTAGGTACCACTAGCTTTGTTCTCATTGCTTTTTGTACAACTGTTCAAAAAAAAATATTTTTCCCAAAAAGAAATATCAAAAGTTGCTTAGTTCGTCGTAATAATTCATTTACTAGTAGGATGTCACTAATTAAAAACTCATCCTGTACATGTAAAAATAAAATGTACTCCCCGTTCTTCGTAATAATTATAATTTATTGTCTATTAAGGAACATCGAACGATGATTACACGATGTTATCTATCGATATGTATATTTATATATTTCTTGCTACAGGAACTAATATATTATCAAAAAAGTAAATAAAAGTGGTATTTAACAACTTTCATCCTTTAAAATATCCTCCTCAGCACGTAGGGGGCTCCCGCCGCTTTCCAGGTCAAAATTGGTGCGACAAACATAGACTTTAATCTTAATGCGCGCCACTGGGTATCGGCACGCAACTCGCGGGAAAGCGGAAGCGGAGTCTGTAGATTCGATGAAGCTCGTTCCGAAGTATCGTCGCTGTCAATATCGGCTTTAATGGCCGGACCGGAAGCATCGCTTAATAACATTACAGCAGAGGATACAACGTGACCGTAAACCCGCTCGGGGATTTTTAAGGAGCCTTTCTGAAGACTCATTCCGCGGTTCGGGCACGTAATTCAATTTACGGGCTAACAGGAAATCCTACTTTTTCCTCGGATACACCGCTGCTGTTTTCCATAAATAACCGCAGCGGCGAGCAATTATCCATTGTTAGTTGTAGAAGAAAGAAGTAGGAAAAGGAGCGACGGAGCGGGAAGCTAACAAGCGCATTCTGCAACAACACCTACGTATCGCGGATACACTTACCTATTGCAGAATTGCGGAGGCTGGCAATGTTTCTCATACCAAATACGAATTTTATACAGACATAAAAGCATGTCCTTATTCAGAAGAACTAATACTAATGATTCCATAGGTTAGCTAGTGGATTAGCAGTCTGTATTATATCTATGACAGTCTCTGTATAGCAGCGGTTCCCAACCTTTTTATTTCGTGCCCCACTAAATGCGTATCCGGAATGTATACGCCCCATTTCCCACATATTATATATGTTTAATTACATAAAAAAACATTTTAAAAAATCAATTAATAAAACACATTTTTTTGTCTTAGAAATATTTTGTTACAAGTATATAAATCCTTAAAGTATTAATTTAAACATACTCGTAATTACACATACTAATACGTACAACCTTGTTGTCATAGTTTAATGTCTTCTTTAATATATGTAAAAAAAATATAGAACAACTTAATTAACAATACAATTTTCAATTTTGATGAGATTGCTGAGGCTGCATTTTCTGAATTAGCTTGCTGATTCGCGGTTTTCTATCGGATATAGCGCAGCATAGGTCGTTTGCAACATTAAAAGTCTATTTCGTTGCTTAGTCTTTATGGCGAGTAGTGTGGAAAAACCTTTTTCGCACAGATATGTGGTAGAAAACGGAATGAGCAGTCGTAGAGCTTTCTCTCCAATTTTAGGGAAGGTTTTGTAATTTTTTGTTCAAAATTCTGTTAAACCCATATATCCGTAAGAGTCTTTTGCTAATGAATCGTTTTTCAAGTCGATTGCTTCTTCCTGCAGCGACTCTTGTACAATCTCGATGTTCAGGTTAAGGCGGCGCCGTGTGTTTTGACCCAAAACGAGCCTTTCTATTTTACTCATGCTGCGAGTCCTAGATCATTAATGATAAAAAAAACACACAAGTGGCTTCTCAAATAACTGCATTACAATCTGTGCAAGTTTGAAATTGGCCATTTTGCTTATTTTCTTTGTAAATACCTTGAGGAAAACCATTAAAACAGCCTTTGGTATTATAACAAATTTGCACAGTAATACACAACAGAATTTTGTGAACATTACTAAAACGCAAGATTATTAAACTAGTTAATAGATGTGCACTTTAGATTTTTGAATAATGACACCAAAATATTGCTAAAATTCATCAAAAATCACGAAAATATGCGCCATACATTTTTAGTATGGAAAGGCGATGCCAAATATAACTGGAACGGAGAACGAATTTCGCTTCATTCGCCCGCGGGCGTTCGAGGTGCGTCCACGTCGCTCTCCGCGTCGAGCCACGCCCTGTTCGCGAACGATGTGACGTGTGAATAAGACGATGACTTGCGTGCGCCGCACAGTGGATACAGGGAATTTATTCATCCTTAGGTGAGAACGTTGAATATTTATTATGATATCTGTCGTTGATTGAACTGGTAAAATGTTTAAGCTCATCGTAATATTGTGATTATTTACAGATAACATGTTTTTAATATGCAATTCTTTATTTCAGTAAAAATGGGGAAAAGAAAATCGACTTATTATAGCCGGCTCTGTATATTCCATAGAGGTGTGTATTTAAATTTTTATTTGGGTTTCGCACCAACAAGATTTTAGACATATTTTACGAACGCATTACGGATATAGGCCACCAGTGGGCGTTATATTAAAAACAAATCTCTAAAGTATAAAAATACTTACCTGATTTTGATAATTTTGATTTTGTTGCTGCTGCTGGATATAAATATGTTTCTAATAGTCTAGTCAAAATATCGAAAATGAGCTCCCCTTTATACTTTTAGAGGCAACCGGTATATTCCCTTATTTAAACCATGCTGAACCCGAAAATGCCGGTTGCCCAAGCGAAGTTATGACCGGAAGTGAGATATCCAATATGGCCGCCAATATGGCGTCGAAACCTGAAATTAGCGCTGCAGAGTCCCCCTTTGACGTAGGAACGTGTCCAAAATATCTAGATGTATATTTTTAAGCACGGGGAATTTAAAAAATACACTGTAAAAAAACATTGGTCTGGTATTTCAAGATGGCAACCAAGATGACGCCAGCCACATATTGCCCTATTTTGTCGTACAAATGTGCGTGACGCGTCTCGATATATGTTTTTAAAATAAGGATTTCAAAAAATAACTTTAGAAAAACGTTGGGCTAAACTTTAATTCAAATATTTTTGAAAATGGAACAAACAAGCGACTTTTTGGCAACAACAACTTACAGAAACTAAAGAAGATTACTGTGTGTCTCCAAAATTAAGACAGGTACGTTTGCAGGGAGTGCAGAGTTCTATAGAAGGAACGTTTTCTTTCCTGCAACTGCAGTTCTGTGAGTTACAAAACTCGTTACAATGGCAAACAACAACTTCTGGGCACGCCTTAAGAATAAGATTTAGCGTCAGGAAACTTGGAACAGCTTTCTGTCCGGCAATGGCCCAGTTGCAATCTTCAAGCAATGGAAAATATGGCTTGGGAAGGTGGGTATTCTCTCAAAAACATACCTGTCAATTAAGAAAAAGATTAAAGAACAGCTACAGTAAAGGAAACGTCCCTTGCATAAAACTATGTACTCCCTGCAAACCCTATAACCCTAAAACTATGTACTACCTGTCTTAATTCTGGAGACACATAGTAATCTTTTTTAGTTTCTTTAAGTTGTTGTTTTGATACATCGTTTAGCCCAACGTTGTTAAAAGTTATTTTTTTTGAATCCTTATGTTTAAAAACATACCTATATCGAGACGCGTCACGCTCGTTTGTACGATAAAATAGGGTAATATATGGCTGGCGCCATCTTGGCCACCATCTTGAAATATCAGACCAATGTTTTTCCACGTTGTGTTTTTAAATTCCCCATGCTCAAAAACATATATCTAGACATTTTGGACGCGTTCCTATGTCAAACCCCTTTGATTAATTGATGAAAAAACACCGATTTCGGGTTTCGACGCCATATTGGCGGCCATCTTGGATATCTTACTTCCAGTCAGGATTTCGCTTGGGCAACTGGCATTTTCGGATTCAGCATGGTTGAAATAGGTAAAAAATACCGGTTGCCCAAAAGTTACATGATTTGCTTCTAGAAGTTCGTTTTTCATAAAATTTTACTACACTATAATGTATTATCATCACCAGCCCAGTGACGTCCACTGCTTGGCATTGGCCTCTATTATATTATAATTTTCAGCCCAGTGGAGTCTACTGCAAAATATAGGACTCCATATTCCATATTATCATCAACAGTCCAATGGTGTCCACTGCTGCATCATTTACTTCGCACCTGCTTTTTATAACCATGCTTTTAATAAGTTTATAATATTATTTTGGAGCAGCCGCCATTCTGGCAAAAGGGGGTAAAATTCTTTACTATGTGTATTATTCTATCTGCGCCCAAGCACAGTTTAAAAACGAAACACGACATCTAGGGATTCAACTTAGGCGAATTAGAGATCCAACTTACATTGAAGAAGCCATAAAAAAGAACAAAAAAGAAAGCAACCAAAGCGATATATTATTAATATAATGTAAAAAAAAAGAAGAATACGACCATTTCTACATGTACACAAAAACTAGACAAGTAGAAAGATGAAGTAAAAAACCATAACAAGGAAGCACACTGAAATGGCCGATAAAAAAGTAAGAAAAATAAAAATAAACGAAGAAGAGAAGGAAATCATTTTTAGTTTCGCTACTTATTGCCCAATTGTCTCTATTGCAGAGTTTGGTGACATAAACGACGATGAAGAAGTTTAAACGAAGAAGAACACTACAGAGGAAATTAGTTTTTAAGAAATTTCGAATAATTTACTCAATAGACGAATGTATGCTGCTAATAACATAAGTTTCCTTTTTTTAGTATAAAATGACGGGAAATACCGAAATGTGACGATTTTTCCACGACTTTCTTCACCGATTTTAGGTTTTTAAGTTAGAAACCCTCGGTTTTTAAGAGCAATCGCCCGGATTTGCCAAAACAAACCGACGCATACTGAAAAAAATGATTTTAATATCGCATTATACTGCGATATGGTAAAACTTTTCCGGAAAGTACGCGGGGATCACGTATGATGGTTTGACCTCGAAAATATTTCTGCGGAAAATCATTTACGACCTAAGGAATGTAAAAATTAAATAGACTTAAGTTTGCGAATTTTATTTTAGATATCTTTTTGTTAAACAAATTAATAAAATAATGAGAAATTAATATGTACATAATTTATCATTATTGATATTTCGATTTCATTATTTGACGTAGTTTTTCAAACAATATAAAATATTGTAAAAAAATACTCGCAGGTATTAGTTTTTTAATGTATAGCATATTTCGTAAGTTCCTATTATTTTACAATAATAAAGAAGTTCAAAATGTTAAAAAATGATCAATGTTGTTTTTTGTCATTTACTGAATTTGGGTACCAATATACCGATATCCATAGCACAGTTCTACCGATTGTCATTTCGACGTCCGAGACCCACTGTGCAGCGGCACGCGCGGATCCCGGGGCTAGTGCGGTGAGAGGTAAAACGCTTCATCTAAAAATGCCTAAACGCCCAAGGTCGTCGGCGCATGTACAAGCCTTAAAGGGGTTTCTTATCAATTTGTGAATCATGTTATCAGAGAAGTTTTTCGGAAAGTATCTCCCGAATTCATCTGACAGGTTTTCCAGATGACTCACAATGTTTCCTTTCATTTCTTCACTACAAAACACAGTATGAAAGAGTGTCTCAGTTTTTTTTTGTCTTACCCATTATCTATATTGTGAATGTTTTATAAGTTAATGGGTCGCGCCCCACCTGGAACAACGTCGCGCCCCACTAGTTGGGAACCGCTGCTGTATAGGAATGCATTTTGCGATGCGTTGGTTGATGAAATAAGGAGTCTACAGGGAGATAAAATAATCGATGCGATCAAGCAGAGCGAGAATGAACCTAAAATTTAATGCCATCAGATATCGCATACGCATTGATGAAATCACCAGATTACATATTCGATGAAGGTTCTACGGCTCTCCAATGCCAACTGGTGGGCTGTTAAGGATTCCTGGCAGGAGCTGGACTTAACTTGGCGTGCATAAGGTTAGAAGTTGTAACACCGAGCATAGGGTGGGTGTGACAAACCCATATGATTGATTGAACATTTCAACATTTTGGAATAGATTTATTATTTTCTTTTTTATATAATTACTAGCTGACCCGCCTAACAGTCAATGAATGTCGTGTTACAGATTAGCTGAACTTAATTTATGACTTTATGAAAGTAATACAATGAATACAAAATAAATATTAATTTCACTATTTTATTAAGATAATAACACAAAAAGAAATATAAAAGTACAAAAATTAAGTATATCAATCGCGTGTCAGCTAGGCATGACTGAATTAAACTATTTACATATTGTGCAGCATGGGATGCACTTGGTTTAATTCTCTTCATTGAAGCACATTGTGATATACGACATTTTTTGTTTTTTTATCAGGCGCAAGAACAAATAAAGCGGATGATTTGCCGACACGTGAACATGCCACGTACAACTGAGAATGAGAAAAACACGGATTTACATTTTGTATCGGAAAATGTCTATTATTTTATTTTAATTTCTCGTCAATTTTCTAATTTTCGTATTTAATAGTTACTCTGCTATTCGGGATGGAGAAAATACTACAAATCAAAAACCATTAAGATCGGTCAACCATTCTTGAGTTATAAGTGTTCGAACAAACCCGACTTTGTTTTATATATATAATATATGGATTCTGCATATTTAAAAGAAAATAAATGGATAAAATAAGAACGTTTAGGTATTGTTCTTTAATATTTATTTACGTATTTAACAAATCAATTTTTTCAACCTTATATTGTAAGATAATATGGCACATATGTAGTTCTTTTTTGTTATTAAAATATTGAAAACACTAACGAAACGTATTTTTTCAACTAAATAGACAATGAACAAATGAATTGAAATCAATTTTTGAACTTTTCACTTTTTCCACGATGAAAAGAATTCGGTAAAAAATAATAGCACGGATAGTAAGGTGGGTGTGACTCACCCGACAGCAACTTTGACTTTGTCTAAACACCCCGCCGGTCAGCGGTCGACTGTGTGGTGACAGTCCTCGCTTACTTACCTCCCCCAGCGCAGCTACTCAGACGCACAACGAATTACAATAACTCGCTTTTGAAATATTGAGCTATGTATTAGGGTCTGGGTGCTTCACACCCAACCTTACGCAGGCCGGGTTAATGAAAGAAGTTAAGGCTTCATAAATCTTTTTTGCATTGATTCGATCCGCAAAATGTAAGTAAAATATTTGAAGTTCCAGATCACTGAAGCAAACTCAACTGACTTCTTAAATAGGAACCAAACAGTGTTTTAAGTGTTATTATTAATATATTATTTAATAATTTTAGGTATAGTCTAATTTGAATGCATTGTAACAATGGTTGATTTATCCGTTCATCAAACACAGAAAAAACAGAAAGTAATCACTAGTAAAGAAATATTTTATTATCACCTCAGATACGAGTCTGTCCTTACACATGCGTTTATTGTAAACAAGCCTTTCACGGAGAGTATTTTACTGAGTGGTGTTCGGGTTTCTTTGTCCCACGTAGGCCTTCCTGGGGTCGGCGTAAGGCCTATCGGCGCATTACGTCGTTAAATTGGGAATTCAGTAGGCCGAACACGTCCTATCATGCCCTACCCTTCACAGACTCGCTGCGGTCGCAGGGTTGTCATTTAGCAAAATTTAATATATATATATTTAATATATATATATATATATATATATATATATATATATATATATATATATATATATATATATATATATATATATATATATATATATATATATATATATATATATATATATATATATATATATATATATATATATATATATATATATATATATATATATATATATATATATATATATATATATATATATATAAATATAAATATATATATATATATATATATATATATATATATATATATATATATATATATATATATATATATATATATATATATATATATATATATATATATATATATATATATATATATATATATATATATATATATATATATATATATATATATATATATATATATATATATATATATATATATATATATATATATATATTTTTGGGCTGCGAACTTTATTTTGCCGTGTATTTATTTAATATCAGTAATAAAATTAACGATTTTTACGGTTTTTTTCACAGAATTTAAACAAACCTTTATGTGAACGATGATACATACGTCACACCACAGTTGAAATTATCATGCCGAATAGTCTGGTCTAACCTGATTGCCTTCTTAATTGGTGTTCCTTTTTTATATAATTCTGTAAAATGACTTGGTCCTTTGAATAGGTATTTATAATCAAGCTACACTTTAAGAAAAATAAATGTTTCGGATGCTTCAATAGCTTACTTCATCGAATTTGCTGTTATGCTTGCAGTACAACAATAGCGAATTTATAGACGTGTTCACTTTTTGAAAAAAATGAATTGCATTGTGGCAGCCCTGCCGGCTGTCTACCTGTCGATCCCCGTCGGGACCCACTAAATCATCATCTCCGGCATTTTCGGGACCCCCATTTTTTCCCTCCACAAAAAAGCGTCCGCCATTAAAATCCCGCTAATTATATTAATGACACGTCGCGCCCGCGTAGAATCCGTCCGGCTCGCGTAGGTAATAATCATTCGAAAAATGATTCGTTTACTATAATGCCTGTTATTGTTGAACATTTTGCACCTGATGCCCGGAATAAATGAAACTTTAATGAGCGCCCGGCTGCACTCGAAACGCAAATTAACGCGTTTATTATTCACGAGTGTTTTTGAAATGAGCGTCGAGTGCGTTACAAATTTTGAATGCCGGAAATTTCGGTAATTTTTAAAAAGGTGAGAAGATTGAAGGCTGTGATGTAATTGTGCATAATTTTGTGATGCATCACGCTTAGCGATTCTCGTAATATGAAACGACTAGCTTGTTTCATATCCGGATTTAAAATTAGAAATTATAATTAGAAAAAAAAATATACAGGGATAGTTTTTATTAGTGAGCACCCGTATATGTTTGAAAATTATCTTATATCATTGAGTAAAATATCTAAATAATATGCATAACATAGAATAAATACTGTATAAAAATAATACTTACTTACTCGTCTGTACGTTTAATATATATGTTACGGGTAAAGCTAGACTGCTTGCATGAGCAGTCCAGTCGTAACAGCCGCGACGACTGAAACTGTGTTTATACGGTTTTGGTGTTTATTTCCCTATTAAATTAAATCGTGGATGACTCGAGACATCGAACTAGTCCGTGAACACCCTTGTGTTTTCAACCCAAAACACCACCTGTATAAAGATGGAAACGTCAGAGATAAGGTCCTTAGTGTCAATCCCAGTTTTTCTGCAGGGCTGATGGGCTGTTTGACTTTGTTACATGATTTTCTGTTTAAACCTGTTTCGATGCACGGTAATATGTAATCAAACTGGACTCTAGTCAAACGAAAAAACGTTCTGAACATTGAATCGTCCCGTAGAATATGTCTGGTAATTAAAATGTTTTGAAACCCCTCTCCGCATCTTGATAGGTACAATGAATGTGGCTTTTCGTTCTTTTTCAGCTTCATCAACAATAACTCTTCTTCCTCCTTTTCTTGCAATAAAAGATAAGTTGACGCCAACATTGTTGCATCTGACATGATGTCCAAGACGGTACTGCTCTAGTCGCTCCTTTTTAAGGAATGTACTTGGCGGCTACAGCCGTACGACTCTATATATAGCCGCGGGCCTCGAGTCGTGCGGCTGGAGTCGCCACAGCCGTCGCTTAGGAATGACACCTTAATGCTAGTTGTTTGAGTAAACCTAGGTTTACCCGGGTAAACTTAAAATTACCCAAGGATTTTGGGTTAGGTTAGGTTAGGTTAGGTTTTAGGTTTACCCGGGTAAACCTAGGTTTACCTAAACAACTAGCATTACCCGTAACATATACATGAATACATTATATATCTACATGATGTATTTATCAGTAAGCTTTTAGCTTTTAGTTTGTTTATTGATATTATATTGATGTTCATGAGAGGCTCTCTAGACGATCAAGCATGCTTGTCAAGCATCGCATCGCGGGCTGGGAGGGTATCGTAAACCGCAGGATACATGCAAATATATTTTTTCAATATTTATCAAAAATGCCTAATTTTGTAGTTGTATACCAGAGTTAGGTTAATTAGACGTAATTGATTGATGAATGACGTGATTCCCTAGTATAAACTACAAAATTAGGCATTTTTGATTAATATTAAAAAAAATGCATATTTCCTGCGGTTTACGATCCTTTCCCAGCCCGCGACGCGATGCTTGACAAACATGCTTGATCGTCTACAGAGCCCCTAATATCAATAACCAAACCTATTCTCTTATTATGTAACTTATATACTCGTAGACGATGTTCGATTCAGCTTTAAGTAGAATAATGTCTTAGAAATAAAAACTACCTAATAGAGAAAAGGGTTTTATGAGTAGAATCATCAATTGGTCTGATGCTCATTAATAAAAACTAACTCTGAATATTCAGATAATTTAATAAGAAAGCCTCTCGGAGAGGTTTTATAGAAAAATGTGGTAGTCATTAAACAATAAATATCACTCGAGTCATTGATAGTTTGAAACGCCGCAAATGCGGCGTGTTATTTCTGTTATTTCTGGTCTGATGCTCATTAATAAAAACTAACTCTGAATATTCAGATAATTTAATAACAAAGCCTCTCGGAGAGGTTTTCTAGAAAAATGTGGTAGTCATTAAACAATAAATATCACTCGAGTCATTGATAGTTTGAAACGCCGCAAATGCGGCGTGTTATTTCTGTTTATTTTCCATTCTCAGCTCGGCGATAAGTTTCGCTTTAGGGGCTTTTTCTCGGTTGCATTTTCCGCATAATTCAAAAGCTTTTTGTTCCCGTTCCGGCGGAGAGCGAGGTTGGAACGGAAGCAGCCACGGCCTACATTGTATACACAAGCCGTGATATATTTGTATAGATGCGATATCGCGACATTGTCGCTTGTCGCACTTCACTTCATGTGATTCTTAATTGTTGTCATCTTTTAGAAATTAAACTACATCAAATTTGGTTCTGCTGTTTTAAAATTATCTAAATATCTTATATTACTGAAAGAAAACACTAAACTTATTCATGGTAGGTACTTAGTAATAAATATAATCTTCTTATATATAAAAATGAATCGCCGTGCGTTAGTCTCGCAGGATCTCGGAAACGACACGACCGATTTAAATTATATTTCTTTTATATTGTTTGGCTTGATTCAGGGGTGGTTTACAAAAAAAAATATTTAGAAAAAACCCAAAAGGACAGCTAAAAAATCGAAAAAATCGAAATTAGTACTTCTAGGGATGGCCACTTCGTATTTCTGTCAATAGATGGCGCTCTCTATATTTTCTAACAATAGATTCTATTGTTTGACAGCTACGCCATTCATAATTCATTCCGCGCGACTGTGTGAAATTGTTATTACATGTAACGTCGTTTTTTCTTTTAAAAAAGGTAGTGGGATTGGAGAATAGATTTGTTCACTTTGATCAGCCATTATATAAAGGTAAATAGACTTTGCAGACTTATACATAACTACAAATTTGGCCTTAGTCTGAGGATTTCAATATTGTTAAGTTCTCAAGGAATGTTCGACAGATTTGTGTGACTGAAAACAATTGCGTGTCTTTTTACAGTGTTCATTATAATGCCGAGGAGAATAGGTAACATAGGTCGTCGAAGTCAGTCAAATGCGCGGCGATCTACTTCACGTGCAAGCCGCACTGATGACCAGCGAGCGACGGATAATGAAAATAGTCGTATTGGCCTTGTCGGAATTATGTTTGAGAGCGACTGAAAATGAACGACAAGCGAATACATTGAGAATGCAACAATTTCGTGCACAACATACACAACGCCAGCAATCACGACAAAATCAACATGACCGATTGCGCCGTCGCAGTGTTCCTGTCAACCTGGAACAAGCGGCATTCCATTACGATCCGGAAATCGATTACGGTGCGGAGAGATCAGTAGCAAGACTTATCACCTTCCCTTCTCCGACAGACTTACTACTTCGTACATCATCCCTCAAACAGTTTTGATGAAAAAACCAGTAGGGCAGTCCCCACCCTAAACAATGTAGTATATTCTGACCTTATATCGTCCCGGTGCCCTGGCTTGGACATCATATTTACAGACGGCTCTAAGGCAGAGGTTAGAAGTTGTGTGGGCTCGGGAATTTTCTACCACAACTGTAGAGTTGTCATGTTGTGGATTTATATTACTAAGTTTACCTTATACACACATTTTAAATTATTTGATTTTGTTTGTGTTTCTTTTGATAAATTATTGACCTATTTATCCTTTGCAATATGCTATGATAACCGTGTTAGTCCGTTTTACAATATTTCTCATTTTTGCTTTCATGGGTGTGATTCTTGATTTCTTCCTCTTCTTTGCTATGGTGTGGATTTGAAATTTTAACATCTTAGTCTGCTGTGAACATGCCCTTCAAATGATAAAGCTCTTTTCGTTTTCCTGTCAGGTCCTATAGATCGTAGACCACAGCCGATTTATTATTAACCGACTTTAAAAAAAGGAGGAGGTTATAAATTCGATCGTATTTTTCTTTAAATGTTTGTTACCTCAGAAATGCGTCATTTATGAATTGCTTTGGAAAATTCTTTTTATTTGAAAGGATGTACTTCCAGATTCGTCACATCTTTATCAAAATTTTGTTCTGATGATGTGATCCATGAGGAATTGAAGGAACTCCTCAAATATTAACATATGAAGTTGAAAATTTACATGTTGGTTCAGCTCCGATGACAATGCATTTTATATAGGAAGCATGCCCTGATTCTATACCCAGGATTAGCTCCCGACGAGGGGACTCCTCAGCGGTCAACAGCACAGTCACGAAATTGTGTATATGCATTCAATTATGACAGCCCGATCTAAGTTTCATCAAGACAGGACTGCGGCGCCCAGGGATGGCTTCCAACGAGGGAACTCCTCAACGGTCAACAGCACAGACACGAAATTTTGTATACGCATTTAATTATGATAGCCTGTTCTACGTTTCACCATGACATGGCTGCTGCACTTATAAAAAAAAATAACTCGGTTATTTTTGTTAACATTTTGTTTATTACCTGCAACTTTGCATTACAAAGATCTAGGGGCTAATTTTCTTGAGAAAAAATACGCTTTCTTTGATATGAACTATGGTCGTAGCTATACCGTACCACCCACGCTATACTTAATCCGTTTTCACCGTAAACATGGAATCGTCAATCGATTAAGACTTCTCCTCCGAAGAACAAATATGAGGGGCTAAACGTCGTCGTCATACCGGTTGTGTTCAAGGCATGTTATACAAGTGGTACCTACTTTTAATTCCTTCCAAGACCTGATTTTTTCGCTTACTGTCCTTTACACTTTTTTCGCGTGTCCTTTCGGCAGTTTCATGTATATCACCTACGGTCTTTTTTCCATAATGTTTTATTCTATCTATCTTCTTATATCTTATATATAAAAATGAATCGCCGTGCGTTAGTCTCGCAGGATCTCGGAAATGACTCGACCGATTCGAATTATTTTTATTTTATTTTGTTTGGCTTGATTCAAGGGTGGTTTACAAAAAAATATTTAGGAAAAATTAAAAGAAACAACTGAAAATCGAAAATATCGAAATTGGTTTTTTGGGAAATAAGCCCCTTTCAATAGATGGCGTTCGCGGCGATCCTATTGTTTGACAGCTGCTCCATCCATAACTGTTATTCATTGCGTGCGATTGTGTAAAATTTCAAAAAGTCGAAAAGTCGAAAAAGTCGAAAAAGTCAAAAGAGTCGAAAAAGTCAAAAAAGTCAAAAAGTTGAAAAAGTCGAAAACGTAGAAAAAGTCGAAAAAATCGGAAAAGTCGAAAAGTCGGAAAAGTCCAAAAAGTCAAAAAAGTCAAAAAAGTCAAAAAAGACAAGAAAGTCGAAAAATGCAAAAAAGTCGGAAAAGTCGAAGAAGCATTATTATTTTATCATGTAAATTAAATGCATTGAATTTATTTTAATTATAAAACGATTTTCATTTAATCACCGAACGAAACTCAAACCGTTACACGATTTGGCCATATTATAGATTTCAATTAATTGGATTTGGAAGGTTGATATAATCAATAAACGCTTATGAAGAGTTACAAACAAATCAATTTTAGGTGGTACGAAGTTCACCGGGTCATCTAGTTAAACAATAAATATCACTCGAGTCATTGATAGTTTGAAACGCCGCAAATGCGGCGTGTTATTTCTGTTATTTCTGGTCTGATGCTCATTAATAAAAACTAACTCTGAATATTCAGATAATTTAATAACAAAGCCTCTCGGAGAGGTTTTCTAGAAAAATGTGGTAGTCATTAAACAATAAATATCACTCGAGTCATTGATAGTTTGAAACGCCGCAAATGCGGCGTGTTATTTCTGTTTATTTTCCATTCTCAGCTCGGCGATAAGTTTCGCTTTAGGGGCTTTTTCTCGGTTGCATTTTCCGCATAATTCAAAAGCTTTTTGTTCCCGTTCCGGCGGAGAGCGAGGTTGGAACGGAAGCAGCCACGGCCTACATTGTATACACAAGCCGTGATATATTTGTATAGATGCGATATCGCGACATTGTCGCTTGTCGCACTTCACTTCATGTGATTCTTAATTGTTGTCATCTTTTAGAAATTAAACTACATCAAATTTGGTTCTGCTGTTTTAAAATTATCTAAATATCTTATATTACTGAAAGAAAACACTAAACTTATTCATGGTAGGTACTTAGTAATAAATATAATCTTATATATAAAAATGAATCGCCGTGCGTTAGTCTCGCAGGATCTCGGAAACGACACGACCGATTTAAATTATATTTCTTTTATATTGTTTGGCTTGATTCAGGGGTGGTTTACAAAAAAAAATATTTAGAAAAAACCCAAAAGGACAGCTAAAAAATCGAAAAAATCGAAATTAGTACTTCTAGGGATGGCCACTTCGTATTTCTGTCAATAGATGGCGCTCTCTATATTTTCTAACAATAGATTCTATTGTTTGACAGCTACGCCATTCATAATTCATTCCGCGCGACTGTGTGAAATTGTTATTACATGTAACGTCGTTTTTTCTTTTAAAAAAGGTAGTGGGATTGGAGAATAGATTTGTTCACTTTGATCAGCCATTATATAAAGGTAAATAGACTTTGCAGACTTATACATAACTACAAATTTGGCCTTAGTCTGAGGATTTCAATATTGTTAAGTTCTCAAGGAATGTTCGACAGATTTGTGTGACTGAAAACAATTGCGTGTCTTTTTACAGTGTTCATTATAATGCCGAGGAGAATAGGTAACATAGGTCGTCGAAGTCAGTCAAATGCGCGGCGATCTACTTCACGTGCAAGCCGCACTGATGACCAGCGAGCGACGGATAATGAAAATAGTCGTATTGGCCTTGTCGGAATTATGTTTGAGAGCGACTGAAAATGAACGACAAGCGAATACATTGAGAATGCAACAATTTCGTGCACAACATACACAACGCCAGCAATCACGACAAAATCAACATGACCGATTGCGCCGTCGCAGTGTTCCTGTCAACCTGGAACAAGCGGCATTCCATTACGATCCGGAAATCGATTACGGTGCGGAGAGATCAGTAGCAAGACTTATCACCTTCCCTTCTCCGACAGACTTACTACTTCGTACATCATCCCTCAAACAGTTTTGATGAAAAAACCAGTAGGGCAGTCCCCACCCTAAACAATGTAGTATATTCTGACCTTATATCGTCCCGGTGCCCTGGCTTGGACATCATATTTACAGACGGCTCTAAGGCAGAGGTTAGAAGTTGTGTGGGCTCGGGAATTTTCTACCACAACTGTAGAGTTGTCATGTTGTGGATTTATATTACTAAGTTTACCTTATACACACATTTTAAATTATTTGATTTTGTTTGTGTTTCTTTTGATAAATTATTGACCTATTTATCCTTTGCAATATGCTATGATAACCGTGTTAGTCCGTTTTACAATATTTCTCATTTTTGCTTTCATGGGTGTGATTCTTGATTTCTTCCTCTTCTTTGCTATGGTGTGGATTTGAAATTTTAACATCTTAGTCTGCTGTGAACATGCCCTTCAAATGATAAAGCTCTTTTCGTTTTCCTGTCAGGTCCTATAGATCGTAGACCACAGCCGATTTATTATTAACCGACTTTAAAAAAAGGAGGAGGTTATAAATTCGATCGTATTTTTCTTTAAATGTTTGTTACCTCAGAAATGCGTCATTTATGAATTGCTTTGGAAAATTCTTTTTATTTGAAAGGATGTACTTCCAGATTCGTCACATCTTTATCAAAATTTTGTTCTGATGATGTGATCCATGAGGAATTGAAGGAACTCCTCAAATATTAACATATGAAGTTGAAAATTTACATGTTGGTTCAGCTCCGATGACAATGCATTTTATATAGGAAGCATGCCCTGATTCTATACCCAGGATTAGCTCCCGACGAGGGGACTCCTCAGCGGTCAACAGCACAGTCACGAAATTGTGTATATGCATTCAATTATGACAGCCCGATCTAAGTTTCATCAAGACAGGACTGCGGCGCCCAGGGATGGCTTCCAACGAGGGAACTCCTCAACGGTCAACAGCACAGACACGAAATTTTGTATACGCATTTAATTATGATAGCCTGTTCTACGTTTCACCATGACATGGCTGCTGCACTTATAAAAAAAAATAACTCGGTTATTTTTGTTAACATTTTGTTTATTACCTGCAACTTTGCATTACAAAGATCTAGGGGCTAATTTTCTTGAGAAAAAATACGCTTTCTTTGATATGAACTATGGTCGTAGCTATACCGTACCACCCACGCTATACTTAATCCGTTTTCACCGTAAACATGGAATCGTCAATCGATTAAGACTTCTCCTCCGAAGAACAAATATGAGGGGCTAAACGTCGTCGTCATACCGGTTGTGTTCAAGGCATGTTATACAAGTGGTACCTACTTTTAATTCCTTCCAAGACCTGATTTTTTCGCTTACTGTCCTTTACACTTTTTTCGCGTGTCCTTTCGGCAGTTTCATGTATATCACCTACGGTCTTTTTTCCATAATGTTTTATTCTATCTATCTTCTTATATCTTATATATAAAAATGAATCGCCGTGCGTTAGTCTCGCAGGATCTCGGAAATGACTCGACCGATTCGAATTATTTTTATTTTATTTTGTTTGGCTTGATTCAAGGGTGGTTTACAAAAAAATATTTAGGAAAAATTAAAAGAAACAACTGAAAATCGAAAATATCGAAATTGGTTTTTTGGGAAATAAGCCCCTTTCAATAGATGGCGTTCGCGGCGATCCTATTGTTTGACAGCTGCTCCATCCATAACTGTTATTCATTGCGTGCGATTGTGTAAAATTTCAAAAAGTCGAAAAGTCGAAAAAGTCGAAAAAGTCAAAAGAGTCGAAAAAGTCAAAAAAGTCAAAAAGTTGAAAAAGTCGAAAACGTAGAAAAAGTCGAAAAAATCGGAAAAGTCGAAAAGTCGGAAAAGTCCAAAAAGTCAAAAAAGTCAAAAAAGTCAAAAAAGACAAGAAAGTCGAAAAATGCAAAAAAGTCGGAAAAGTCGAAGAAGCATTATTATTTTATCATGTAAATTAAATGCATTGAATTTATTTTAATTATAAAACGATTTTCATTTAATCACCGAACGAAACTCAAACCGTTACACGATTTGGCCATATTATAGATTTCAATTAATTGGATTTGGAAGGTTGATATAATCAATAAACGCTTATGAAGAGTTACAAACAAATCAATTTTAGGTGGTACGAAGTTCACCGGGTCATCTAGTAGGTTATACAATTTAAAAAAATAATAGAAATCATTATAGAAATAATTATCAGCATTATAAATAAGATAAGAAACGAATTTACCGCGTGAATTTTGTATCACCCGACGTTAATTATCAGCACTCTGAAAACAAAATATTACCTTATTGATAGGGTTGAAAATTGCCTCGAATTGGTTGTCTAGGCATATTATGAATACATCCGATCAGTGGCGTTCCGTCTACAGAAAGTTTCTCTTTTGGATGAAATTTAAGCAGAAGATATGTGATTCCAGCAAGACAGAGCTACGGCTCAAACATCTCGATGTTCACTAGGAGATTTGAGGGTAATGTTCCCTGGCAGGTTGATCTTTTCGAAGGTTGACGTGGAGTTGCCGGCATTTCCGACAACGTTTTCGTCAATGCACTACCGATAGTGGCTGTCATTTGTAAAATGTAGTTTTTATATCCAAAATACTTAAAACTATTTTCAATGTATTTTTATTTAAAAGCGAAAACAGTATTCTCTTAAGAGCTTGGTTTTTTACAGTCCCTAAAATGTATTAATTATTTCCGTACCGCTCTATTTAAGCGAGATTTCAATAATATTGCAATAATACTTAAGTACGTATTGGGCGCATTGATTGTATGCAATTCTAAATTATCCGCCTGTTATAAAATTTTGTTGGTAGAGGGCAGGTTTTTTAAAATATTTCTCGGGTTGAAAACGATTTAAGTCTGTCAAAGGGGGAGGGAGAAGATTTCAAAAAGACATATCCTCTAGACTGAAATTATAACCCCCGCCGTATTGATTTTCAACACATGAAAAAAATGCAATTGCTATTCGATTGCCTCGCATTCAAAATAAGGTTTGCCGCACGGAGCGACAAGTAGTTATTATTGTAGCTCATCTAGCACGGCTTATTGCGACAGTATGCTAAGAGGTGGCCGCCCGCTTCGTTGAAATATAACATATTGCATTCATTAGAGGGCTTTCATACGGGCAACTGTTTATCGCACATGAAATGTTATGAGTATGAGTTTATTTACGTAAGGCTCTAGTCATTGCTTAACATCAATACTGCACGTTTTGTGTATGTTAATGGATTGTTCACCGTTCGTCTATGATGGTGAAAGTAGAATCGCCACGCCTAGATGTTCGCTACTGCTATCGCCATACAATCGCTTCTTTATAGCTATGATTTTTATTTTTCTTGTACTTAAACCGCGACAGAAAAAATATGTACATTTGACATTTCTGTGAAACCTTGTTTTATTAACGATTTATTTATTTATTTTTATTTATTTTATTTATTTATTTGATCTTCGGGAAACATACAGCGCTCCAGTATTATTATAACTAATTATCATATTACATTTTTTTGCAATGTTTAAGCGATATTTTTTATGTCCAATCTTTTTACGCAAAATTCTGGTGGGAAATATTCGATGATGCTCCCTAAATTTTGTTTTCATTGAATTTTGTATCAGTCGAAGTTTTCTGAAAATATATAATATTAATATTATTTATTATACCATTATTTTACCAATATTCTTTTCTTTGTTTCAGGTGAGTAAACTGGGCAGTTGCGTCCTATATCTCATGAGTGAAGGTTGTATTATTTTTTATGTTTTATTCTTTATTTTATGTATACGTAGTATTTTTGCTTGTGCATAAATAATGTATACGTAGTATTTTTTTAATTATTTTATTTTATTTCGAGAAGTCGTGGGAATGACGAATAACTTGCTGAAAATTAAAAAAAAATCGTTAAAAAAAATACTATTTATACATTGTTATTTCTCAAAATTTTTAAGTACTCAATGCAATACTTTTCTCTAAAAACAAACCCAAAAATGACATTTTTTAGGCGATTACACTAGTTGTGCTTCTTAACGTTATATCCATAATGGCTCTCTTCATGCCTTTTGTTCGATTTTCATTTTGTTTAACAGTATTTAACAGTGAGTATATTGTATGCGATTAGAAGGCAAAAAGATAAATAAAGACGAGCTTTACGCGAGCGCATCTCCGTTCTCATACGCGATATTTCTTCCAATCGTCGCATCATTTACTATCCGCTATCGCTGTGTGCATCACCATTGTCTGGAGCGACTCCTAAAAATATTTCATTTCACGGCGGCAACTTCTAATCTCAACGCGGTTTCTATGGCTGTGATTTTTTACTTCTCGCCTACTGCGGTGTGTGTGGCCTTCACTTCGTTTTATACTATTTTATAATCAATCTCACGACGTATAGTTTTAAAACGAACCTAATTGGCGTTACTCATTAATCTTGTTTTAAAACGGCTTTCTTTGATTTAGAATTCAAACAGTCAAAAGATTTTTTTTTATGGCGCGTATTTTAAAATATTTTTCCCAGTCTATATTAGATAGATACAATATAATTTTTAGAATGATGATATTTTATTTACGTATTTTTATTACTTATTATTATTATTATTATTATTAACCTATTTTATTATTATTTGATTTGAAAATGATGTAACTCCACGTACCCACAAGCCATTTCTTACTTACTTTCTTACTAGTACGATTGCCTTAGTACGGGTCTAGAACTAGTTAGGTGGCGTTGATTTAATTAATATACTCGGATGCGGTGCTTTCTTTTTTGCGACTGTTAATAATTAATTCGCTAATAGTGTTAATGTACTGCCGATAGTATTATTGTGCTTTTTAAGCTATTGCATAGCTTTTATCGCGGCCTAGGCCAGCACGGCGACCGAATGAAGAAATTTCTTAACGAAAATTAATGATTTTAAACTGCTAATTACGTCTAAACGAGTACTGCTTACGATTCGAAAAAAATATATGTTTAACAAGAACATTTTCCTAATATTCTTATCTTTAAATATTTTAGATTTTGTTTATATTACATAGTGTTTTTAATTTGTGAAATTAGGTCTAACCGAACACAAAAACGAATACTACGCAAATTCCATCTGGCGTATTATTATGAAACCTGCACCATTTTAAAGATAATTTAATTATCTATCTTTTTATCTACGATTTTTTTCGAATAATCCGGTTTTTTTGCTTTATCGAATAAGAAATTCGTGCGCGGTGCTCTATCGGAAGACGTTTAAATTATTCCGAATCATTTGCTTTCGCAGCCGCAAATGATTCGGAATAATTTCAACGTTTTCCGATAGAGCGCAGTTATCTGATATCAGAAAAAATAAAATAAATAATTATAATTGCATAAGTTGTTAAAAATGCTATGCAATAGCTTTACCGCGGCAGTCCCCGAGTGCCACACGTATTTTTTTATAAATTAAATAAATTAAAATAAATAAAAGGATTTTTCAAAAACTTTTTTTTTATAAATGCAATCTTTTTTGTTGACGTCACGTAAGCAAATCATAAGTTACAACCTTTTTTTTAACCTGGAAGGATTTTTTACCTAAGCAAACGCACAGCTATAAAAGTCACCTATTCAATTCCATCCAATTTCCTAACTTCCGCTGGAAATGCGTACAAGGAATTACGTTTTTATGATAAAATTGGGTTGTGCTGCGTCCTTTTTATTCGGCCATAAAGAAAAGGCGAGTTTCAATATGAATTTTCCGCGTCGACCGTGAAAAATGGGATGCCATTCTTAATACCGTTCAATTCTCGTCCACATTATTCACAGAAATTTGGCTTTCCGTCAATTTAGTGGTATCGCCGCCCTTCTTTGAACCGGCGAGGTGTCTATGTATCAATTTTGGAGGACCTCGTGATAAAGCACCTAAGATTTTCATTATTTAATTTATTATTCATTTCTTATAATTATTTAATAATAAACATTGATTTTGGCTTAAAAAAAGTACAAATAATATTTTTTTTTCTTTGGGAAGCAGGTAAGACGACATTTCTGTGGATTTCATCCCATTAGAGTTTATATCTCTCAATCATTCTTTAAAAAATAAATAATATACTAACAAGTAGGTAATATCAAATATATAAATAGGTAAATAAACAAATCAAATGATCATTAAATTAGGTACGTTACAAAGGGTTGTTATTATGCACTTATAATTTTTGATCTAATTGTTTAATATAATAATATTATTTGTTAAAAATACACTTGAGAGCAATAAATCGCACATGCATAAATTTTCAAGAAAAAATACGTGTGGCACTCGGGGACTGCCGCGGTAAAGCTATTGCATAGCATTTTTAACAACTTATGTAATTATAATTATTTATTTATTTTATTTTTTCTGATATCAGATAACTGCGCTCTATCGGAAAACATTGAAAATATTCCGAATCATTTGCGGCTGCGGAAGCAAATGATTCAGAATAATAATTTAAACGTCTTCCGATAGAGCGCCGCGCACGAATATTTTATTTGATAAAGCAAAAAAACCGGATTATTCGAAAAAAATCGTAGATAAAAAGATAGATAATTAAATTATCTTTAAAATGGTGCAGGTTTCATAATAATAAGCCAGATAGTATTTGCGCAGTAGTCGTTTTTGTGTTCGGTTAGACCTAATTTCACAAATTAATTACAATATGTAATATAAACAAAATCTCAAATATTCAAGGCTAAGAATATTAGAAAAATGTTCTTGTTTAACATATATTTTTTTCGAATCGTAAGCAGTACTCGTTTAGACGTAATTATCAGTTTAAAATCATTAATTTTCGTTAAGAAATTTCTTCATTCGGTCGCCGCGCTGGCCTGGCCCGCGATAAAAGCTATGCAATAGCTTAAAAAAATACGTTTGGCACTCGGGGACTGCCGCGGTAAAGCTATTGCATTGCATTTTTAACAACTTATGCAATTATAATTATTTATTAAGCTATTGCATAGCTTTTATCGCGGGCCTCTAGGCCAGCGCGGCGACCGAATGAAGAAATTTCGTAACGAAAATTAATGATTTAAAACTGTTAATTACGTCTAAACGAGTACTGCTTACGATTCGAAAAAAAATATTTGTTAAACAAGAACATTTTCCTAATATTCTTAGCTTTGAATATTTTAGATTTTGTTTATATTACATAGAGTAATTAATTTGTGAAATTAGGTCTAACCAAACACAAAAACGGCTACTATGCAAATACTATCTGGCGTATTATTATGAAACCTGCACCATTTTAAAGATAATTTAGTTATCTATCTTTTCATCTACGATTTTTTCGAATAATCCGTTTTTTTTGCTTTATCGAATAAAAAAATCGTGCGCGGCGCTCTATCGGGGGACGTTTAAATTATTCCGAATCATTTGCGGTAGCAAATGATTCGGAATAATTTCTACGTCTTCGATAGAGCGCAGTTATCTGACACCAGAAAAAATAAAATAAATAAATAATCATAATTGCATAAGTTGTTAAAAAGCTATGCAATAGCTTTACCGCGGCAGTCCCCGAGTGGCACACGTATTTTTTTTTTTTAAGCTATTGCATAGCTTTTATCGCGGGCCAGGCCAGCGCGGCGACCGAATGAAGAAATTTCTTAACGAAAATTAATAATTTTAAACTGATAATTACGTCTAAACGAGTACTGCTTACGATTCGAAAAAAATATATGTTAAACAAGAACATTTTCCTAATATTCTTAGCTTCGAATATTTTAGATTTTGTTTATATTACATAGTGTAATTAATGTGTGAAATTGGGTCTAACCGAACACAAAAACGACTACTACGCAAATACTATCTGGCGTATTATTATGAAACCTGCACCATTTTAAAGATAATTTAATTATCTATCGTTTTATCTACGATTTTTTTCGAATAATCCGTTTTTTTTTTGCTTTATCGAATAAAAAATTCGTGCGCGGCGCTCTATCGAAAGACGTTTAAATTATTCCGAATCATTTGCTACCGCAGCCGCACATGATTCGGAATAATTTCAACGTTTTCCGATAGAGCGCAGTGATCTGATATCAGAAAAAATTAAATAAATAAAATAAATAAATAATTATAATTGCATAAATAATTATAATTGCAGATTCAAACTATTTCAATGCGTATCCAGTAGTACATTTTCTGTGGTTGAATGCTGCCGTACTTTTTCTGGGTCGACATCCAAAGCGCACGTTTTTTGTGAAGCTCAACTTCAGAATTGGTGATAAAAGTCAAGTTAAAACATAATAATCAGCAAAAAATCTTTTTACTGTTAAGAAGAGCTGCCTCTATTAGCCCGAATTACAGCTTTCATTCGATTTTTCATTTATTTAACATGATTATACACCCTTAGGGCCGGGCCACACGATGCGGTGCGTCTGCGGCGCGGCGCCTGAGCGGTGTCGCTTTGGCGTCCTATATTCAAATATCCCTGGTATGTCACACGGTGCGTTTCGGCGCCGCACAGCATGCAAACCGGTAATATGCGCCGGAGCGGCACCGCTCAGTTGTTAAGTGCAGCCGAAGGAGGGTACATTTTTTTTCTTTTTTTACCCACAAGGCATATGTCTTTTCATGGAACCCGCCTTGTTGCCTATTGGCACCATCTTCTAGGTGGGCATTTGTAGCATCACGCAGTCAAACACTCAGGCGGTCATCCATCCCAGTATTGGCCGCGTCTGCCGCTGCTTAACTTCGGTAACAACGAGGAGAACCGGTGACAACGGGGCTACGGACGCTACTATCCTTGTCTGTTTCATTTGTTTTCACGTATTTTTGTTAATTTTTAATCGAAATGTTGTAAAATGAGTATCAACAAAGAAGACATTGGAATTGACTACCTCATTTCAGTAGTTCTACGTACAATTAACTACAACACTATTCGCCCACTGCGGCGTCGTAGTAACGTTGCGGAGCCGCACCGTGCACTGCACGTGTGTACGCCCATACGGCGAAATTTTTGCGATGCGGCGCCGCACCGCATCGTGTGGATCGGCTCTAATTTCATGCGATAGTATACTGTCGATGTATACCTATATCGAATGTATACTAACGTTCACTTTAATTTCAAGTAATGTCATATTGCATGAGTTCATGTGACATTATAAACTATACTTTTGAATCATATTCATTTGCAGTAAGCCTTAAAATAAAAATAAAGTAATTAGGCTGTAAGTAAAGATGTTATATGTGTGCGATTTTATTGCTCTTAAGTGTATTTATCAGATGTATGTGCCAAGTAAATATATTTAATATCAACTATCAAAGAGAGCAAATATCGTAGCCTAGGTCAGGAATAGTTGACGATGTCGAAAGGTTGAGCGAGTTCCTAAATTTGCAACGGTGAAAATCCCAATCGGCCAAGTCAGTTAGTTTCCTCGAAAGCGACCTCGCACCGTCTGCAGTATGCCCCCGATGCACACTGAAAATATAATTCAACCGACAGATGCGTGACAGCGTCGGAAATTTGCGGTCTCCGCGTCTTCGTCTTCGCATCTCGGCGGGCGTCTTCGAGTCGCTATTTGTTTTACCTTCGCCCGAGGGTCTGTCACCGGCAGTCATATCACATCACAAAGCCATTAATGCACTTGTCTCGGGGCTTATCGTGATCCGCGACTCTCGACAGCTGAATTAAATCCCCAACGACGAGCAATGTAAATATTGTTTCCATTGTCTGCCCCCCGGAATCTCGGATTTAGTTCACATTCAGCAGCAGTAGATCTACCCCATAATTCAATATCTACCTATATAAGCAGACCAGTCTAGACAGCTCGAAGGCATTCTATAATTACTTAAATGCAGAAAAATATCTATCTCTTTACATCAATTGTTTTACTAAATATTGTATGCGTATATATACTACATTGCTTACTCGGTGCTTATCGGTGTAAAGAGATAGATATTATTTTTATATTTGCCTACCTTTTTTATTTTGCCGTCCTATTCTTTATAATTTCAAAACCGTCTTAAATACTAACCTTAAACAAGTAAATATATTAACAGGAATAAAAAACACGTCTACCGTTACAAACAGTAATCTACTGTATTTATATTTTTTACCGTTTTTCAAGGAATATTTGTGGTTTATGTATTTATCCAGACATATACATAAATATATTCGAAATTTACTCAATCAGTCCTTTCATTTGACACTTGACACTATATAAACAAGTTAATTTATTGACATTTGGAGACTTAGACATTTAGTAAACTATTTACTTGATATTGTGACAGTTTAGGTATCCTATGACACTCAGGATGACATAAAGTATCTAGCAATACCACATACTTCTAGATCGGTTTAAGCATTTATAAGTTATAGCACAATAAAGAAATGGAAAACATACATAAATAATCCCTGAACACATTAAAATATTTTATTGTTGGGCAATCATGTAAAAAGTTTAGAATTAATTAAAACGATCTTAGAGTGTAGGTACAAGCTCTTTTCATTAAATTTCAGACAAAAATAGTTATATTTGCTTTTATCCGGTTTTATTTTGTTTTTGTTTTTTTTACTGAAAAAATAATGATATTTTAAATGTTTTAACTCATTTTAGGGTTCACCAACTTACTGTTTTAGAAATTGTTAAAGGATTATTTTAAAAGTCATTTAAACATCTAATTGCAATTTTGATTCGTTTTTTATATATTTTTCTAAATAATATTTATAACATATTAAAGTATATTAAATAAAAAATTTAACTAGCATTAGTACATCATTACTATGAGCATGAACCTCAATCATCATAACTATCCCATGATGACAAGTTTATATTTCAAAATTATAAATAAAACAAAACGGATTTTACCGCGCGAAGTTCCATGGATATTTTGGAAAATCCTCGAACAGTATCAGACTTGCGCTTCGTAAACAATGTTATCCATAACAAGCTCGACTGTCAAATCGTATTGCAACTGTTCAACTTCGATGTGCCTACAGTCACGTATTATTTATTAGTATCTCAGCGCACCATACCTATCGTTTTAATTTTTTCTATACTCGGTAGAAATATTGTGGAAATCTTATAATGCGCCCTTGATTGGCGACATAGGATTATTTTAAAACTCAGAAATCGAATTGCCATTATTTTTCTCAATATTATTCATAACATATTGAAGCATATCAAATAAAACGTTTACTAGCATTAGTAGGTACATCATAACTATCTGCAAGAACCTCCTATTTATTTATTCTAAAAGAAAATCAATTATTGCAAGAAATTCTTTTCGCATTACCAATGGTTGATTGCGAATGCAGGTTACGAAGCGGCCCGCGGTGGCCCACTAACGCAATAAAGTACTGCCACTTCTTTTTCTTCCCCTCCGGTTCCTGTTTCCTCCGCTCTCTCCGGATGCCGGCTGGCAGCACTATCGCCGACTGTAAACATTTTCTGGGCGGTGACGTTAATGCGAAACCTCGCCTGCATTATTATACCCTGTCCGTTTATGTTGACAATGCCGCAACTGAGCTCGAATGTACCTTTTTAAATTGGTTTTCGCAGGGCGCACGGACATGCGATTTTCGTCGTCGAATCTCCCGTCGCGTCCGCTGCGGCAACGCAAGCCGACGGGAATTGCATTGAACTTGATAGTTTATTATACCGTAATCGTAGCCCGCCACTATTGTAGACACAAGCCTTGTAACAAGTAGATCTGTGGAGATGGCACAATGTTTGCTACCTTAATTAATCATATGATTTTTACACGGCCCTGTAGCAAAGTGGCTAGGTCGCCTGGTCTTACATTGTTAGATTCCAGGTTTGATTCCCGGCTGGGTCACTATTTTCCGTTGGGATAAAATTAACGGAATTGCGTTTCAATTCTATCAACCGAATGCAATACAAGACACACATGTTAAATGCATACATACATATAAATACTTCATAGTAGGGTTGGTTTTAAGACGTTGTCATATAATAATAAACCCGGCCATTGTGAAATTTCACAATAAAGAATAGAATAGAATACATTTATATATACATCAATGTAAAGGGTTGCGAAGAGAAATGAGAAATTTTGTAATAACTTAAATAGCACGAATAAACACAGGAAAAACATATTTTATTGACGAAAGTGAATGTATACAGTAGGCCATTTAAATTTTCATTAATTCGTGCATTATGTTTTTTTAAATTTTAATTCGTGCTGTATTCTTAATACGCTTCGTCCCCCAATCTCTGGTGTAAATGCATGTTGTCGAACGGAGCGGCGAGGGCTCCTCTCGATGGGTACTCGAACAGCTGAAATGTTCTCTGGGGTACGTACCGTTCGAAAGCCACCTGGAGGCTTCTTTTTCAAGGCTTAACCAGTTTCTCCAAAATTGGACACCCACGTTGTAATCGCATGAGAAGATAGGACACGTCCATGAAGTCCAAGCTGGTAATGCTGTCGAAATACCCTTTGCGCAACAGACACACTATTCCTCCGTTTGTAAAACGTTCTCACAGCGATAGATTTCAAAGTTTCACAACTTGGATATTTTGTAAAATCAACTTTTATTTCGTAAACAATGTCATCAATAACAAGCTCAACCGCCCAAACGTATTGCAACTGTTTAACATCGTTTTAATGTTCTCCATACTCTTCAGAAATATTGTGTAAATCTTATATTGCGCCCTGATTAGCGATTTTTTTATATTCCAGTCAAGAAATCACCAAAGTCACATGGTTTTCATTACACAGACTTGTCCTAGAAAGATTCAACAGATTTCTTCAGTAAGAAACAGCTAAAAAAATCGTAAACTTTAAATTCATATTTTTTAAAACCAAATACATTAGAGGATTTAAGAAACATATACGTGCTTACAGACAGTACGATTTTGATTAATTATCTCTAATTAAAAATAATCGCAGGAGCATTATTTTTTAAATTTCGTACTACTCTGATTGCGGCAGTCCTAACAGTTAAGCGTAGAGTTGAGTAAGTTTTGTAGTCTTGGGACGGGAAAATGCCATGTAGCGATGTCATTTGCCATGTGCCATTTGTTAGGTAGCGATGAGTATGGAAAAAATAAAACGATGTGTTAGGTACTAATGCTGAGGTACTAATAAAAATTCTGTTACTAAAGGCACATCAAAGATACGTCTGGGCAGTCCATCTTGTTATTGACAACATTGTTTACGAAGCAAGAGTCTGCTAGTATACAATATCCAACTTGTGAAACTTTGAGATCGAGAACTATCGCGGTTTTTAGACATTATACATAAAACAAAATCGGATTTTACCACGTAAACGTCGGGTGCTTGAAACTTCACGCGACAAAATTTGATTTTGTTTTATTTATAATTTTAAAACCATTTAATCTAATACATAATACTATTTATTGTCAATTGTTTTGTTGTAAACTGTTATGATATAGTCTTTGTTTTTGTAAATTGGTATGTTTAAAGTTATGTATATCATTTCTTGGCTAAATTGAGTAACTAGTTTAGGATTAATTAATATCATTCCTACACATTTGTTATGGTTGTATTGGAAATAAATACTTTTATCTTTATCTTATTAACTTCTCATTATAACTAGTACAATTAACTCCCCGGTAGACTCTATAATTTAGGACACAAAACATTGATTAACCTTCATTCCGCCGTAGTTGTGCAAACCAATGAGACGCTTAATCCTAGCATAGCATCGACATTCTGGGACACGGAAAATAACGCTACGTCATATACATTAAAACTGCGTTAAGCAATATACACTTATATGAAATGAAATCGAAGACCATCGCGGTTGTTGGCCATTATAAATAAAACAAAGTCGGATTTTACCGCGTATCTAAACTTTCATTGAAACAGTGAACATCGTTAATATGACCCACCTATCATTTTATATAATCGCTTATGTAGCCTATATCCGAGACCGTGCCGATTTTGTTGGCTGAATCAAAATGCGAACGTGAGAACCAACAATTTTCATCGTCTCGGCGTCGATTGTCGCCCCGGAATGTTCGTGACTCTTAGGCTAAGTTTCTAAGGCAAATCGCAGCCCAGATCGGCTTATCGCGCTTTCAATATAGCGTGCGTGTGTTGCAAACAAAAAGGTTAATTTACTCAACGAAAACGATATTATCATCGCGAGATATCTTGGGCCTAGCTTAACCCTTCGGCTACGTACGACCAAATTTGGTTGCACACCGGAACACCGTTGACTACGTAACGACCAATATTGGCGGCTTGCTCCCGGAGCGCACAGTAATATTATTTTCTAATTCGAACGCATCCTAAAATTCATACCACATATCTCATTATTACCATAAATATATAGACGGCCGCTAGAATAATTTCACGCGGATATTTCTGGTAAAATTCCATTGTCAAACATCATAATTTTTTTTCGAGAAATCCTGAATTTTTTTATTGGTTTTTATGAGCTAATATCTAAATATTTTTGTATGTAAATAAGCAAAACGAAATATTACCTTTGATAGAGAATCTAATAAAGATCACGATAGGATTTACAGTTTCTAAATAGGGTTCCGTATTTTTCCGTGAGACAAGTCCATTTTTTTTTTCGAGAAATCATCAAATTTTTTATTGGTTTTATGAGATAATATATAAATATTTTTATATGTAAATTAGCAAAACGGAATAGGACTTTTGATAGATAATCTAATAAAGATCGCGATAGTATTTATAATTTATAAATTTTGTTCCGTATTTTCCGTGAGACAAGTTCAAGTTATAAATGCGGAGTTTTTTCACTTTTTCGACTTTCTCATATTTATTCATAATTATCGAACTGTTTTACAAAATGAGATTTCAATATTCTATATAGGAAATTTGAATGCGATCATTGCACAGTTATTCTTTTTCTGATTTCTATAGTAGTTCCATAGTAATAGTACTTGTCGAGCGCTGCGATATTGCAAGAATTCCAATAAATTGCCGCGGTCTCCCATGAAATTATGCCGCTACTCGAAGGGTTAAGTCATAACCCAATGTAAAATTCTAATGGAGCCGTTTATACGCGGCTATATGGGTGAAATGTTGGCGATTCGAATAGTGTACACTGGCTGCGGCTATTTTGGTTAAACCGAGGGGTATTGTGTTAGCAATTGACCTACAGAAATAAGGGCAAGTAGTGTATCGGTTAAGGTGTTTACACTTGGTATGCCTTACTTCTTTTTAAAGTAAATCTTAATGTCATTTCTCGATTTGTTCTTAAAAAACAAGAACATTATTCGTTCCTCGTTGAAACGAAATTCAATTTACGGAAGCTCCAATACGGCTCCATTGGCGCCTGTTATCCTATCAAAATCCAGTGCTTAAAGACGAGTGCGCGTTCTGTGAGACAGTCGACGGGCCGTGTCCAAGGTCTGTCACGTCTTCCGCTGGGAAATTTCCCTTTAGCGAGACCACGTGAGCCGGGCCCATTGATCCGGCTTTCTGAGTGTGGGCTGCTCGCCCTGCGGCAATTATCTCGTGACGATCGCGCGCCGCTCGTGACGCTTTATATAACCTGGCGTCGACCGCCGCTGGTGCTAGGAGTCGGTTGTATGTGTGTGTGTGAGTGTGTGTGTGGGTACTAAAAGCGATGTATTTATCTTAATTTATTGACCTTTGGACATTTCGACAATTATTTATTTGATATTTAAACAGTTTAATAACCCTATGACACCCGGGATGACTTAACCATTTTAACAACAATACACACTTCTAAATCGGTTTCTGCATTTCGAAGCTATGGTAGAATAAAGAATAGAACAACGTACTTACATACCTAGGTACATGAACTTTAATAACATTACAGTCCTTTTTTTTTTGGGCAGTCGTGTCAAAAAGGTAATCGAAAATTTGATTAAAAAAAACAAATCGGACGTCTATTTTTTGCTGTTCATTTTAGGATTTTACCAAAAACAAAAAAAAAGAAACTGACAAATACTGGAACTAATCATTTTGACTGTTAGTTACCGGGTCAAAAAAAAATAAAAATCATATCGATACATGATATTTCTAATGAACTCATCTCTATTCGTAATAATTAATAAACAATAATAAATCCTGTTATTACGCGAGGACATTGACACTTCCATCTAGTGAGCGTATTGTGCTGTGTTATCATGGACACTGTTTAATTTGTAATATTTATCGATTCATGTCACTTAAACGAACGTAAATAACAACGTATCGTGACATGCGAGTATAGGGTACTTTAATTATGTCCTAGCATTATTGACCGTATTTATATTATAAATGTTTTATTGAATTTTAAAATATCTACTATCATGCGGCTCTCTTAATGTCACGAATAAGAAAATGTTATATTTGGTATCATTCAGTTTAATAATAGGTTATAAGTTTACACTTAAGAAGGCGCCTGTTTATGAGAATTTAGAATTGCTAGTTAGTTTATCACGAATATGTGAATAATTCAAAACATTTTAAAATAAAAGTTTTAGGTTAGTTAGTAGAAATATTTCCACATATTACATAGGTCACACTGCAATTTTCCGGAACTGGCCAACTACATACACATTAAAAAAAATAATTACAGTATTTGAAGACAACATTTTTTGGCTGAGAAATAATAGTTAAAAGTCTTCATTAAAAAAAGGCGAGCTATATAAGGTAACCTAATACTTAGGTTTATAATATAGTTATTGCGTTGTCTACACAAAAGAACAATGAAAATTAAAGTGATTAAAAAGAAACAAACAGAAAACTAGAAAGAAAAACTAGCGGTCGCCGTACAAAGTACCGTACACGCATTGATAATACCTGTCGTGTCATGACTAAACACTGTAAGTTGAAGTTTATTTTATGGTTATACAATTTAAACGAATCTACAATATCAGTTTCATGCATCTGTTTTAAAATATCAGACAGAAACCTCGCCGGACATCTTGTATAACAAAAGGAAAATCAGGTTCATATAATGGTGCCTAGATGAATAAAAACTTTCAATCCTATTTACTCGAAACAGCCATTTTCAACACGACAGATGCATGCAATATCAAACACCAGAGTGTAGTGGTGTAACTGAGTAAACGATAACAATATCGATTGATATTTTTGTTGAGTAACTCAATACTTGAGTTTTTTGTGGTGATTATTAAAATAATAAAGAAACAAGTATTTTATTATATATATCCACTTTCTCTAACCAATCTCATATTAATAAGTCATAATAAAATGCTCGCATGAATACGCAACAAGGCAGATATTGAATTTTAAATTCCGACCAACAATTAACTTTCACTTACTTAAATTGCCGTAATTTTCAATAACTTGTTCCTGTTTTTAAAAACAAATATTGCTCTTAATTATACAGTGTATAGTTGTAAGCAGACTGCCTAGGGTATTTTCTTTTGGAAGCCGGTTATGTAGTGATTGGAAGTCACTTACGCTGATTGCTCAGTTTCTTACCGTTTTAAATTTAAATTTTAACTTTAAGTAATGAAGATATTAGACATTTGTTGCTGGAGAAAGTTCCAAAGATTACCTAAACCTGCCAATAGCTTCATTCTTATGACTGACATATTAATAAGGTTCAATATGGTTTATATAAAAAGACAATGCTCACCTAGTATTTGGGAATTACAATCGACGCTCTCTAACATTCAAAAAGTTGACAAAAAAAACAAAAAGCACTTTCAAAAAGTTGAAGAAAAGATTTCGATGAGGAGCAAAATAATCCAAACACTCGCTTGATGATCTTAGGGAACTGACGCCGCTATACCGGGAACTTCCTCCATTGTCTTCACCATTGCCATCCATCCTTCATCCTAGTCTGACTGAATAGCGCCCATAACCACAGAATAAATCATATTTTGTGATAAAATTAATTACTAGCATTTACAAGACGAAACGTTGAAAGAGTTAAAATACAAATAAGGGGTAATGTAGAGGGATAGAAAGAGTTATCGTAACTTAAATTAAGTAGAGGATAATGATCTGAAATTAAACAGAACTCTTTCCTTTAGATATATGGGACGGTGGGTAGCATTGTACAACCGTTGTAGAAAATGATAAGGTAATATAATATGATATAATAATAAGGTTTCTGCAATCCCTGAAGCGTTCGGAGGTATTCGGAGATAACCTCATGCTTTCGCAGATTAGTCACATGTAAATTAAAAATGTCTGCACTGATATCTAAATAGACAGCATTATTGTTCGTATACAGGAATAGTATATTTATTTATTTATTTATTTATTTATTTTCAGGAAAACCAACAGCTAATTATAATTTAACAATGCCGGAGTAACATAGCAGAGAGCCAATTAAAGGTTTTCACGTTTAAATAACGTTGTAGAAACATATGTGATCTTTCAATTAAAGCTATCGATTAAGAATGCATCAAAAATTATTCAACAATTGATGCTAAAAAATTCACTGTTCAGCCGCTGCCTAGCTGAGTTAACACTCGTACAGAATAGATCAAAGTCAAAGCGTTTAATCATGTCATTGAAATTGTCACTTGTTCGCCACAGAAATGCATTTTGCCTATAGTTGGTACCAGCATGAGGAACATGAAGAGCAGGGTTAAATCTATTGAGTTTGGAAGGAACACGGAGATTAATTTTATTTAGTAAGTCAGGACAGTTAATATTATTGGAGGTAATTTTTAGCAAAAAGGTTAAGTCCGCGGTTTCACGCCGCTTAATCAAGGGGAGGATATGAAATTTCTTGCATAAATTGAAATAGTTAGATGAGCTGTATGGGATTTTCAGACGGAAGCAGAGATATTTCATGAACTTCATTTGAATGCGCTCGATTCTGTTTATATATTTGTCATAACAAGGGTTCCATACCTGAGATGCATATTCCAAGATGCTTCTGACAAAAGTGCAGTAAAGGATCTTGAAAGTTTTAGCACGGTGAAAGAGCTGCACTCCTCATAACAAAACCTAAAGCTTTGGAAGCTTTAGAAACAATAGATTGAACGTGATTATCGAACAGTAGATGAGAATCATGAATGACACCAAGATCTTTAACACCAAGATCTTTAAGTATATAGGAAGTCTAAACGATAGTTTGCTTGACATTAACTGGGAGAAATTTCTGCAACCATCGGTGGCTGTAAAAGTAATGATAGATTCGTATCTACTGACTTCATTCGCTTGTGTCTGCGATTGCATGATAAAAATTTATAGATCAGTATATCCAAGATTTTCACACACGTGTAATACTCGATTGTAAAGATAAAATGCTTTGATTGTAGACAGTAGATGAAAGTAAAAGACAGGTGGCAAAATTTTCTGATGTGTCTGTTTATTTTCATCCATCAATTTCACGCTAATAACTGGTTTAAAATCCGTAACCGCGCTGAAACGCTGGTTTACGGCAGATCACGGAAGTTCAGCAGCGTCGGGCGTGGACAGTACTTGGATGGGTGAGACAGCCTGAGTACTGCCACGTGATGTTATAAAAAGCCGTTCGTCTGTAAGATAATTGTATTTATAGACTAAGGCGGGCCGTTACCGTAAAGGGTATAAGGAATAAAATAAAAATAAAAAACATAGAATTTAAATATGTCATTCCCTAGGTTCAGAAGAAGAAGGCAATGATTTGTTGTAGATAGCAATAATCAGCCAACCTTCGTTACGCAATTGCAACGAATTGTATTGGCAGTAATATTAAAGTGCGGCACAAATGCTAGCTTCCGAAGTTAGGTCGTGTAATTAGCTATTAAAAGAAATGGACTCATCTGACAAACTCTCAGAATAGGTATAAAGAACGTTCATTGTTGATGAGACTGTGAAAATTTAATAATATGTTATATTATATAAAATTCAGTTCACCAATGATAAGATTAGTGTTCCAGATTTAAATAGAAGCATCGATGTTACATCTATAATCGCAAAGGTCACCACTATACAAATTAAGACTCGTTTAGTAAGTGCTTTTGTTTCTTTATCATCATCTAGATCTCTATATCTTTTACAAAAATGTAGGTCATTAGAGATGGATAGAGAATTGATGCTTTTAAAATGACGCGATTTTTTTGATGAAGATTCTGTAAGTGCATATCAGTATCCGAGTTGGCGATACGTCCAAGTCAGAAGAGGCGACAATAGTCTCTAAAAACTTGCGATTATCTGAAACGTAGAAAGTACAAGAGCAAGTAAAAGAACACGACGGTCAGACCATGTGAAAGGACTCACTAATACACGCTACGCTATAAAACATACCACATAAATTTTACAGAGCGCAATATGCCGAGAGTAATGGCAACGTATTACAACCTGCTGCATATATAGTGCTCATGCGTGATCGTGTATCGGAGCAAAAGCCTGCTGCGCGAGTGCAGTCCGATCAGCCTAATTAGCAAACTTGATCATTCGGCTGGATCACCTGTCCTGCTCGCTCGCCGCATGCCGTCGTGCGGTGCCATTTTACAAACCCTATTTCAGGCTAGTTATATATATATAAAAAATATGAGTCTTGCTTTTATCCTGGCTAGGTTGTAATCAGACGGTTAACCTATGACTTGCGAGTTGCCTATCTCACCCATATCAATACTCCCCAAACATCCATCGGATAACTAGGGCAGATTAGTTTTATCCTGATCAAGTTACATATTATTGTTACACTTCACACAATCAAAAGAAAAATGGTCAATTTCCTCCCACTTTCAAAGTTTGTTGTTACGATTTTCTACATATACCAAAAGGAAGGTTATTATAAGCGCCAAATTTAATTCTGTATTAGCTAACCTGAAATACGTGGCTGAAAAAAGTTATGGACCTTCCAAAATATCTTATTTAATATTACACATTTTTAGGGAAATAACTTATTAACTATTTTATTTTAACGATAAAGTTGTTCATAATATTTATATACAAGGTATAAAGGTAAAATGTATAGAAAATATCACAAACGATAAACACAAATAATTGAAATAACTGCATAGCACCAAGTGAGTACTATAATCTTATTCCGAAAGCTAAAGCGGTAAATGGTTTGTGGATGAAAACAAATAGCCAATAAGTAATATAGACATAGATGATCAGTGCGTGGGTCTCAGGTTTGATTTTGCGCCTGTGCGGTCGACATTCTATTGTGCTAAACTGGGGTTGTCTATACAAGTTTATGGAAGTCTAAACCTGTCTAAACTTTGTATTAATTACGAATGTGTATAATTCCAATGCGACCTAAATTAATAACAAGGGTTCAACATATCTCTATAGTTTTTTGAGCGTTTTTGTGGAGTGATTATAAAGAAATTCCAGTTTCAATGTTTGTGGTTTTCAGCTCGAGCGCCGAACGATCCGTTTCATATGACTACTGTTGATGACGTCACGCGAGCGAACGGTGGCGGTACTTTGGCTATATCGGTCTAGAATACGATGCCTATATTTTAGTGGTACATTGTTGAAGCGCAGTCGCATGCATGGTTGGGGTTTGAAAGGTGGCTGCGAGCGCACCGGCCTTCAGGTGCGTGTGGCGAATCAGCTTTATGGTTTCCCTGAGCATGACTGAGTGCTTCGTGTGCGGCTGGTCCCGAGTCCCGGCTGACCGGGCGAACGGGCCGAGAGAGGTGTCGAATATTAATTGGCGAAAAACGTTTGCTCGCCTCTCTATTTCATTGGCGGTGGCCTCGGGCGACTCGCCTCCCGCCCTATCCCACGTGAATACGAGATGCGGAACCACGGATGTGTTTGCCCGGTCGCTGTCGGTCACTTCAATGAACTTGTGCATGCAACAGGTTGAAACGAAAATGCAAAGAGAATAAAACGGATACACTATGTTGGGGCTATGTTGCCAGCAGCATTATTCAAAAATCCCAGCTCCGCATTGACAATATACCTCAGCATTCATCAACTTTCATGACCAAGTTATTTGCAGGGCAGGCGGCCCGAATATGGGACTCTGTGCCTTGCCGCTGAGACAACTTAAAAACCTGATTGGGTTTAAAAAAATCAATTAAGATTTACCAAATGTATGAATACATTTACTTAATGTATGATCAAACTCTGCGATTGTCTCAGATCGAAGATATCAATATACGAACCTTATAATTAATACATTATTTGTGGGAAAATGAGATATATTTTGTAAAGGAAAGATCTCCGTTTTCCTTTTTTTTAAGTCAGAACAGTTAACCAGTTCACAACATTCTTACACACGGAATCAAATCACAATACGTTTAATTTTGCAGTAAAGAAAAAACGCAATTCTATCGGAGAGCTATCGAAATCCGGGTGACCTAGATCAATCGGAGGGATGGACCGCGCGCGAAGCGGCTTCTGACGTCTCGCCCTGCCTTTCTCAAAAATTCGCACGCCTCACGATCTCCTTCTGCCCCGCATTAATAAAGCCATTATTGATTGACGGCCGCGTCCGATTTAATTCTGATTTTCATCGGCACGGATCCGCCTCGCTTATTGTCAACCGGCGCGGCGTAACGTGAAAATCGGGTCGCCCCGCCCGATTTACGCTTTCGCCGCAAAACTCGGACTTTAAAATTGAAGCAATTATTCAAACTTACATTGCTGAAAAAGATTATACATAGGTATACTTGAATATAACCTCTTTCAAAACGGGCTTTAAGGATATCTGAAATAGACTTAAGATAAGAACATATGAAGTCTAACGAGTAAATATATTAAACACAATAAAAAACACGACTGTATTTATAACATTTTTTTTAAAGAAATATTTGTGGTTTATGTATTTACTTATATAGATACATATATATTTCTAGAATCTACTCAATCAAACCTTTCATTTCACACTAAACACAATATATTTAGTTTATTTATTGATATTTCAACATTTGGACATTAAACAACTGCTTACTCGATTTTTTAACAGTAAAGCTACCATATGACATTTAGGATGACATAACGATTCTAAAAATACTTCACACTTCTAAATCAGTTCAAGCGTTTAGAAGTTGTGGTAGAATAAAGAAACGGAAAACATACATAGACGAACCCTGAACACATTACACTCCTTTTTTGTTGGGCAGTGGTGTAAAAGAACTCTTCTTGATTTTCGAAAACCAATCACTCAGTGAAATCGTCCGACTGATGGAAGACTAATGGAAGACTAATGTCTATTTTATGATAAGCGATCATCCCTTCATTCATCGCATCGATTAATTGCTGATTTTTACATCATTTTGTGGTGAATTTGTATTATATTACAGCTCATAAAATTATATCGTGATAATAAATATAAAATTAAATATTTAGAGTAATACAGAGCTAAAACTTTGAAAAATTTGCTAAAAACTATTTTTTTTTATTAAGTCCGAGACTCTATAAATACTTTTGTATAAAGTCTTATCTCAGTCAATTCTTTCTGTATTATAAAGACTATATTAGGTACAGTCAACCTCAACAGAATTCAGGCTTTTTCGGGTATTTAATGACACAAGTATACGTGCAACTTTTCGCATATTCATAATCAAGTCTGGAGATAGATTTGGAATAAAATTATTTGTCAAACAAAACAAAAACTAATTAGTAGTGTGTAAGAGTCACTGGAGACACACCTGATTCATACAATCTCATCTAATCTCTCAGTTAGGCACGACTCCAATAAACAGGACTGACGGACTACGCCGTCTGGCGACCTGACCATGTACGATGATACGACAACCGCAGGGTGGTGATTATCGTAAGGGCGTGCTTAGAAAATGGATCTACATGAATATGCATATAATATGCAGGGTTACGGGGGGAAACTATCAATGTATTTTTTTTGTGAAGATGAAATACTTTTCTGAGGATTTAAGTAAAAGGTATTTTTTTAGAAACAACGAAAAGGGCATATTTAAAGTTTTTATAATTTATATATATATTTTTTTTAACTTGATATTGATTGGTTTTACCCGTAACCCTTCATATGCAAAAAATGTCGATAAAGGCAGTCAGAGTGGTTTAATTTCAGGCAGCGGGACATACGCGAAAACGGAGCACACCTGCGAAGCGACATCATTTTGACATGATGCCTGCATTGAAGTTGAAGTTGCTATTGCTTGCTATTTATATGATTGCGCACTCTGACTAACAGTCGGGGGAGTCTGGAAGCAGTACTGTTACCTATAGAGCGGGGGTGGTTGCGGACCTTACGGCGACTGCTCTTGAAACGACCATCGGCTACCCGATCCTGGATGAACAGCCGGGCAAAGGATGCCGTGGTCCGGTATACACCGTTTCACCGCTTCGTAAGGGAAAGGACCGCGCAAGCGATCGCGAACTCGTAACTAATCGAGAGTGGAGTAATCTGGTCGCAATTGGAAGTGGCGTGAGTGTAAGCCCGCTGGGTAGCATTCCTGGCTATCTCGCGGTTAAGGCGTTGGCCTCTTACGGGCTTGTGGCTGAGCTTGATGGTGGACTGTTTTTGTCCAAGTCTTCTGCGCTCACTTCAGGGAGACAGAACGACTAATCGTTAAAACTTTCTGAGGTGACGGGCTCGCCCGCTGTAGTTGGCAACTCTAGTTGCTATTTATTCTAATATTTTATTTCCACCATAGACTTCTATAATAATTTACTGTTAATCTTTTTTAAAATAACAGAGATGTGATGTAGGTACCTACGATGTTCGGTAATGCTATATTTTGTGATGGAATGTCCGTTACCTGATCGTGAAGCCACAGCAAAGCCACTCACCAGTACTTCCTTTAAATCCATTGCCAATCGTGCGTCTGAAACGTAGGATTAATAAATCCATTTTTTTTGTATGCTTGTCACTATTCATCATCACATGAATGAATTTTAGATATCCAGATAGTTTAATGTATAAACCTATAAGTTATATAAACCTACCCAATGTAATAGTTTAGACCAAGATATACCTGAGGGAATTGCCTTGGAGAGCCAAACTCCGATTACTAATCTAGTCTCAATGCCAGAAGCAATACAGTCTTCATCAGATTGTTTAAACTAGTTAAACCGACAAAGAGAAAGCCTACTTATTTAGTATTAGCACATCAAAACATTCAAGGCATTCTCGGCAAATTTCATGAAGTGGAATTATTTTTGGAAAAATTAAATGTAGATATTTTTTGTGTTACAGAACATTGGTTGTGTTTAAATCAAATGATGTTCAGTGTATCTGATTATACTGTAGTAAGTTGTTTCAACCGAATCTCTGCAATCCATGGTGGTTCTTTGATTTTAGTCAAAAATGGATTAATTGCTGTAAACCGCAAAGATATTACCGCACTCTCGGTTGAGAGAACTATAGAGATCTCAAGTGTTGAGTTGAGACAATTTGTTATACTATGCGTTTACCGTCCTCCTAGCTCAGACTATACCGAATTTGAAAATGTATTAGAAGATGCTTTTAAGTTGCTAATTAATTGTAAAAAAAGGATTATTGTTTGCGGTGATTTTAATGTAAATTTGCTAAAAAAAGATAGGTTAACCACTAAATTGCTATTGTTTTTTAAATCGTTTAACATGGTAAATGTTTTTATTGAGCCAACTAGAGTAACTTTAAACACAGCTAATTGCTTGGATAACGTTTTCTGTGACTGTAATTGGCAAGACAAACAGCTCGTTAATTCTATTAAGTCAGATCATTCGGGCCAAGTGGTTACATTTAATTATAAAAATTTAAATAATAGGAATGAATTTCTTTGCAGGCCGATTACTAATAAAAAGATTTTTGCCTTCAGAGAAAAAAATTTAGGGAATGCTCACCTACTCAATGCGGAGCCATGTGTAAATAAGAACTATCAAGAATTATTTGACAGGCTAAATACTGTTTACCAACAGATATTTACAATTAAAACAATCAATACGACTGTAAAGCCTACATTCAATGACTGGGCCACACCAGGTATTATAAGAATAATAGAATAAGTAGAAAGAATAAGTAGAAACAGACTTTATGAACTTTATGAGGAAAAAAATTTCAACCATAGTGAGGATTTATGTAAATACGTTCGAAACTATTCAAAATTATTTAAAAGAGTTTGCTCCTTAGCTAAGTCTTTGACCATCAGCAGTGAAATCCGGAATTCAGAAAACAAAATTAAAACTACTTGGAATATGATCAATAGAGAGACTGGTAAAACTAAATCTCGAGACAGAAACTTTACTCTAAAGATTGACAATAAAACCTTATCCAGCAAGTCCGATATAGCAAAAGCCTTTGAAATCTTCTTTACTAATATTCCTATTTTAACAACTCAGTCTTTAAACTCCTCGCCTGTTCATTCAGAGAAACTATTGCAAGAAAATGTAGTATGTGACATCGTGAACCAATTTGTATTTGAGAATGTAACCTCCGATGTAATTGTTAAAACATTTAAATCTTTAAACTTAAAATAACGGAAGATAATTGGGGTATGTCAGTAAAGGTAATTAATTCAGTTATTGATATTATTGCGCCGCATTTGGCTGTTATTTTTAATCAATGTGTAGACCAAGGAGTTTTCCCAGATCTAATGAAACATAGCCGGCTCATTCCATTATTTAAATCAGGACTACAGACTGAGCCAATAAATTATAGACCAATTTCAATACTGCCTGTTCATTCAAAAATCTTTGAAAAAATTATAAACAATCAATTGCTTATATTTTTTATTTCAAATAAATTGCTTCATAAAGAACAGTATGGTTTTAGTAAAGGCAGGTCCACTATCGATGCTGGTGCTAAACTTTTGGAGCATATATTTGATGCATGGGAGCACTCCCAAAATGGAATTGGTGTTTTTTGTGACCTTTCTAAAGCCTTTGACTGCGTAGTCCATGATACTCTTCTTCGCAAATTAAAATTTTATGGTTTAGAAGGTAAATCATTGGAGTTGCTCAGCTCGTATTTGAGTAACAGAATACAAAAGTTTGATATTTCCGGAGTTAAATCGGAAGGATCTATTCTAAGAATGGGCGTTCCTCAAGGTTCAATTCTGGGTCCTTTTTTATTCCTAATTTACATTAATGACTTGCCATTTCTTGTACAGAAATTAGGTAATATAGTTTTATTCGCTGACGACACTTCTCTCATATTCAACGTCCCTAGGAAAACCAATAATTATGATGAAGTAGAAAACACACTGACAAAAGTTTTAGGATGGTTCACCGCCAATAATTTGCTTTTGAATTCTAATAAAACTAAGTGCATTAAATTTATCTCACCTAACGTTAGTGACTCTGACATTAATATTGTTATGGACGGTGAAATACTAAAGTTTGTAAATTCTACAAAATTTCTAGGAATTACAATAGAAAATAAACTTCAATGGGGTCCTCATATTGATTTATTAGCTGGAATACTTAGCTCGGCAGCATTTGCGGTACGTCAAATAAGGCAACTAACCGATGAAGCTACTGCCAGAACTGTCTATTTCAGCTACTTCCATAGTATAATGTCGTATGGGATTTTGCTCTGGGGTCGCGCAGCCGATATGCAAACGATATTTACTTTGCAGAAAAGAGCCATACGATCCATTTATTGTTTAAACTCCCGAGCATCGCTAAAAGAGAAATTTAAAGAGATCAATATTCTGACGGTTTATAGTCAGTATATATTCGATAACATAATGTATGTTCGTAAAAACTTGCACAGGTTCCGTAGGTTGGGTGACATTCACAATAGGAACACCAGGTTCAAAAATAAACTAGCCATTACGGGCTCTAGGTTAGCAAAAGTTAGTAAATCTTTTATTGGAGACGGTGTTCGCTTTTATAACACTTTGCCTGAGGAACTAACCCTTTTACCAGACACTAAATTTAGAAAAATTGTTAAAGATACTTTGTGCTCTAAAGGCTATTATAAAATTGAAGATTTTTTAAGCGATACATTGGTCTGGTCAAGTCGTTTTTGTGTAACATAGCTATAAAAACCATTTGTTTAATGTTATTATTATTATTATTATTACTATTACGTAGTGATTATATAGTAATTATATAGTGTAGTAATCAATGGTAAAGCCTACAAGCAAGGCATAAATGTCTAGAAATATAAGACGTTCGGAAAGTACTATAAGTCTACTTCGAATAAAAATCTATCTATCTATGTATCTATCTATCTTATGTGAAAGAATTACTTTTAATAACCTTTATTGTCTACTAGCTGATCCGTGCCCACTTCGTTGGGCGGTAAAACTTTTTACTTGTGATGAAATTATGAGTGTGGTTCGGTTAGTACTGAGCAGAGGCGGCTCGTGAATATTTTTTATGGGTGTGCAATAAAAAAAACAGGATATAATTACTTACATTTATTTGTAAATAAAATCCATTCGCCGGTCTTTTTGTCCAGCGAAAACATCTATCACTTTCTTGTGAAAGTCTGAGATGGAATTAATTAAGCGTTTTTCTATGCTTATCATACACAATGCATTCAGACGATCTTGTGCCATAGTATTGCGTGAAAACGTTTTGACTTTATTTAACGTCGAAAAACAGCGCTCACTTTCTACTGACGTCATAGGAATGGTACAAATAATTTTTAGCAGTTTCATGCTTTCAGCAAATACGGATTCTAATGCAAATTCCATAAAATGTTGAAGTAAAGCAACGGCGCCGTCAGCGTTGTGAAAATCTTCTCTGCTATAAATGACTAATAGCTCATTTTTCAGTTTAGTTTTTTCCAGGAAATCATACGTGTTTACCACTTTCTTAAAATCATCATCCGGAAAACTCTTATTGTAGTCTAAAAATTTGTCAGTGTAAAACAATTTGGACGCCAATAAATGGTCTGTATGAACAAATCTGTCTTTTATCTGCATTCGTAATATGTCACACACTTCTTTTCTCATAGCTGAATGATTCACGTTATCAGGCCGACGTTTTCTCTTAGGCGAAGGCGGTGGAACAGCATCACGTAATTCATTGACGACCTTTTCAAATTTAGTGACTTCTTTCATAATTTTAATTGAGTCAAGGGATCGAGACTGCAAACACTTGAACAGCATTTCACAGTGGGGCATGAGCGTCGCGAAAAAGTTTAGCCAATATAAAAAATTGTCTTCATTTAAATATGAAAGGAGCATTTGAGCTTGATTAAATGTTTTTGGGTCACTGTTACGACTGTCCATTATTGCTTGCATACATTCTTTCAGGGGCTCTAAGTTATCGTATAAAACTTTTACTGTACGTGTATTATAATTCCATCTTGTCTGTGGAGCGGCAGGTATCCTTTTGTGGACGATTTCTTTTAAAAATTCGGATCTTTTCGGCGATCGCGTGAAAAACGATGGAAATGCATGCAAATTGCAAAAGAAGCTTCGTACTGTGTGGTTAATCGATGCACATTTTTCTAAAATTAAATTGAGTTGATGCGCGTAACAATGTACATAATAAGCATATGGGTAGATATTTCTAATAATCTTTTGGACGCCATTTGTACTTCCACTCATGACGGCAGCTCCGTCGTAGCTCTGTCCAATTATTTTTTTTATCAATATTTAAAGAATCAAGCTCTTTCATGATTTCAGCCGCTATTACTTCTGATGTATAACCCTTAGGTTGTAAAAATTTCAAAAATCGTTCGTAAATTTTACCATCATGTATATACCTTATAATAAACACCAGCTGTTGAATAGAAAAACAATCAGTTGATTCGTCTGCCTGAATTGCAACAAAATCTGCATTTTTTATTTGTATCTGTATTTCACATCTGCAAACTTCATAAATAGCATCCAAAATATCGTTTTGAATTGATTTAGACGTACCTTTAAAAACAGAACTGCTTGATAAGTGCTGCTTCATGGCCAAATCGATCTCTGACACAAAATCAACCAAGCCTCTATATATTCCGGGATTCAGAGATTCCGTAGATTCATCGTGTCCCCGTAATGCAATTTGGAATGCACCACAGAATACCACGCAATCTATTAAGCGACGTAAAATATATCGATTTTCATCAACACGCTCATTGAACTCTCGAATAGATTTTCGATAAGCAGAATCGAGCGCCTTTCGAATATCTTGTCGCCCGATAGATGCCAATTGCACTTCATTTAACATATGAAATCGAGATTGCGAATGTTTTTTCACTTTAATTGAAAGATGCGCTAAATCTTGAACACCAGTTTCTGTCCATACAGTCTCGGCACCACCGCCCGCGCCGGCTCCAAACACAAGACATGGAAAACAAAACAATTTGTTCGTTTCTTCACACCCACATAACCACGGTGTTTTGGTATACTGCTCAGGTTTGAAAACACGTGTATAAGTTTTAGATTTTGTACTACACGTTTGTGTTAGCGTTATTTCAGGACGCGGTCGCCCCTTTGATTTTAGTTCGAGACGCAATTCTAAAGTCTTTTCACAGTTTTTTATGTACGACACACTGTATTGTTCCATTGTTACCGCCAAATAACATGCAAACAAGCTATTTTTCTAATTATTTACAGTCAAACAGTGCCAAAATTCGATATTGCCTCGCGCGCGTGTCAATTATTGACACTGACTGACATTTAATTTTGTTTACGTTTGGCAACAGTATGAACGTAGTCGCACTGGCTACGTCCCGGTGGGAGCGAGATAGCGAGCTGAGAGCGCATGCGCGTTGTTCACCCGTTGGAGCGGCGCTCTTAATACTGCTAAATTTCGATACAAAATCTTTTGTTTCACGTGCAGGAGATTGTCGATTTTTCTCTTTCGCACTCGTTACATTCAGTGCTGTTTGTTGTATTGAACATTGGTTCATAGGAGCGTATTCGCTGGCGCTCCACTTAGTCGGTCGGATTATTGTTCCTAGCGATGGATTATTTTTAAAAAAGTGTACAGGGTAATTATTGATTTAATTGCTTAAATTTTTGTGGGAGTGCACCGCACCAGCGCTCCTTAGGACGAGCCGTCACTGGTACTGAGTGCTATGATTTATTTCCTGATTGCCAAAAGGAGGGCTATATTTTTACTGCATATGTATGTACTTATGTATTTGCATGCCAATTTGACTATATTACCCACCGTTATTTGTGAGTGTCTTATTGTGAGTGTCTTATTTATGAGAGTCTCATAAAAAGAGAGTCTTATATGTCTTATAATAAAAAGTCTTTTCATATTGGTAAAAGAATTTTCAAAATCGGTTCAGTAGATCCAGAGATTACTTCCTACAACCTCACAAACTTTACCTCTTTATAATATTAGTATACATAGGTAACTGATATAAGAAAAACACGCTTTTGCCGATTTATTATCACACTTCTGGATATCTGTCTACTGTATATAGTCTGGTTGACCTATTTCCTCTTCAGCTCTACATACACGCACATATCAATGGCATATACTTCGTATTGAAATACTGGATGGGACCACCTAGTTATACGGCTGCTTTTATCTAGCCAGAATATTACTATACGTGCAGCGTTTTGAATAGCTGTTGGCTGACAACGCCAAACACGGAATCTCCAGCGCCGCACAGTGGGTCATAGCAAATATAGCAAATTAAAATTGTTTTTAAAATCGCGAAATTTCGGTTCAGTTTTGTCTCCTATAGATGCTAATGAGTTTATTATCATCCATTAGTGCTTTAACTCAACGGATTCCCCGTTAGCTAATTCAAACTAAGCCTCCAGCGTTATTCGTGTAATCGCTGCAGTATCGGTTTGTATATTTAACTGTGATTATCGCTCCAGGAATATTTTGTATGTCTCAATGCATATATCCGTACGGATGTACGCCAGTTAATTTATTTTTGTTTAGTTGTTCACACGTACTTCTGTTTTAATATACAGTTAGCTGCAAAACGGCAAGATTTTTAAACAAGAAAATGTATTTACTCGTCTTATAATATGTGTGACAGGAAAATATATTTTTGAGGTATTATTTAAATTACAGTAAATGTTAAGTATAGAATAACATTGGAATACCTAAGTATGAAATGACGCAATCTCTCATATTCCACATGGCGGTATCGAGCTATTATATAAAAATCGGTTGTGTCACCCCAAGACTTTTCCGGTAAGTAGCCAAGGACTGATTTCATCTAAATATTAATTTCATAAATAAAATCGATGAACGCCATCTCGGCCGGCGGGCTCATTTGGGTTCCATTTTAACATCATCGGGCAGTGCAGTTCGTGTCTCAGCTAATAACGGGTTTGGTTCAAGCGTCAACAGATGGCGTTATTATTTCATTAAAACGTATGGCGGAATTTGAATATTATTACTGTAGCTTGTCAAACAAAATTTCACAATGAGGTTTCGGCCCAACAAGGCATCAGTATAACAAATATCAAGAAGTCTTTAAGTCCAATATTTTGAGCTTAAAGTATGAATAGTATGCCCCCTGATAGACCGATTTCAACTGAACCTTTTTAAACTCTTGCGATGACCAAATGATGTCTGCATGCCAAATTTCAGCTCAATCGGATTAGGCGTTTGGGTGTTGTCGTGGAGGAATACACCCAGAGAGGCAGACAGACCTACACACACTTACTTCCATCTGGAAATGGTCTTAAACGTCTCAGGGGGGGCTCAAAACAGATATTTTCGTCTTCATTTTGAAAAAAAGGCGCGTTTACCACACTTTCCATCTTTAACGGTTGATTGGCCGGGAAAGAACAAAATAGTGTTTTTTTTTAATTTTGGTTTACGCTTTAAACGTCAATTTGTATATTTTATTTCTATAAGAATTAAAAGGCGCAGGAAGCTTCTCCATTTTAATATAACAATTGCTAGATTGGCTATTGCTAAATTGTAACTTTATTTGCTAGATTGCTAGATTTGTTATAAATTTGAGGTTTCCGAAACGTACTGATTTTACATCAAACTTCGTTCTCGCATCGCCATATTACCAAGATGGCGAACAAAATCAACGGGGAAGTGTGCGTAAAACTTTTTTTGTAGGTGGCATTATCCATCGACTTGGAGCTTAGAATCGAGCAAAGTGAGTGAAGCATTGCACGAGTGAGCATTCGTACCCCTAGGAAGCTCACTTAACCTTTCAGAAACTAGCCTTCGCGCACAAAAATGGTGGCGCACGTTTTTTGGTCGATTTAAAATATATAAATACTAACAATATCGTCTTTTTAGGAAGTCTATCTTGTTACCTAATAATTATTCTTATTAGATATGCATATTGGGGCCGATTGCGTTTCTTTGCGCACTAAAATTGTAGCAGACTTAAAATAACTAAATTAGTCCATGGACTAATATTAAAGCTAATATCGCGTTTCTGTCGAAATATAACAAATCTAGCTATTTGGTCATACTGTGCGACGTGCGCACCGCAGCCGCCAACAAACGCGAATAGGTTTTTTGGCGCGTTACCAAACGATCCGCGGCGATTCTGGGAAACGCTGCAACTTTCCCAACTACCAATTCCGCGCGACAATAAATCCCGCGACTTATTAAAACAAATTCGAAATTTATGCCGAAGACAGAGAGCGAGCGAGCGAGCGCGCACCTCGGCGACCGCTAGCCATTAGCATAAAGTAACGACTTTTGCGAATTAGGTGCGGGGAATTCGAATAACTTTTTGAAACGAGCGACACAACAATTATAGCCGCAGAACAGAGAATAAGCTAAATGAATACGCGAATACGTAAGCTCTCCCGCGTTTGTAGGAACAGTTTCTAGAGCCCAAAGAGGTTTCTCCCATTTTTAAAAACCAAACACACAAAATACGCATGCTTTAAAATTAAAATATAGTACAAAACTGATGAAGGGTGGCTTCATTATTAATTATATTATAATATAATAATTATTAATAGTCAATTTGTCGAAAAAAACTATACCAATATGTCTAGCCTATTCTCTGTTCTAATAAATAAAGCCCAGGAGGTATTGAATATTTTTGCCACATCGAACATCCCGAATTTCACAATTTTCTAACCGTAAAACAAATTGTGTGTATAATAGAAAATAAGGCAACCCCTTGCCCTCTATTTCAAAGGCATTTCCTCTGGCGGTGCGAAGATGGCAGATATCAGGTCTACAGAGGACGTGCCTAGACTGAACAAAATGTACGTTTGGCGCGCCAACGCAGCGACAGCGGGTCTAAGTTTAATTAACTGATCATTCTGACGCAATAATCCAGAGGAAACTCGACTTGCATAGGAATGCCTTCATTTTACGGTATCTACCGCGCTATGCAATAAATTGTTGAATTCAGGAATGTGAACATGTGAATTTGAAAACTGCTGGATGGAAACTACACCAGTGCTGTTTATCCTCTTATTAATTAGCCAACACCCGTACCTACTCCTAAAAGGGCAAGGCTTCGTTCTATTACCTTTATTCTATTACATTCTATTGCTTTTTTTCAAATATGTATTCCAAGACAGTACTAAATATAGTTTTTTTTAATATAATAGGTTTATATAGTCAGATAGGGTTACAAAAAACTGGTACATTGAAATGGAGATCAAGACTCTCATCGAAATCGCACGCAGCGCTTTTGGAACAATGATAAGGTCCTTTGCAATCGAAGCCTGAAAATCCCACTTCGAATACGTCTTCTCCAGTGCTACATCTTGCCCACACTTATAGACGAATGTGAGGCATGGACTATCTCAGGAACAGTATAGAAGCATTCGAGATGTGGGCATACAGACGCATGATGTCGATATCTTGGACTCAGAAAGTCATCAATGAGGAAGTTCTACGGCGTGTCGGCCAAAAACGCAAGCTATAGCAGACCATCAAACAGCGCAAAGCTGCATACCTGGATCACGTGCTTAGGCACGACAGATATGAACTCCTGCAAATTATTATGATGGGTAAAGTTGCAGCGAAAAGGAGACCTGGCCGTAGACGGAAGTCTTGGTTGCGCAACATTCGAGAATGGACCAGGATTACGAATGTCGCCGAATTGTTTTGCCTGTCAAAGGACTAAAAGAAGTATACAGAGCTGATTGCCAACATTTACTAGTTGGAGAGGCACCTTAAGAAGATGATAAAGAAGAAGAGACATATATTATAATAGCCTTGAACTTCAAGGGAATATTTAAGATAGAAGGCACCGAGGACTAAGATACATACATGTCATGTCTTTCAAATTTATGGCAATGGTATAAGAGAAGTATAATACCATTACTCCAAACAGTAGTCCGCAAGATTCAAATAGCTAGAATAGACACCAACAAATAATCTGAATGGTGGACACAATTATAATGTAACAGCAATGATTACTCAAAAGACTTTTGAAAATGAAATCACTTGTGGACATAGTGGTAAAAACAAACTTTTTGGAAAAATATCCTAGTTAAAAAAACATAAAAAATAGAACAAAGCGGTTTGGAAAATGTTTTTTATTTATTTATTTAGTTAGGCCCATTAAACTTAACATTTACTTACGTAACAAAATCATTCTCTTAGCCTAATAATTCCTTATGTTCCCTAACCCGGAAAGAGATTCAGATCTGATAGTTTATGGTTTACCACCTCACTAGGAATAACCTGTATCGAGGTGGTACCAATAGACATTTTATATTGCCTGCCGAAAGACCATGTTATCTCCGCTCTTAGTTGTATTTTAACTTAAATGGTGGAAGGTTATAACTAATTGAATAGTTGGAAGAATAAAAGCGGTGACTTTAAACTTGAAATTAAAATCTTGAAGAGACATAAAAAAATACAGAACAAAGTATTTTCGTTTAAATGTTCGTAAATATTCTTACATACTAGAGTAATACATACATACATTGATATGATATAGTATACTTTATATACATTTATGTTATAAAAATATATATAATACCACTATAAACAAGTACTAACATATAATATGAAATTTTAACATAATATAATACTTGCTTACATATTATACAGATGGGCCTTGATAATAATTTATAATAAAACATGACAATTTGAAATGCTACTTTTTGTTATAATAAAGAAGTGGGATTATTCAGAGGTGGGTACATTACAGCCGTATGTTTGTATAGTATACATACATATGTAGGATTATGTTCACGTAAGAGTATTTAATAATGCCTCACAGCCTTTCCTAGATTTATTTAGAAGCCAACTTACAACAATTCGCAGCGGAAGATAAGGTGCATTGGTCGTAGGTACGTTCATTGACAGTTTATTGTATAGTATTGGAGCTAGAATTGTATAATATCGTTAGTCATACGTCTTGTTAATTTTTTCTCCGGTTGTATGTATCGATTTCTAGTCTCATGTCCTGATTCCGAAGTAAATGTCGCAGTCCTGTCATTCCGCTGGAAGCCCACCAATGACTAAATTTTGCAAGACAGAAACTCCAACAATATTAAAGTTTGTTTTAAGTTATTCTTAAGTATAGACATTTACACGTTTCTTAATATATTTGGTTTAACAGATTTATGGAATTTTCGTCACGAAAAATTACATTTTATTACCATTTATCACCAAACGGCCATTTGTGTTCACAATTTGTGATCATAATGTTCACAATTTTATAACGAAATTTACGATTCATATTTTTGTAATTTAATACGGCATGGATCAATGCACACTCCAAACACCGCTTCCATTATTATCGCCATTAATAATCCAAATATTATGGTTGAGGTATTTTTCGCTAATGGTTTATTAATAGGAAACGTTGGCTTATTTGCTTGCGCGCTCCGATTGCTTTTTAATAACCATTGTGTTCCAGTTTATTAAACAGAATTCCGTGAACTGGTTACGTTAAAGAGTTCGGCTATTAACGGTATAAGAAAATGGCATTTCGTGCGAGGAATTTTACAACACGATTAGTTACATGATTTGTCATTGTGATGCTAGATAAAATCGTTACAAAATTCATTGAAGTCCGTTCCGGAACTTGAAGAATTCTGGACGAGAGGGGCGATAAAGTTCACGTCAAAACCTCCCAAAAGAGACATCTCTTTTCCTGCTCGCGACCAGACTACAAATAACCTCAGCTGACATTTATTTATGTAAATAAAGTTCGGTAAATTCCCAGCAGGTGGGGTCTGCAAAAAGCCCCTTCTGAAAATAATTATGCGTCCGTAAATATTCAGAAAACGTAAAGCAGAAACTTTTGAAGTGTGACATCTGGCGAGCGAACTGCGCCAATTATTCAAACCATCGTGTATTCAAACCATCTAGAATTATCGCTAACCAAGGTCGATAAATTTCATACTATTATCATCTCTCTTCATAGGGTTTCCAAAGGATTTTTTAAAATCACGAGCTTATGTCTAGCAAACAAAATCTGTCATCAATAGTGATTGACATTGAGACACAGAATGAAGACACACACAGTATTCATAACAATTCATAACAGAATACTCACCTACAGAAAAATACGACTGAGATTGGTAGATTGTAATGTCTGCGTTATGTTGACGTAGACATTACAACCAACCAATCCCAGTCCGTAAAACGAAGTAGACGCTAACACCAGTGAAGGGCTAATTAGACGTTTCATTAATTCTACACTGCCAAGGAAATACCATTCGTTGCCAATCACTGACACCAAATATAAATTTATATGTGTAATAATACTAAACCAAATACAATAAAATTACTACCTTGTCCCATTTCTATTTTGTATAAAGTATTATGCTCAATATCAATCTGTGATGACATAAGAGTGCTCTTTTTAAAAAATATCGTTCTCCATGAATGCGAAGAAAACCAAGTCGCTTCATCCATCCGAAAGCTACATACTGCATAGGTGCTGGATTTGCGGTTGTTAAGACAAACAACATTATTTAATTTCAAATATAATAATTGAAAGCCAAATATTTCGATTAGGTACCTGTTGTTCGTGGTATCTCAATTATAAAAAACAGTGAATCTCCATTTAATATCATGCTTATTGACCATTTAAATATTAGCTATTTTTAAGGATATGTCGATATAACTTTCGATATAAATTCAACTAACGCATGCGGCGACATCTCCCTAATCTGTTTACCAAATTGGTTAAAATATAATAGCAAAATTACCATTTAGGATGTTTGGAGCTGTCATCTGCAACGGGCGAACCCGACACCTCAGGCTGTTATAACGATATAGATCGTTCTTTCACCCAGAGACCCAGGGACAACAAGTCCACAGTCTGGCTACGCCAACATGTCCGTAAGAAGCCAACGCCTTACCGCGAGACCAGCTATCCAACCTTACTACCAGGTTTGGCTGGATTTCTCCGTCCTCCGGTCTGGTCACGGTTTCAAGGTCGCTTGTGCGGCCTCAACCTGACGTAAGAGGTTATTCAGTTTAAATATTTTGCGGACCGCAACGCCGTTTGCCCGCCATGGTCACTTAAGATCGGGTGGCCGATGGGTCGATTCAACGGTTGAAGACATCAGGTAGACAACTACACTCCGCTGTCTCAGGAAACATACGTCTCCAGACCCCTCTGGTTATTTGCCAACCGGATGGTGAACCAACTGCCCAGTTTCGTCCGAGGTATTCCCCCCGAATCCGCGATCTTCTGATCCTAAGCGCCTCCGACTGCAGGATCACAGCCGTGGCAGAAGTCCACAGCGGCCCTGGGTACAGGGTAAACCCCTCTTCGAGGAGGCTACCAGATAGGAGTTAAATCGCGAGTTTGGCAGGCCAAATGCGGCGCGGTATTTCGAGAAATTTGACGACTCCCACTCTCGTAACGGCGTTTGTCTTTATGTATCCCTCTGCTTACTTCCCTCGCATCCTACCCCCGCCGCGTCACGCCACTCGAGAGTGCGCTTACTGTTCTAACTCTGTATATTGCGTATCTGAGAAGAAGATAGTTGCTGCAACACGGCCGAAACTCGCTTGTGTATTTTTTTCTAGATATCGTGCAACCTCGGAATTCAAGCACCATGTCCGCTGATTGTGTTGGGAACGCGTCGCCGCATTGTGAGCGTGTATTATTTATGACTGTCTCCGCTTGCGACAGTCTATATCTGGGATATTTATTTTGCTTCTTGGCCCAATAATGCCGAGCCGTTTGTATCCCCGCCGCGATATTTGCACATTCAATTTATCATGCGGCAAACGTATTTATCGCTGTGTCGGCCCGCTTCAAAAAGTTATTCGAATAATACGCAAAAGTCGTTATAATACCTCGTGAACAAGCGATCATTTTAGCGTGATAATGCCTATTACCTCAACCATCTAATTTATGTTTGTTTATACTCTTTATTGTGAAATGTCACAATGGGCGGGTTTATTGTCATATGACAGTCTCTTACAACCAACCCTACTATGACGTGTTATATGTATGTGTGCGTGTAACATGTCTGTAAGTGTGTGTCTTGTTATTGCATTCGGTCGACAGAATTGAAAATGCAATTCCGTTTATTTGATCCCAATGGAAAATGGTGACCCAGCCGGTAATCGAACCCGGGACCTTACAATGTAAGATCAGGCGACATAACCACTAACCACTATACACTATGTGTGTATTTATGACCTGGTCCCATTGGCCCAGTTGCAGTTAGGCTACTAAGACCCATGTGTGTTAGGGTCGGCCAAACTATCGGGTCAATACCCATCCGACAGCCTCCACGAAGAAGTGCGAATCCGGGTAGACCTCTGGAGACCTCTGGCCTGCGGGCCAGTTTCCCCTAGGAATCACCCTTTGGGCTGATAGCCGGGGGAGTCTGGAAACGGCCTTGTTTCCTATAGAGCGGGTAGTTGTTAACCTGCATGGCAGCTGCTCTTGAAACGACCAATCGGCTACCTGGTACCGGGTGAAGAGTCGGGCAAAGGATGTCGTGGTCCGTGATAGATTCGGTGGCCACCGAATCACCGCTACGTAATGGAGAGGACCGCGCAAGTGTCCTCGAACCCGTAACCGATCGGGAGGCCGGACAAATCTGGCCGAAACTGGTAGCCAGGGGGCGAGGTGACCCACACTGGTTTACCTTGCTAGTACCTCGCCGCGAGGCGTTGGTCTCTGACAGGTTCGTGGTTTTTGCTTTACGGTATATTTGTATCGTCCTTAACGTCGTCTACGCTCACCTCCCGGAGGTAGAACGCGTATAAATATATTTAATACGTCATAATAATGAAATTTAAAATAAATGCAGTGATATTTATAACAAGTTACAAATCCTAAAAGTATCACATGCCATCAAAATATTTAAAAGATATAGGGAGAATTTTCTGATGGTTTCAGACAGTATGCTCATTGCGGTAACCGCTGACCGATTCGACCTCATGAGCTTTTATGTTTACGTTAGTTAAACCATTATTGGCTATATTTTATTTCAAATGATGCCTAAATAATGGTAGATTTGCCTGTCTGCCTATTTTTGGAGTTTTTTTTTTAATAATCGATTTCATTTAAAGCTTCTGATATGAGGATTTGATGGATAGTAAAATCAAACGTTAAAACAAAAAGCGTTACGTGTAATGTCAGTAAAGTTCGAAAATTTAAAAAAAGTGCAACAATACCTAACAGGAGACTATAATTTCGATGAAATTTACCAGCTTCTGAGCTAAGCCTTACTGACTATTATTATTTCTGTTGAGTGGGGCTTTTCTAAGGTCTTTATGAGCTTTGTAACACTGCGACCATTGCTGATCTATTGTGTTCGCCACCAACTATAGTGTCATTTAAGAACCGCAGCAGGCTTTTGGCGCCAGATTGTTTTACCTCCTCAGGTTGGAGGTAATGACCATCCAAGTGGGTGTATCTTTTACGAATCAGCGGGCCACACTCGCACATGAGGTGCTGGGGAGTTTCCTCTGCTCCTTGGCAGAACCTGCACATTTTTGTGTCTCTGAGCTTGAGGTTGAACATGTGTTTATTCAGGCCACAATACCCCGCGTATGCCCTCACCAGTATGCGTAGATTGTTCCTATTTAGCGACAAGGCCTCACGGGCCGTCTTACGGTCGTAAGCCTTAATTAGCGCTTTGGAATGATTCAACCCTGGCGTGTTGTTCCAGTGGTTGACGGATTGTTCTAAACATATTTGTTTGGGCATTAGGTTTGCAAGGCTTTTTGGTACGCCACAGCAAGGTTACTGACCATACAGTTGTCGAATAATGAAATGAGACATATCAAATCAGGAGATTGTAATCTCGGAGAATCACACTCCTGTCGCGCGTCGGATCTGACATGGATTTTTTTTGTGTACGAGAAGTTTATGTGAAATTGGTACGACAGGATTTCATAAAAAGATGCCTTAAGTAATTAATTATGAATGAACACACTCGTGAGACATGGGATCCTTTCTTGTGAAAGACCAATCTCCCTGGTATAACATTGATCCCTTTTTGTGTACATAAAAATCGAGTTTTGGGTGCCGAAAAAAACACTCACCCTGTTTATTATGTAGGATAATATTAGTTCAAACATGATTGAATGCCACTTAACAGTCCTAAACGTCTTATTTCCGTCTTTCTCCGGTCATGCGGAGAAATATGTGGTGCATTAAAACAAATTCAAAGACATCTGCGCTGCGCTTATCGAACGATTTAACTTATCCGGATAATGCATCCCCCTTTTTATGTAAGTAATTGAACGAGCACTGGCGGCATGGCATACGGGCGCATCTGCCCTTCGCAAAGGCGCAGATGGAGAGCCCAATGCGTTTAATCTCACGTCATCAGGAACACGAATAAAATCAATACGATTAAACGTGCAAAAAAGGTACATACCGTGCCTTATATCACAAACATAAACATTAAGAACTAGTCAGCTATGAGCCTTTTCGATTGGTAGAATATAAAATAACACCTCTGGCGATCGTATTGTCACTGACGAATGTGTATAAGTATCGACAATGAATTGGTTTTTTTTTAGTTTTCCACAAAACAAGTGCCTTGAGTTTTGACTTTAAATCAGAAGTTTACTCGACTTACTCTTTCAAGAAAATGATTCTATTTTTCCAATGGGAATCCTAAAGAGATTTTGAAAAAAAATCATTACCATGAATGAAATCTGGGCTATTGACAATACACCAGAACACCACCAATACGCCATACTCCAGAAAACACTCGGTTTTCATTAACATTCTATCCTGATATTATAGTCCACCCTCTACGCCATATTTATTGTTCTTAAAACAGCGAGGGCACCCTTTTAAGATGTCTGCCTATTTTAAGGCCTCGCTAAGGCATTTTTTTAAGAGTAACATTGTGATTTTTAATCAGTTTGATATCATAAACATCAACATTAATACAGTAAAAGGTATTGTATCTAGAAAAAATATATACAAAATATCTCGCTGTACCAATTCCAATAAAAGCATTTTTTTTTAAATATTTCAGTTTACTGTATATATTTGTCTTGGGAGACTATTGGGTTCTTTTTACTACTAATTTAAACATTTAGGTAATTTTGACCTCATATCTATTTGTATCGCGCGCCCTATTACGTATGGAATACTGCGGTGGGATCTCGAACTAGCGCATTCGCCTGCTTGCGCTGACATTGATGTTGCGCCAGGTGTTGCAGACGGCGGCACATTACACCTTCAGCAGGATCGGATCAAATTCTCTTCGACGCTGTGTTCTCCCATGTTCTCATATCTTGGGCCTGCCATATGTCTGCTCGCGAGATATGATGAAAAAAGGAGCGGGGGGGGGGGGGGCTTATAAAATAAAACAAAATTTGTTTGTTTAAAATCGAAAATCCGGGATTACATTATGGCCTAGAGGGGGAGAGGAGGGCATCTTTTCACGAATGCGGTGGTCTAATCCCGGGATCCCAGAAATGAGTAGGCTCATTTAATTTTCTCGAATCCTGAGATCCTACTAGTTTCCTAAAATAGTTTTACTGAATATAAAATACAAAAATGTATTCATACATTGTTTAGAAATGACAGAGTATAACAAATGTTATTCATTAATTTGGACTAAAACTAGGACATACGGGGTGTGATGAATACAAATAAGAATTTTAAACGATTTTCTTCCAAAACTATGGGGATCTTTATTAAGAAAAAATATGTGGGTTTCTCTAGAAGCCTTTTATTAAATGTGCAGAAAGAAATGTTTAATGAATGTTTCTGGTAAAATAAAAAAAAAATTAATTGCATTTAACTCCGTTGAGGATTTTTATTTATATTTTTGGCAATGTTTGCTCAGTTTGCAACAAACGTTACACCAAACGTAAGTAAGATGTACATTTTAAAATTAAATAAAATTGTACTTAAATAATAATCAAACCCACAGCAAGTTTTGTCATGCTTGTATGTGATGATTGGTTCCATGCCACCCCAACAAATTGATAACTTGTTCCAGGAAAAACATTTTAAACGTAGTAAAAAGGAGACCAAATTTTAGACATGTTTAAATGAAGAGAAATATATTTTACAAAAGGAGAACATGAAAAGGTTAGGTAAGCTAATAAGAACAAAAAACTTATTACTTTTCATTGCCAATTATAATGGAAACGTAAGCAATGTAAATATTTAAGAGCCCGTTCACATATTTTTTCCAGAAAGGCAAGAAAAGTGGATTTTTGGCGTTCTAATTCCAAGAAATAAAGAGATTTCTACAAACTTTAATTACTGAATTACCTGGACCATTTCTTGATGTTGACCATAGCGGCCTTTAATTTTAGATGTAACGAATATTATTTACTTATTCAGCCCATTTTCCGAAAGTCGTTATTCGTAAAACGCTCGGAAGGCAAACTTTGAGCTCCTTAATACAGTAATATCACTACAACGAAAACCGTATACTATTTTTTTTTATGTCCGTCATGTATTATTGATGTACACTACGGCTTTATTTTTTCGTTTTTTGACTACATATCCAAGGTATACATTACTTACAATTACACAAAATTAAAAAAAATCTTCCTGTATCATTCTAATTTTCTCAGAAATAAAATAAGATTCTTATATAATACTTATACTATATTAAAGTTCACTCTTTTAGCAATACGACATAATATAAATTATTGTCATTAGAAAGGAGAAAACACTGCAAAAAACAATTAGAAATTGTGTATATATTTGCTTGCGCAAGAGAAGAGCGCTCAGTGCCGCGGTTTTTCTCCCAGGGTTGAATAGTTATTTATTTATTTATTTATTTATTTATCCTATCTTTTATAGTTACATCCAAAAAAAAATGCGTTCATTTTTTCAACTCATTTTAAAAGAATACCTACGCTATTTTGTAATACGGCTCTTAACACAATAAAGTGACGGTAGGAAAAATCGCTTAATGACTTTTTAAAATATTTTGATCATTCGGTTAATTAGATACATACATCATGCTCTCCACTCGCTAAGTGCTTACTTCACCTAGATCTAGAATGCGTCAGATTCTGCACAATAACTAATGTCAGCGTGCAAAATATTATTTTAATTGGTGCCATATCTGCGAGTGCATTTACGATCGCCCGGAATGTCCCCTTTATAGAATTGTCTGCGTTGGCTTAACTAACAAAACGCATCGCTTCATCGCGAACTGTTGTGTATTTACGAGCGCAGAGGGGGACACAGATAAAGCGATCGGTAATGGAGGGAGAGAGAGGTCCGAATGCTGGAGAGCTTTAGCTTCTCCTCGTGGGTACCCTTAATTACAGTCTTACCGGTTCTGTCGCGACTGAACACCACGTGAATACGAAGCCACATGAAAGAGCTGGCAGACGGTGAAGTTACGAACTATGGTTGATTCGATAAGTACAATTTGAGAAGTCTTATACTTTAGGAAGAAATATAGAAACAATGAGTTTGTTTAAGAACACCCATAAATACAACACATTGGCAAAGAACTTGTCAAATTAACATGGGTGTCCTGAAAAAGAAAGTCGCAGATGCTAAATCAGCTTAGAAAGGGGTTTTTTAGACATTAAAGTTGCCTGTTTATAGAAAAATAGTGTACACGTATAAAAACGGGCCCTTAAAAATTATATTATAACCAGCTGACCCGTGTCCACTTCGTTGGGCGGTAAAACTTTTTACCTGTGATGAAATTATGAGTGTGGTTCGGTTAGTACTGAGTGCTATGATTTATTTCCTGACTGCCAAAAGAAGGGTTAAATTTTTACTGCATATGTATGTATGTATTTGCATGCCAATTTGACTATAATACCGTTATTTGTGAGTGTCTTCTTGTGAGTGTCTTATTTGTGAGCGTATTATCTCTTTAACTATTTATGCAGTAAAAGGGAAATTATATGCAGTAAAAGGAAAAAGTCTTTTGTTTTAAACACTTGAGACGATACATTTAATTATTTTGATAAGAATTTATAATTGTTGATAATATGACCAATAAACATGACCTAACGATTTAAATGATTTTTTAAGTATAAAATACTACTTTTTGTGACTTAAATATAAAAGTTAGACTTATGCTGTCGCTGACTTTTTTTTAGGCATTATCAAGCTCTAGAACTTAATCATATATCTCTCATTGTTAAGGCAGCGTTAGTTAGATACGTTTTCGTTCGACCACCACGAAAAAGTATTTTCATTTTTCTGAATAATATATAGCCTATGACACTCTTAAATAACGTGGCTTTCTATTGGTAAAAGAATTTTCAAAATCGGTTCTGTAGATCCAGAGATTACTTCCTACAACGTCACAAACTTTACCTCTTTATAATATTAGTATAGATATAGATTACCCACTTCACTACTCACGAACTATTTAGAAATAGTCCATCGTACTTTGCTTACCGTCTGCTAATAACCTTTATTCGCCAAAGCCTCTCTCGATATGAAGAGGCTATGAATTCATGGCTGATCCCGCCACGATCTTTCACATGTAACGCGATATTGCTTGCACTTTGAAAACGTCCCGTTGTGGTGATATAAATTCGAAAATAAAGTTTCGCTTTAAGTGAGTCATTGCCGATCTAGATATAAAAGAGTCACTGCCATCTCCTATTATATTCCTGGCTTCTTTTATTTTGAGAAACCCAATTTTTCCACGGCAAAATGACCTATTTAAACTGAACAACTAAACAAGAAGATTTGCCGAGAATTGACGCCTTCAAATTCTAATGTCCTACATTCAATTACTATAACATGAGTTTCTTTTGTTTCAGGTGAGTACAAAATCACTGTCTGGGACACGATGAAAAGTATCATTCTGTTATCGTCATCGTTATAACCACCTAAAAGGTATAATTTGAGTACGTTATTTGAATCCCGAAGCAAATGAGTCGGTGGCTTTGTAATAGCGGTTATCTTCGTTGATTTAACAATCAACTTAGGATAGGTTTGAAATGTTGACCGTAATTAAATTGCTTTCTGTTCAATTGCTACTGTTTAAGGCCTGTTAGTTTTAGGCGTTTTACGATTTTTAAATACCATATCATTGAGTCAGTTTCTGAATCTGTAAGTTGATAAGTTGATAACCCCTCTAAAAGAATGTGTAATCTTGCAGATTGTTTTTAGTTTATATTAGTTTGAAAAAAGTAATTTCATTAAAATTCACCAAATTAATTCTGGAAAATGTAGTTTTTTGGAAATTTCTGAAAAACGGATTTTGATGAAGACTTGCACAGCCTGAAAGGGTTTCAATTAATTTAAAATGATATTCAACTTATTGCCTTTGAGATTAAAATAGGTTAATTTTACCAAAGGTTAACTGTCAAAAGCATTTTGATCTTTGTCACTGATGAAATTAAGTGACAAAGATGTCAATGATCAACAGTCAGTGATCAACTTTGTCACTGATGAAAATCAGTGACAAAGATCAAACATTATTAATTAATAAATTAATAAACTAATAATAATAATAATTAATAAAACAATATTAATAATAATAATTATTAAATTATTCATTGAGAATTACGTGGTGAAAACCACGAATTCTCAATTTCAGGGTTTTTTTTGGGGTTTACGTTTTTCCGACTCTCTTTTAATTAATGCAAATTATCATTAGGTCATGACCTACATCAAATTATCATGCAAATGCTAACAAATAAATACTTAAAAATATCGAATCAATTAACGAAACAAATTGGTTTTTTGTTGTCGTTTATCTGTTTGATTTCTTCGGGTCTCGGGTGGATTTAAAATACGTTTTTTCTCGAACTAGCTGATATTATTTGTCGAGTGCGAAATAGAATTTTTGTTTTAGAAAAACGAAGTTCTAATCGCACCCGCGACTGCGCGTGAACACATCCAGCTTTACCTGTAGATACCAATCTAATGCAACCATTAAAATACGTCCTTTCTTCGAGTCTCCCCTCCCGCTCTGGCGCGGGCGCATTAAATCGTTTCCCGTCCCTTTCGCCGTCTGATCTTCGCCCTTATCGTGTCGTTGATCTTTGTGTAGCTCTCTCTGCTTTTATAATTGACTACTAGCGTACCGCGTCGCGGCTTCTGCCCGCGGGCTGTGTGCAGTGCGCTAGGTCCCTCCATCCAATCGCTTGATACAAAGGGAGTAGCGAACTCGATCCCGGATTTCCGCGATTGAAGGAATTGATCCTGGATGACGGGATCGCTTTAGTTTCGCAAAAACCAACACGCGAAAATTTCGGGATTAGTATTCTGATCCCGGAATTCCGGGATCGAATATACAAAAATAGAAAGTTACTTATATAATAAAGAGATATGTAACTTCGATGATTGTTTCAATTCCGGGATTCCGGGATTGAAGTACGCTGTGCGTTGGCATCTTGAAAGTGGGGCGTCGTGTCGCCATTGAGGTTATGCGACTTTTCGCCGCGATAAAATCGCGCCGCTTTTAATGATAATTGATATTTGCGGTTGGAAATAACGTTGTAAATGGAATTGCCTGCCTTTGAGACATAGCGAGGCAAAGTTTAGTACTCATAACGCTTTGGGGATATCGTCTTTCTGTATTTCTACATTGGAACCCGAAAAAGGGTCATCTTTGTACGGAGAAACAAGATTGGACTTTGCACGACGAAAACTAATATTGACTTACTCATGCCGGAAGGTCTGGAAGTCGTAATTTCAAAACGGCTCCGTGGAATCGAAGTGGCTTCCGTCATTGGATAATTTCTGAGTAAATCAAAATTTTCATAAAATTTTAATAGTTGTTAGCCAGTGCAGCTGTATTTTTTAAAAATAATATATGTATGTTAAGTAAAGATTAAAGTAGTAACGAGACTTACTACTTAAAACACAAATATTTTGACACGTCCAAGAGCGGTTTTTAGCCGCCAATTGGACACGACGTAAATGTAATGTAATATATTGTAAAGATATACACATAAACAGATCAATCGATACGGATCTCTATTATCCCTTCGCAGATACGTATATTTCAATGTAAATATCGTGCAATACTCGTTATTATTGTGCGTAAAATGACACGCAGTGCAAATTAAATACACTGCAGCAAGGGACCGCTCCGTAGAAGTGGCAGCCGTTCGGAAATTATTGCCAGTAATTATCAAGCTGTGACATTGTGGCTCTTTAGTTTATTATCTTTTTGCGGCAATAGCGATTGCGGCGACTCGGTATTTGCTTTTATGTGTTTGTTTTATTTTATCTGTTGGTTTAAACTGTTACTCGCACTGCTTCGATGCGCGGAAACGTTCCGCTTAACTCATTCGAATGATGTTTTTTCCACATTGCAGGCTTATCAAAATGATAACACTCGATTGGGTGTTTTTTTTACTGGTATTTGCTCGATGAATATTTGCTGATATTTACAATAACAATAACAATGAAAAGATGAATAATTATGATTCATTCATTCATACACACTTAGCAATAGCAAAAGCATCGGCACAAAGTCTCTAGAGATTCAATAATTTAATTTAATTTTTTCTCTATAAAAAAAACGATGATAGTGCGAGTAATTGTTTATAATATGGCCAAAGCCGTGATAATATTAATTGCTCCTTACATAGTAATATAACATACCTACACCTTCATGTCTAATTACAATTATCTTATACGCGGCCTGTTTTTATAACATTACGTGGCAGTACTCAGGCGATCACCCATCTAAGTACTGACCACGCCTGAAGTTGCTCAACTTTGGTGGTCTAACTGGAACCACTGTTCAACGCGGCTACGGACGTTACAGATATAAAATAGTAAATACATAATTTAAAAAATATATGTATGAAGCCGTACATGGATGTTATTACTGCACAGGCATTTTTTCTGTAGGTGAATCAGTACAATTTAGTATGTAACTTTTGATTAAATAAAATGAAAAAAAAAACAAAAAAAAGATTTTTTATTTATTTTTTTTAATTTGAAATTTTGAAGAAGTTGACTGTTAAATACATGTTTAAGAAGCGTTTGAGCGCGCTGCGCCATCCAGCGGTAGGTAATAAGTCGTAAGTAAACAATATTAGCGACATTTTACCAAACGCTAGATAGTGCATCGTGATCATAGATTTTCATACTAATTAAACATAAAAAATTAAAAAAAATACGTGTGGCACTCGGGGACTGCCGCAGTAAAGCTACTGCATAGCATTTTTAACAACTTATGCAATTATAATTATTTATTTATTTTATTTTTTTCTGATATCAGATAACTGCGCTCTATCGGAAAACGTTGAAATTATTTCGAATCGTTTGCGGCTGCGAAAGCAAATGATTCGGAATAATTTCAACGTCTTCCGATAGAGCGCCGCGCACGAATTTTTTATACGATAAAGCAAAAAAACCGGATTATTCAAAAAAAATCGTAGATAAAAAGATAGATAATTAAATTGTCTTTAAAATGCTGCAGGTTTCATAATAATACGCCAGATAGTATTTGCGTAGTAGTCGTTTTTGTGTTCGGTTAGACCTAATTTCACAAATTAATTACACTATGTAATATAACCAAAATCTAAAATATTCAAAGCTAAGAATATTAGGAAAATGTTCTTGTTTAACATATATTTTTTTCGATTCGTAAACAGTACTCGTTTAGACGTAATTATCAGTTTAAAATCATTAATTTTCGTTAAGAAATTTCTTCATTCGGTCGCCGCGCTGGCCTAGGCCCGCGATAAAAGCTATGCAATAGCTTAAAAAAATCTTAAGTTGGTAGAACTGTCTTTATTTACTCTATGCCTAGAATGCGCTTGAACTGTCAGCTATTTTGATTAGAACAGCAATTGAACTGTACACCTTAGTAGTGCGTCACGATTTTCACAATGAACCAAAATATTGAACAAAGAGTTTGCCTTAAATTTTGTGTTGCGAACGGATTTTCGTGTGCCAATTCCCTAAAAATGTTAGAAAAGGCTTAGGGTGAATCAGTTCTATTTAAAACACGGATCTACGAGTGGTACAAAGCATTCAAGGAGGGCCGAGAGATCGTCGAAGACAACCCTCGTTCCGGGCGACCTTCGACCTCTTCAAAAGACGAAAATATCGAAAAAGTCAAGGAAATTGTGCTCCGTAATCGCCATTCCAGCTTAAGAAAAATAGCACGTGACTTGAACCTGAAGTCTCATGACTCCATGCGCTCGATTTTGGTAGATAAATTGGGCATGAGACGCATCGCCGCTCGGCTCGTTCTAAAGGAGTTGAATTTTCTACAACAACAGTACCGCAAACAAACTTCTTTAGACATGCTGGATCGCGTCGATTCTGATCCCACATTCATATAACGCATTATAACTGGCGATGAGACATGGTCTATGAAATTGACAAAGTCGTTCAAAAGTCAAAGTGATGCTCATTGTTTTCCTTGATATTCGCGGTTTAGTCCATCACGAATTCGTTCCAGAAGGACTAACGGTCAATAAGGAATATTATTTGGCCGTTTTGAAGCGTTTACGTGAGAAAATCTGTTCAAAAACGGCCTGAATTGTGGATCAACAATTCGTGGATTTTCCACGACGATAATGCACCGTCGCATAAAGCGAATTGTGACCGAATTTAAGGCCAAAAACGCGACAAATACAATTGATCAACCACCGTATTCACCAGATTTGGCCCCGTCAGATTTCTTTCTGTTCCCAAAACTAAAATTGCCTCTTCGTGGTACCCGTTTTGAGTCCATAGAGTCCATTAAAGAAAATTCGTGGAAGGAATTGAAGGCTATACGGAGAAACGCCTACAAAAAGGCGAATGTGTGTTACATCAAATGGTGACTACTTTGAAGGTGATAAAATAAATATTGACGATTAAAAGAAAATTGTGTGTTTTATTTAATAATTCCCGGTACTTTTTAGACAAAGTAGTATATATATATATATATATATATATTTTTGTTTTTTTAAAAATTAAAAGTTGCTTATTTCGTTGTACTGATTCACCCAAAAATGCCCGTGCAGTAATAACACCCATACGTTTTGACAGAAGGTGAACACTGCTGTTCTCAATGAGGACGGCTCCGTAGCTGCCTGGAGTTGATATGTTGACCTTGAGATATTTTCTTTATGTAGCTAAAATAAGGGCTGGTGATATTTTATTACCCATCGGAATTTCTCGTTGTAAAGTTCAAGTGTGGCTTTGCTGTTGGATGGTGCGATGACCGGGCGATGAGAAACATTTGTCAATTCTCTACACAGATACACATATACACTCTTTGTGTATGTCTCTAATATGATTTTTTTCGGGTGAGTTGATTTTTGTATGGATGACTGCCAATCTTACCGGTCTGCGAGGAAAATAGGTAAATACTGAATGTTATTTTCAAAATATGTGAAATCCTAAATAAGAAATGCCATGAAGGTAGAAAATTGCATTTGAATTCTGTAGACGAGCCATCTCTTTAATAACATTATTGTATTATCACCATAAAATACTGTATTGTATCTTTAAAATCTAGTCCCCACCCGTTATACGTGATTAGGCAAATTAAGATTGGAGAGCGAAATAATTATTAGGAAGCTGATTGCTTCTAAAATACATTTTTAGGTCACTATTATTCTCCAGAAACGGGGATCGAAGCAACACTTTGAGTCAAGATTCGATTGTTTGTCCGTGAAGCTGTTTTCGTCCCTTTTAATGAGGCTAACTTACTGCCCTTTACTTGTTATGTAGTTAACTGTTGGTTATTTTAGATGGATAGAATATTCGAGTGATCAACCATGTTATTTATTAATGTCACTTCACTCCTGCTCGGCGTGTATTTTCAGTGTGTTCGCAAACAGAGAAAGAGAAACAAGCAGTAGAGTCAACGCAGTCGGTGCACGTACCTACTCGTACAATGGCCGGCCGCCCGATTTACTCGCATGCGAGCCCAGGCGGACAAGCGAGATTAGTGGCGGGGACAGAAATAGAGCAGACACTCTCTACTGCAGTCGGACAAAAATTTAATTGACGCAGTGCAGCTGCTCTGTTTGTCTGAATTAAGAGATACGATCGGAATAAATCTAAGCGCCGTCGACAAGTACACGTCTAGGGCCGATTCAACAAACGCCGAGTAATCTAGGTTCGGTAACTGCGCCATCGGTTATCTCATGGACGATTGGGCATTCTTTAACACTGCAGTGGTCGCGCGGGGCACAGCTATGCCACGGGAGTTTATTTTTGTACACAACTTATTCAGTTAAAATTGCGGTGAACCACTACATTATGTATCGCTTCCGCTCAGTACCTTCACGGCACTTTACTTCTGTCAGTAGAGCATGCGCGAACCGTTGGCTTGCGCGTACGCATCCTGTAGGTGCTATAGGCCGACCAAGTTGACTAGACCATGATAATGAAATAACATATATCGCTTTGCTTCTCGCACCTTTGGCAGAATTATCTACTTTACAAAAAAAGTCTCAATATCCAGGAAAATGTTTTTTTTGAAAAAAGTAAAATGAAGATGTTAACATGTGGTCAGCCATGTGGGGAACCCATTTTGCTTCAATAGTACCATTCATCGTATCGCGAACGACGCTATCCGTAAGCCCAGGCGCGCACTGGCGGCCTGGGCGCGGAGGCCAGCGAGCTACTGCTAAATGTATGAAAACGCCGATAATACTGGTAATAAACATAACAGTGAGAAAGTTTCTGAATCTGTAGCTGTTGACTACCTTGGCCTAGTTAAATAATCTAGAGCCTGCCGTTCGAGTGAACCCAATATTACCCCGAAAATTGCCGCTTTCAAAAACGAACATGTCACTGAGGAATAAGGAACAACACAAATCCCCCGCGTAAATTTCCATACATAATTAAATAGATTTACGTGCGTTGTAACTGACAGATGTCATGCTTCTAGACGACGACAAAGAGACATCGCATACGATCAACGTATCGTTTGAAACCGCTAAGTGCCTATATCGTATTTCCGAGCCTTTATTTGCCGAGTTCCAGGATGCCTATATCCTTCCTCGACCCGTTCGGAAGAACGATATGCAAATTACGCTGTTCGATTTAACAGCCAAGTTGTAACAGCCGGAAAATTAATCGCGTCTTTTTAAAACTTCCACAATAATTTATGCAGAGCGTTCGAGAGTTTCTTTGTGCCGTGTGCGGCGGGGTACACATCCGAGGCGGGTGTAATTGTTTACAGACGCTACACGTAAAGGTTTTCTTGTAATTTTATCAATGGAAATATTTTAGTTTGGTTGATTAGCAGAATCAAACATCGGAAATTAAAAAATGAATGGATTTACCTCTTGAAATTGTATGCATTTCTAAGACATATTTTTTTTGTGGAAAAACTGTAGGTATTGGGTTGACTGGGTTGACCCACTGGTTGACTGTAAGATATCGCTATAGCGATAAGTCCGCCATTTGTACATAAATTGTCTTTTTATGTAGCCAGTGTAATATTTACTAAGTTATGTTTTATAGCACAATAAAGTTATTCTATTCTATTCTATTCTATTGTAGGTATTAATATATTTATTTTTATTTTTATTTATTAATTTACAATAACTTTATATATGTCATATACACACCATTAACATAATATGGTTGAGTTGGGAGAGATTGAGCACATCCTATGGTGAAAATGTTAATCCGCATTCCTAACTAGGTCATAGACCCGTATCTAGCGATGCTGATTTTTGTTTAATGGTATCGACGAGCTGACTCTTTTGATACTATGAACTTACGTTGCATTGCATAATACTTAAGAATATATACATGTATACATACACATACATAAATATATATATATATATATATATATATATATATATATATATATATATATATATATATATATATATATATATATATATATATATATATATATATATATATATATATATATATATATATATATATATATATATATATATATATATATATATATATATATATATATATATATATATATATATATATATATATATATATATATATATATATATATATATATATATATATATATATATATATATCTATATCTATATATATATATATATATATCTATATCTATATATATATATATATATATATATATATATATATATATATATATATATATATATATATATATATATATATATATATATATATATATATATATATATACATACCTACCCATATACATACATAAGCAAATAATACACGAGATTTGATATTAGTTAGTAGTAATACATAATTTAATAAAACAACTTAAATTATTAGCGAGAGCAATTGAAGGGCTGAAATTCTAAAGGGTCTAAGTGCCAAAAAGTTAAAGTCGAGATATAACAAAAAAACTGAATAAAACAAACATTTTGTCGAAATTATTATTTATTTCAATTGAAATACAAAGAAAATTATATTCTTAGTCATGAGACTCCGCCGCCAACCTCTCACACCAACAAATATTTAAAGAAAAAGTATTAAAGTTCCAAAGTCCTGAAATGTCCTATGTAGGTAACTGAATAATAATAAAAAGGGTCTAAGTGACATGACAACAGTCCTTTAAAATGTGTATTATCAAGCTTCTGTTTTATTGATCAAATCATCATAAAATGGTTGGTGTTCATCAGGTATATACGGCATCAACTGTTTTAGGTCAATTAGTTTTTCTTTTGATATGTTATTCTTGGCAGGCAATATTGGAAGTACCATATCCTTCAGTTGAGAGGGCATTTTTCCCTTTTTAAAAATGTTGATGGTGTCCCAAGGTATAGGATCATTGAAAGATTGCATTAAATCAACATATGGTAGCCGGTTTTTCTGGATTCTTATCCATGACACAGTTGATATTTTCAATTTTGTTGTATTCAGGAACTCCGTGGAGGCTTCATTGAGGTCTTTAAAATCATGTTGGTCCAGTGTTATAGGTTCGAATGGGTTTTTGTGACACGATTCACGTATCATTTTTTCGATATCTGCAGGTTCATAGCATTTGACCACTTTTTTTCTCTGTTCTATCTGTGCAAAGTCACGATCACATGACATGAAAGAGTGGCCACTGACCAAGTATTTATGATCTATGATATCGAACACGCCATTGGCAACTAAATAAATAAGAATAAATAACACCATCCGGTTTTTATTCTGGCCTATGCAGTTGTCGCTCCAAATTACTATTTTTTTTTTTAAAGTATTGGCAGACATTATATTTAAAACCTTCAACAGTGAAGAACCAACTTCATTACCTCCTCTTCCGGCATATGATTCATTCCAGAGGCACATGTATGCTTTTTGGTTGTCAGCAATATGAACGCAAAGGTTGTAACACGAGAGCTGTCTGCTATAAAACATCTGACTATGAGTCAATGTCGGTATAAAAATGACTTGTTGCATGTCCATAGCCATTGTCAACGTATCGCTCGTTGGGGATTGGGATTTTACCGAATCCGCTTTCATTGTATTTTGAGCACTTTCAGCTTTACGGTGATGGTTTTCTAGCTCGATAGCAGTATGAGTTTTTTGTCTTCCTTCAGAGCATTTCAGTTTAGCATGAAGAAGATCACACTTTGAACAGGTATCTGTTCGTGGGCGTCCAAACTTCAAATAGGGAAAATGCTTTTTGAAGGTTGTAAAGTAATATCTGTAGGTCACAGGCGAGTCTGGGTATTTTTCTTTGAATGCCAGGTATAAACGGTGAATATTAAGATCGGGGCTTAAATAATATTTTTGAGTTTCATGTCGACTGTAGTGACTTTCTTGAGAAGGGAAAGACTTAATATGATGCAGTACTATCTCGAAAATTTCAGCAGTGAATTTTCTGGGCTTGTTTCCGGATCCCCGCTTGTCTATGAAAATCACTTCTCCGCGCTTCTTTTTTTCCACCAAAGTCTGGACTTTCTTATGCGAAATGGCAAAAACAGCTTGAAAAGTCTGACGGCATACCTGGACATGGTTCCCAGTACCGTCTGGCAGAGTATAAGCTACTGATGTTTGTCTGCGACTGTCTACAGCGTTGGTGTATGTACCGTGTCGCCTTCTTCCAACTGGAGTTATTTGAATGAGCCCGAGAAGATATGTTCCTTGCTTAATAGCGTCTCCAATTCTATAGTATTCCATCATAAGGGTTTCTCTCCTCTCGTGTAAAATTTGCCCACAATGAAATTTACACTTGCAGGCAACCTGAAATAATAATATAGTTTTTAAATAGAAGCACATTATCCAGTGAATGAAAACCACCTTACATTATTTAATTACTAACAGACGAAACGTCGCGTATATTTGCCCAACGATGCTACGCAACTGTAAGTTATTAAATAATGATTATTAAAAAATAATACTAACCTCTTTCAGCGTTTTCTTTGGAATTTTAATCTTTTTTGATGTTATATACTCCTCCCCGCACAAACGACGCTTCTTCCGTTGAATTTTCACATTCTCTTTCCGATTTTTCGCAACATGTGTGTCTGAAGTCGAAGGCACCGGCGTAACGTCCATCTCCATAAACTTGTTAATTGCCACTGAACGATAGAAAAGACGGCGCCGCCGCGTACCGGTCGCAGCTTGCGCCAGAGCACACACACTCGCCTTTCCGATGCACACGCATAGTGGAACATAGACCCGCTCCTTGCTTTAACAGCTTGTGTGTAGTAGTGGGGCGGAGTTAGACACTTAGACTCTTTTATACGACATTGGGCTTGGCACATTGATTGTATTTCCGTGAAAATATCGGTTTGAGATTTTTTGGCACTTAGACCCTTTAGAATTTCAGCCCTTCAATTATTGATGGCATCGATATGAGCATCAGTCTCACCAAGCTGTTTATCAACATGCAAGAGGATCCATGTGCGGTCGAGACAAAGTTGCGTAATAGTACATTTCTGCGGTTTGACTACCACATCACATAAATAGTTGGAGGGCACGGCGATATCAAGAGCAAGTTTTTTTGATATTATGCTCGTCGATGATCCGTGGTGTAATTGTGGAACTGGCCGTCAGACTGCTAATCACATTCTTTGGACATATCCTGTTCTATCCGCCGCCAGAACGGAACCTTTGGATGTGATATATCGCTATGTCAGTGATACCATGAGCTGGTCGATGGAGCTGAATACTTCTAGAGAGGACCGAGCAAGCGACTTCGAACCTATAACCAGTCGGGAGGCCGGAGAAATCTAGCCATAACTGGTAGCGAGGGTGCTTGGCCTGCCCGCTTGGTTAACTACCATGTGCCGCCGGGCGGTAAGGGTTGGTCTCTCGCAGGCTTTTTTTTTTTAGTTGGCGGAGCTACATAGGAGACTGTCATTGTCTAGTCTTCTACGCTCATTCCACGGCTGAAAGAATGATCACATATCGTTATACCAGCTTGGGGTGACGGGTTCGCCCGTTGTAGTCGACGCCGCCCAACTTCGTGGCTTTCTGGGAATCTGGGACCCAATAGACCTATTTAAAGCACAAGGAGTCGGGGTGTTTTAGTCATGAACTCAAAATGCCGAGCCGTCCGTCATGCCGAACTCAAAATGCCGAGCCAGAAATTTTGCTGTTTATTTAAATGAGTGCCGTGAACGTGATGGTTTACATTTAGATGATATCATCGCCTTTTATAACTTGATAACTCGAAAATTGTCATTTTTAAGATAAGTATGCCAGAAGATATCAACTCTATATTGCCATACAATCAGATAACGGAATTTCCCCCGCACTTGAAAACCAGATCCAGCTATAATACTAAAAACTGATATGTAGAGTTATCTAGCTGAAAGTTCGCAGCACTGTATGCTATCGTAGCGCTCGATATCTCCACTTATCTAGTTTTAGGTTAGTATTTAGGTCCACCTATTAGTTTCCACAAATCTAAAATGGTGGAGGAGTTGAAACTTTAAAAAATATTCAAACGCGTTTATATCATAACTACTAAATTCGAGTTATCAAGTTATAATTGTAAGGCGACGATATTATTTTAAAAATTCTTAAATTGTGTATTTTAATATTTAATATAAATTTTAGCTAATATAGATAGCTATCAACCTTTCCTTTCATATCAAATATATCCATATAAACTTATCATCAAGATACATCAAATATATATTTTTTGAGACATCCGTTACATCCTCCCCTTTAATTAAATTTGATGCTATGTTTTTCTTTTTTTTTTTTTATAATTCTATTATTTTAACTACTTGTTACTTATTTTATATATTGTATTTTTCTTTATTAAAAAAAATAAAAAAATGGTTACGGGCGAGGATTGGTGGGATAGAAGCCATTTGGTAAATTTGTATCTAAAACCCGGGCGAAAATCTACATCAGCCGTGGAAACTGTCTCCGGGTGTAAAGCCAACCAGCTTCTGTCTCCATCCATCTTGTCGGGACGCTTGAAATGAAAATGTAATTGTTGGAATGATTATGCGAGGAGGACGACGTTGCCTGGAAAGTGTAGTTAATAAAATTAATAAAGTTAAAAACTTAATTTTACAAAAAATACCAACTTGCATAATGGAGGACTTATCACGCTACAGCAGCCTCTTACAGTCATCCATTGTGTCGTTGTGGTTGCCGGTAATTCTGAGACAATGCTTTACTAAAATAATAATAGTCATAAAATTTCTGATACTTGTGCTCATGCTAAATAAAATTTAGACAAAAAATATACTAGATAACACTAGGTCAAAGAAAAAGAAAAAAGTATAAGATGAGGATTGTTGTGTAGATTTTTGAGTAGATAGCCATGCGCTTCCATTTATAAGTCTTTCCGTGGGTTTGAAAGCATTTGCGAAAAGCTTGAGAGATAAGACATCTTGCCTTACGTCGCTTTCTATTATATATGAAAGGGGTTTGTGTTGATATAGAGCCTCTCAGTTAGTATTATATAATAATTTAACGTACTTTAAATGAAAGCATTAGTGATAAATAAATAGGAATATGCATGTCCCAAGCACGTTTGCTCGTTTATTGCGAATTCCAGATGTGTCGTTTGGAACAGGTCCTATAGCAAAACTCGCGTGGCCTACATGCTCGTAAACCGCATAGCTTTCGTACGTAACAGTACACGTAAAGTTGCCGACCGTTTATTCGATTGCAAAGCTCTCACATAATAGCAAAATTAATTTAACTTTAGAAGCTCTCGTAGCATTTGTTATGAGGCGCTCTGGTACGCGGCAATGAATAGGAGCCGGGATCACGTTTAGAAAGTTTCGTGGCGTTCATTAACTAGCTAGAGCGTTACCTATGGCTATTCAGGTCTCGAGCTCGGGAATTTGTAGACGCCAGACTCGTAGTTCGCTAAAATATTAAGCTTGCTATGAGGATTATGTAGTAATGAATGTAGTTAGTCAGCTGTTTTTGCATAATATGAAAAAGTTCGTATACATTTGGGCACTTCAATTGTAAACCTGTCTACTGCCGGTAGTTCCTATAAATCTTTTCGAAAACATGGACTCAAACGATGTTTTAATAAATATCGAATTTGGATAAATTTCTCAAGATCTTTGCCAAGGCAAATAATTTCATAATATCCCATAAGAAATTACATATAGCTACAATGATTACGAGATGTGGTTCATCTCTTTTATAGTGTCTCATCTGGTATAATGTCATCTGGTTTAATATAATGGCATCTCCTCTCATGTCATTGCTCCATGCTTGATAACGTTTGAAGCATAATGGTATGAGATCATCGCCGGCATATCGTCATTGCCGACTTTGCGTTTCTGCTAGTGGTATCCCAATGCGTGTCTGGAGCAAACGACAAACCCATCAGTTGTATTCCTAGAATGTAGCCGTGTCTTTATTACTACAGTCTTTTCTGGACTAATGCAGATGACGTCTCAGACATTTCGCCCTGCAGTGACATAATTAAAACTGGCGTGTCCGGATTGCAATATGTTGAGTTAACACTGGTGTTACTGTTATGTAATGACATCACGTCTAATCGTAAATTTGACGAACATTACTTTCGGACGTAGTCATGGCGTATTATACAGATTTACAGCAATTTCCGTTTCACCATTACGAATCGTATTTTTTTCTGCGTGTAGTTCTTTCAAGCAATATCATTTTACATTTCGTTTGCATTAAATAAGACCGTCCCCTAGTAAAGAAGCGATGTTTATATTATTAGAAGCCGCACTCCTTTTTTGCTGCCCAGTCGAAAGTACACTTACACTAATATTTATTTCTCTTATACATCAGTGACCTAACCGCTTGCGTTTATCACTCGGATATTCAGTTTTTTTTTAATGCGGTCATTAGTTCGCGAGCTGTATAGAAATAACTACATTAATAAGTGTTGTCTGGATATATTTTAATATTATGACTCTACAATATTCTATTGTATGATTAACCTACGTATGGTTACAAAATCATCTTAGTCGTCCGAATTTATTCATTTAATTTTTACTGAAATTAAAATATCCAGTTGCGAGGGGCGTTTTTCTCTAAAAAATATCAAGATCGATAAAATAATATTTTCGATAAAATTAGTGTAGTCGATAAAATAGTAATTTTAAAATCTAAAAATATCAGGCTTTTGTAAGTTGCACTCTGCACTAAAAAGCAAAAAATAATTAATTACTCTGTCGCCACTGTTTAGCCCGTTCGGGATTAGGCGTAGGCCGTGATTGTAATTAACTATATTATTTGAGTGTAAATGTGTGGGGCGCTTTTTCTTCAAATTAAATCGTTATAATGCTTCACAGTGAAATGTTTCTCAAAAGCATTGTTATGAAATATTATGTACCGAAACAAATGCTAGAAAAGAGCCCCACACTTTTACACTCACATAGTTAATTACAATCATGGCTTACACTAAGTCTCTTACGTAGTAAACAGTTATCACAGAGTGTATAATAATTATTATTTTTTTTTGTTTTTTTAGTGTAGGTACTTTTACTGCGTGTTTTTTTTAGTTTTTGAAACTATTATTTTAATTTTTACTTTGCACATTTTTACGTCATAAAGCGTGATAAGACAAGAAAGTACTTTTAGTTTTATCACAATCTTATCATTCACGACTAGAGTACATCTCAAGACGATTCCGACAAGCCCAAACACGTTAAGCATTCATTGTTCCGTTACTGAGTTCCAGTGCCTACTTTTCGGCTCCGTCGTCGGACCCTGGAAATTATTAATGACTAGAGTACATCTCGAGACGAATCCAAGAACTCCAGACACCGCTAAGATACGTTGTTTCGTTAAAGAATTCCAGTGCTACCTCTCGGCTCCATCATCAGGCCCTGGAAATTATTTATAACCAGAGTACATCTAAAGCCGATTCCAACAAGTCTAAACACAGCTAAGATACGCTGTCCCATTATAGAACTCCAGTGCCAACCTTCCGGCTCCATCACCAGACCCTGGAAGCCATTCATGACCAGAGTACATCTCAAGACGATTCCAACAAGCCCAAACACGGATCGGACACAGCCCATTGTTTCGTTATGCAGTTCCTGTGACTACCTTCCGCCTCCATCATCAGATCAGCTCGATAGTATCATATTGTTGTATTGTCATCGGAACTACACACAATTGCCAAGTTTCATGTTGATACGATTTTTTTATTTTTTTTATTTATTTTATTAATTTACAATAACTTCATATAATATGTCATATAAACACCATTTACATAATATGGTTGAGTTGGGAGAAATTGAGCACATCCTATGGTGAAAATGTTTATCCGCATTCCTAACTAGGTCAGAGACCCGTATCTAGGGATGCTGATTTTTGTTTAATTGTATCGACGAGCTGACTCTTTTGATATTATGAACTTAAGTTGCATTGCATAATACATAAGAATATATACATATATACATACGCATACATACACACATACATAAATATATATATATATATATATATATATATATATATATATATATATATATATATATATATATATATATATATATATATATATATATATATATATATATATATATATATATATATATATATATATATATATATATATATATATATATATATATATATATATATATATATATATATATATATATATATATATATATATATATATATATATATATATATACATACCTACACATATATATATACATAGCAAATAATACACGAGATTTGATATTAGTTAGTAATATATAATTTAATAAAACAACTTAAATAATTATTAGCGAGAGCAATTGAGACTCCGCATACATTGGACCCCTTTCAAGCAGGTACTTCTTTATAAGTATTTTGAATGAATTTAAGTTGTTTGCATTCTTATAACTCTCATTTAAATTATTATAAAATCTCGGCGCAAGGAAGTAAAAATGCCTTTGGGCAAATGAGGACTTTACAATCGAAATATTATAATTCGACCCAGTAGCTTGCCTTGTGTTTTTAGTTTGTTGGCTTCTTGTCTGCTGATCCTTGATTCTGTGAAACTCAATTAGTAATTGTTTTATGAATAATTGCCTCACATCAAGTACTCCATATTCTGTAAAGAGTTTCGCTGAGGGGTATCTAGGGGTTTTTTTATTGATGACCTTTAGAATCAGCTTCTGCGCATTGATCAAAGGAAGGAGTACTTGTGTGGTGCAACCACCCCATGCAATTGTGCCATAGGACCACAGGCCTTGGCACAACGCCATATACACAGTTTTGAGAAGGGGCTTTGGTAGAATATTTCGAAGCTCTCTAAACACGTAGGCGAGTTTCCTTGTTCTTGTGGCTAGGTTGCTTACATGTTGCTTCCATGTCAATGTTGCATCCATAGTGACACCCAGATACTTATATTCCCTAGTCCTTTCAATGGTTTGACAATTGCAGACGTCAGATCTAGAGCAAAAAGTTGAGTGCATTGTTAGTTGGTTTTCGGTTTCTGAATTATTTATTGTTGCCTTGATGTGAAATTGTATAACTTTAGTCTTAGAAATATTTAAAGTGAGAATATGGTTGTCGAGCCACTGCTTCGTCAGATTTAGGTTCGATTGAGCTTTGCGGTATGCATCTTCCCAATTGTTAGCAGACGTAAGTAACACGGTGTCATCCGCGAACTCCACTATTTTTCCTTTTATTGGTAGATCACATAAATCATTTATATATATTAGAAACAATACGGGTCCCAAGACGCTACCTTGGGGAACACCGAAAGATACATTAAGTGGCGCGCTTTGTCGATCATGTATCGACGTTGTTTGCGTCCTTCCCTCAAGGTAGCTTTGGAACCACTGTAATGCTGTGTCATTTATTCCATAATGTTCCAGTTTTTTTATTAATATTATATGTGACACCGTGTCGAAAGCCTTCGATAAATCTAAAAATGTCACTAAAACTTTACTACCCTTGTCGAGGTTTTCAACAACGTATTGTGTGAAAGTAAGTAATGCTTCATTAGTTCCTAAACCGCTTCTAAACCCAAATTGGTTGCTGGATAGAAGACTCTCATTCTCTAGGTGCGAGATTAAACGCTTTTTGGCAATTTTTTCTACTACTTTTGACAAGATGTTAAGGAGCGATATGGGACGGTAATTACCAATGTCATTTTCGTCTCCACCCTTGTGTAGTGGTCTAACCTTTGCAAACTTCAGCCATTGAGGAAAAACTCCGTTTTCAAAGCTAGTATTAATAAGATGGCAAATAGGTTCTGCAATGTAATCAATTGACATTTTCAGTATTTCTGCTGTGATGCCGTCGTTTCCTGGCGCAGAATAGTTTTTTAGCGATGTAATAGTTTTGACGACTTCATCTTTAGATGTTTGGTAGAGTTTGAGGTTTGTTTTCGTCTTGGGCTGCGTATTTACTGATGCACCTAGAATCTTTTCAGAAGTATTTAGATTGTTCAAAATATTGTTGGCATAAGTTTTTCATACATTTACAAAATATTTATTAAAATGTTACAGGATTTCTTCGAAATTATCTTCTAATGATTTCACTTCATTATTTATTTTGATCTCCTTTACTTCCATCAGTTGCTTATTACCGAATGCGATATTTTTAACTAACCTCCAGGTTTTTTTACTGTCCCCGCTTGCTTCTTTAATTTCCTGACTAGTAATTAACTTTGCTTTTTTGAATTAGCCTTTTGCAAATGTTTCTGTAAGATTTATAGTACTTGAGAAGTTGAGTATTATTTGGGTATTTTCTCGTGTCTTTGTGGATTTTGTCTCTTTTCAGAAGGCATGCTAACAATCCATTTGTTACCCAGGGAGTTAGTTTTTTCTTTGATCGAACTTTTGATACAGCTAGATAGAGTCTCTAAAACTAGTTGGGCAATTTTTTCGACGTCGTTTTCACCTAATATTCTATCCCAATTTTGTTTACTCAATTCGTTTAGAAGGAGGACACGGTCAATTGACGATTTAGTTTTCGTTTCCAGATTTTTTGTTCTTTTATTAGTTGTCATTGCAATTCCAATCATGCTATGGTCGGTAATTGTCGTGTGGTAGGTATACGGTTTACATTTTAGTTTAGTTTTGATCATAATGTGATCAATACAAGTCTCATGTTGGCCGTCGATTCTTGTCGGGACGTCTATGGCAGCATGAATGCCATGGTGCGCCAGTAAGTTAAGATAATCATCTGCCTGATTGAGTTTATTATTAATAATATTAATATTTGTTTTTTTTTTTAGCCAACATTCGGTTAGTATTATTATATCGAATATATTATCGAATGCATATAATGTTACAAGGAAATCATCGAAATTTCTTTTTATAGAACGGATATTCATTGACATAATATTGATATTATCAGCGGAATACACATATTTTTTAAGAGTATTTGCGCAGTCAAACTGTTTACAGGTTGTAAGACTAAAACTATCCAGGTCTTCACTCAGTTCAGCCATTGCAAGATTTATACCCATTCCTTTGGAATATTCCTACCAATTGCGGTAGGTAGATTTTAATTCCAGGGAAGATGTCATCAATTGCCGGAGATTTAGTTATTATGGTAGTTAATATGGTACATTTTGGATGGGAAAAATCTGGAGTTATGCAATTATATTGAGGAATCGTTTTATATGAATATACTTACAATATGAGTTTTTCGGGGTGAGTATGATATATGGCATGTATAATATGTATTTTATTTAGAAAAATTGATATAAAGTATAATAAGTAATAGTTAAAGTATAGATATAATATAGGATAAAGTGCAAAATTGTAAATTACTCGTAGAAGTTTGCTTGAATATGTAGCTAAGATACAGGTGGAATGCTCTCTAGATAATTTGAGACAGGGTATCCTCACTCTGAATTCGAAATGTTTTCGAATTTTCTCCTTTTTTGAGATAGACCCTTCCTCCTTTACACCAACAAAAGGCAAAATCCTGTTCCCTCGCGAATTTTTTTGTTCGCATTAATAGGTATTTAGTTCGCTGTGTCAAGTGCTCAGAGATAAATACAGGCTTCAACTTTCCCTGGATGTTAAGGAGGGATGTGCTCAATCTGTCCTTCACATCTTTACATTTCAAGTTAAATGATTTTGCGGAGTTTATGAATATGTCACGATGATACTGGGAGGAGAATTTAATTATTATGGGTTTTTCATTTTTATGATGATGGTTTGCTGATTTCCTGCATATTGAGACAATTTCCTTCTCGTCGATAGGACTTTTAATAACTTCTTTTATCTTCTGAAATCGTCGTGGTAGATCTTCCTTTGGCTGCTCTGGCAACCCGCGAATCTCGACTTCCGTTATGATATCATTATATTCGATTTGGTCTATTTTGTCCTCCAGGAAGGACACTCTCTGTGTCAGGATCTTGTTTCTTTCTTTAATTTCGTTTTTTTCCTTCCTGAGGGTGAAGCATAACTCTTCTAGTCCTTTCATTCTTTCAAGCATCTCATCATGTTTGTCGGACATTGCATTGATCGCATCGAGGATGGCTTTATTTTGTTCCTCGGATTTCTTATTTTGCTCTAAGAATTTATCTTCCACAACGCCAGCGACACAAATTGTTTGAAATTATCAAAATTGGTTGAAATTCGACTTGAAATATTCCGTTAATTGATAGATTCATACATACAGGTCGAGCTAATAAAAGCGTGTTAATAAATACTCTAAAATAATTACCACTATTATTGACATTTTCTTATTTGACGAAATGAGCGCTGACTTCTATAATGGCAGTAGGCAGTTTTCTTCCTTCTCTGACTCAGTTAATTGGCCCCTGAACAGACGTGTCGCGCGGTTTCGGATATCCCTAAGGCTGCATTTCACTACTTCTGTTGTCGATTAATATATTATTACTTCTATATATATCCACTCGAAATTGCGTTCATTTGACGATAAATATTTTTATTTTTTTTAAATTTGGCGTTCAGTATTCAGCTCAACTATCTCATCTTCATTAATATTTCGTAAACTTCTAACTGCTCGCGTCGAATACAAAATTACTTTTTAATTAAAATTCCCTGCGCAAATTTCCGGGTCTCGTAAAGAGAATCCTCCGGTCCTTTTAACGCGGGTTATAACCAAATTTGCGATTTTTACCGCCAAAAAAAGGAACGACCCAACTACGTGACAGTGAAAAACTGACGTAGCAAGCCGAGCAAACGCAATAAATTCATTTCAGATTGATATCAACAATACTGATGGTTTAACGACGGACGATATAAACGGGAGATAAGATCGGCAAAGAATAAATTTCCCTTTTCTGTTTTTTTGTGGCTTACACAGGGACGATCCCCCGCTGGGATGATAAAAAGAGAGGAGCATCAGTGGCGATAAAATACGGTATTGTATGAGATGTGTTTCGATGTTTTGGGTGTTTAAAAAACATGTTTTGTGAACCGTTGTCCGTAACGGTTTGCTTGTAAAAGATCATTCAATTGGGTTCTTGTTTTTTTTTAATATACGGAGTTATAACAACGGCGATTTTTTAAATTCTTCGTATCAAGGTGTGAGTTAAAACAAATAGGCAATTATATACTTTTCCGAAATTCGCTGAAGCTGCTCCGAAAAACACAGTACGCAGTTTATATAGAGTCTTGGCCAATAACTTCTTGTAACCACTCTATATTAGATCAGAATCATGACGCTATTCTTTTCCTATTTATTCCAAAACGCCCTAAACACCTATTAGACGCTCCGCTGAATAGTGGTTGTCATCAATACCACACCAAGAATACATTTTATTTTTGTTTTTACTGATACCGACTCAGCAATCTACGAAATAGTTGTCACTATGAAACATTAAATTAATAATAAGATTCCAACATAATTCAGTAATCTTAGAGAGAATCAAATCAAAAAAAGAATCGTCGATTGATCAATCGACGATTTATGAATGAATAAAAAACAAACGTTTTTTGAATGAAAAAAAAACAAACGTTTATGACATAAACGTTTCATAAAATTAAAGAGATTAATGACCAAATAATGAATATTTTAAATGTTCTAGTAGGCTAAGAAATGTACTAATTATAGTTTTAAACTAGAATATTATCATTTAAGAAATTACGTTAATTCGGGTTGCAACCGAGCAAAAATTGAGTACTTCTCTGAATATGTTAATGCGCATGCTCAAGAAGGTAAAACAGTGTAGAAAAAAAAAACAGTTCACTGGAGCTAAAACTTCTGTTTGCACCCCAGCTATATACTGTATAAGTCTCGGTATTTGTAACTGTATAAATGGGTTCACCTTATAAAACCATGACTGATTAACCGTCGTAACTGTATAAGTCCAGCTGTACAAAGAAAATGGTTAAGTGACACTCCGCGAGATTTATTACTCGGGTCGTCCCCATCGCTACATAACCTAATCTGGTGCGCGAAACCTAATCCTAACCCCAACTTTCGTATGCGTAACTTTGCGGAGATGAGGAATATGCCTGACACACTCCATTCGTATTGTCTTTAATACTGGCAAATTTAATATGTTTACAGCGTTGACGGTCAAAGGAAAGTACTTTCTAGCTTCCAGGCGTTTCACCTCGCACACCCCCGATTTCGAGTTCTCCAATGCCTTCCAAATTAAATCGTCATTCCGGCCCGCTTAACCCTATATTTTCTGCTATATATCTCTCTACCAGTGTCACCAAACTGCCGCTGTCCAAAAGGCATGTCTACTCCTGCTTTCGGACCGCAAAATTTCACTTTCAGAGTAAAAATGTTTTGCCATAGCAGTGTGTGTGCCACAATAGTTTTTTCTGTATCGTCACCAGCGGCCGTGGGCGTCTCAGTTTTATTGGGGTTCCTTTGACCCACTTTCGCTTTCGCCAGCAAAGGATGGTAATTACGAGCGGGAAACCTCTGTTTACCCCGGAACACAAATGTGTTGTGCCCTACGAGCAAGTATTTTTTGCCTTTACAAACTCCCAACGCTCTCCTTACACAAATCATTGATTAAATATGGTATTAAATTACTCAACTCCATAGTACGATCTGGGAATACTTCTTAAACGGCCAAATGCAGGTGGCGCTGATAGCATTGATGGCCAAACTAATAGCAATTTATTTATTCATGTATAATTTAATTATGAATGACTGCTTTCAATTTCAATCGCACGCAAAGACATTGTTCCCTGCTATGAAAACAAGATCGGCGCAGGTATACATATGAGACCACCGAACCAGAGTGGCCCAAATGAGAAAACCATTTTTGTTGATGTTGCCAAAATAGTAAGGTAAGGTAATTCTTAAGTGAGCATAGCAAAAAAGGAGTATGGCACATAGTGCTTATTTTCATGATTTCTTGAAGATATCAATTTTGGCGACTCTGGAATTGTAATTAATGATTTTTTATATGGATTTCTGCATTAAACTCAAAATCACCAAAATGTCACTTGGGCCACTCTGGTTATGGTGGCCTCATATAGTACCTAGGAGATTTACATCGTTTGGAAAACATCATTATGATTACCTGTGTAGCTCCGAGATTAATTAATATGTTAGGGAAACAGTTCGATATTTTAGGACTGACACAGGTGGTTTAAAAATGCCTCATTCAGTGGTTGATTAGTAAAGGAAGAACGGAAAGTCAATGTATACGTTCTTTGATTCTGAATGGTCTTTAATATAAAGGACTGATTACATATAGAAACAGAATAATTTAAACAATAATATCAACCATAACTGCCATTTATCGTATTTTTTATAGAGGCTGATTACATCACAGAAATAATACGGGGATATATGAATAAGTCTGTATGTCATGTATAAGTCTATCTGAACATTAAAGTGCGTAATTATTACGCATTGAAACCTGTATACAAAATTAAAAATTGGCATCTTTTTGTAAATATTATTTTATTTATTTATTTATTCGTTACATAAACATTCAAACGCAATAGCACAAAATAAATATAATGTACAATCCAGAAAATACCGCTATATGCTTCTAAATTTAGGCACACATCTGTCTGTGCCCAGGCCAAATTGTGCATAATAATAAGAGCTTTACACATATGATAAAAATAATAAGAGCATTAAACATACTCGTATAATATAAGAAATACGATAACAAGGGATTTAAAAACTTGGTTGTTCCTATTTGAGTGGCTTCTACACTTTTTGCGTTTCATAGTAAAATACTGGTTTCCAAATCGTAGTACGTCGTAGAGCAATCGAAGACGCCATATTATCTAGACATTTACCGCACTCATATAAACCGTGATCCGCGAGCAAAAAGAAAACTCGTGGTGCAATGCTAAACACTTGACTCCTCTCAGGCGCCTTAAGCGTTCGCGACACCATCTCAACTCACCTCGGCCACAGTATCTCGGCTCTCTCTTCCGACCGCCGACTTGACATTCGATGCGCGAGATCCCTGCATTTTAAACCCTCTTTAAGACTCGGCCGAGCCACTGGCCGAAATAAGCCACGAGCTCCGACCACAGCTGGCTAGCAGTCCTCTACGGCCCACATCGTTATAAGCAGTGGCGTAACTAAGCCGGTGCAGCCGGGGCGGTGCACCGGGGCACACGGTAGTTTGGGGGCCCAAAATGGAACTTTTGTTACGGTCGGCTTTCCATCCGTTGAAATCTGATCATGAATATTTTATATCAGTTTAATTAACATGTGAAAGATACAAATATTTTTTGTAATAGTAAATAAACCAATTTTTGATATATTAAAATGCAAATGTTTCTACCGCAGCATTAATGATGGTACATATCTGTTTGCGTGGGTAATAGCGAGCGTAATTTTGCCTTAAAATAAAATAAAATGACTGTGATAATATTTTTTACATTTTTATTTTGTAGATAGTTTAATAATAATATTATGAATTTAATATTTAATATGTAGATTACAATGAGTAATGTGACATACCTGATCATATACATACGTTGTTTTTCCAATTTTGTTTTGATACTTCCTATTGTGTGATTATTTTTGTATAAAGTGCTTGATGACTATTAATATTCTTATAATAATTATCTATTTTATATGTATACTCATGTACCTACATGGATTCAGCTCTATTTTTTTTTTTTTTTTTTTTATTTTATTTGTCTGCCGTGTAAAGCCGACTTTAGTCAACGCTATTGTCCAATTAATAGTTATGCTTTAATAATTTTATATCTACATATAAACTGATGACTTCTAATATGCGATAATTAGCTTTAATTCATAATTCATGCTTGTATTGTATATTTTGAATGAATAAATTGAATACTGAATTCTGAATACTGATTAAACAAAAAAAATAATAATATGTCTAATTTAAAAAAAAAACAAGGATTTAAAGAATCGATTTTCGCCACAAAATGTTGTGTTTAACTAGTAAAAATAATATATAATAACATTTCTTTCCGATTTTTTTAGTTCATATAGTAGATAATTTAATAGCCTTTGATATTTTTTTAGAACAACTCTATCCGTTAAGTAGTTTTTTTATCAATGGCGCAAAACTGAAAAATATAGTTCCGAGAAAATTTTTAATCTAAAGACTAGTAATTTTTTACACATACAGCAATCTGAGACTATCAGCTATAAAACATCAAAAACAAGTTTTTGTTTGGCCGTCAAAATCAGTCTCCTTCCTTAACACAACTTTTTAGTAAGGTACGATGTATTTCGCCGTCCCAACAACCAACGACAAGGGAAAGTATTGTGATCGCGCAATTTTTTGTTTTCGATATGAAGACGGAAATATATATTTTGAGCGTTCAGTAAAGGATTAATGCCATTTCGAGATAGAAATATGTCTGCTTGTCTATCTGTGTAGTCCTCCATGACAGCGCCCAAACGCTTAATCCGATTGAGTCCAAGTTTGGCATGCAGGCATCATTTGGTCATGGCAAGAGCTAACAATTAAATATATTTAGAAGAAAAAACACGACTGCAGTTACAAAAAGTGAAATATTTATATTTATATATATGTATGTACTATATTTATTAAAAAAAAATATTATGTTTTTTTATGAAATATTTGCTGTTGATGTATTTATCCATATAGATACATGTATATTTACGGGACGTACTCAATTAGACCTTTCATTTGACGCTTAACACGATATATTTATGTAAATTTATTGACATTTGGATATTTAGAATTTAGACAAATACCTGTTTGATATTTGGACAGCTAAGGTACCCTATGACCTATAGGATCACATAACGATTCTAACAAATAATATACTTCTAAATCGGTTCAAGCGTTTAGAAGTTATGCTGGAATAAAGAAACGGAATACATATGCAGACGAACCCTGAACACATTACACTCCTTCGTTATTGGGTAGTAATGTAAAAAGGTTGTGGTTGAAATCAATCCACCAGGGGGTGCACTAATCATACCTCAAACTCGAAATATTGGAATTATAAACTTGAAATTTGGTACACAGGTGCCTTGTCTGGCCGAAATCGCATTGTGAAATTCTGGTTAGAATATCTCATATTCAAGTTACGCGAATAAATTTTACTACATACCGCCGTATTAACTATCAAACTGACCTAAAAGCTTTGCATTATCGCTGCCTTCATTACGGTTGTGTCGAACCTTTTTCTCGAAGAGACATCACCCTCAAAATCCTTGGCTACTTTCCGGAAAAGCTTTGTGACGTCTAATACGTCAAATGTAGGTTAAAATGGGCCCGCAGGCCTACCCTAATGGCTGCCTGATAATAACAGCGATTTCTTAATGTCACGGATTCGCCTCTGGATCAAGCCCTCATCACAAACCAGAGAAAATTCCCCCGAGGGCAATGGAGGCGGCCGTGAAGCCGCAAGCGTGTCCCAGGATCGCATGAGCACAAAGGCTTCGAGCCGACGGCTCTTTAGCGCTAAAGAAGTTATAATCACGCCGGAGGAGAGCGGCAATTTACGTGGGAAAATGTACGTGTCCGTGGCGCTTTTGTGCGTCGTCGCCGCCCTGAAATATTACATGAAAATGCACTTTCAGTTTCGCCCCCGCCAGCGCGCCCGCGAGACCGCCTCGCCGCGCCGCGCCGCCCGCCCCGGAGATAAACTTGTCGCCCAAATTATAATTTACTTTGGCGACATTAATTGTGCTCACCTCTAATGTGCGGGGTGTGCGCGGAATGAAGGCTCGCACCGCTAATCGTGAAGTTCTTACGTATTAAGCCCCCCATTCACAATCCCTCATGCAGAGCATCGTATAGCATTTAAAAAAAAAGTATTATTCAGGATAGATACTACAACTATTTCTAGACATACAAAATTATTATATTTCAGAAACAATCATCTTAAACATTGTTTGAAAAAGAAACACATATAACGAAAGGTGGGAGGAAAAGACCCATAATAACTAAGTTGAAAGTGAATACACATTATAATAATATAATATAATTATTCAAACATAATTTGCAATTGCAATTATTATTAAAGCAATAGAAAGTATCATTTTATTCAATTACGTGGTTTGACCATTTTTTGTATTTCCACATTATGTTTGAAATAAATAAATAATAATAAATTGTAATTACAATGACATGTCAACAATGTTATTAATCATGGCTCTATTGAGAGCGATCGCTGACATGGACAATATTTTAATATCGCCGAGATGTGTATTATAAATTTGCTTCCTCTATAATCCCTGTCTTTCCGATGTAATCGAGGCGTAAAACACACATTTACGTGTGTTATACATTTAGTCTGACATTTTCCCTTTCACCATTGCGATTGCTAGTAGTTTTTCTCTGAATGCACGTGGCTTGATTGAGCTGTAGATCTACCTGGTGTACGTGAGCGCTGCAACAATGTATGTATATTTCATAGGAAATTATTAGACTACTTGCAGCTGGTTGTCATGCGCCAATAAAATTGTTGTAAATCATCCGACGAACACGGCAAAAATAAAGCAAACAGATTTAATAGTCACGTTTGAATTGGCGGAGCTCGCGACACGAAGTCGAGCACGTCCAATTTAAGGACGTGCCTATTAAATCTTGCTTTATTACTATCGTGTTGGTCGGACTACTTGTTTATGCGACGAAATATAATTTGGTGAAATGATCATTAAGATATTTCACACTAATGGCCTGATGTAGCTGCACCACATCGCCGTTTTTTATTTATCGAAAATCGTTAGATTAGTACCTACCAACATAATAATATTAAATCTTTAGTTTATTAGTATTTTGGGAATTTGAGACGTTGAAACTTCATGTAATTTTTATAGTGCTACACAAAATGGCCCTATATATTTTATGTAAGACAGCAGGTCAAGTGCGAGCGTGAATTTTGCGCCAAGAGTTCAGTATCTTTTCGATAAATAGGTTTATGCTTGCCAAAAGACACCTAAATCGTCTTCGCCATGGAACGTATTCACACAAATAAACTAGAAAAGGTGAACTTTAAATTGGTCAAATGCAATGACAACTGATATTTTCCAAATGTGTTTATAAACTTTTGTATATGATATTTATATATTAAATGAATACATATTAGGGATTAATAATAAAGGATTAGGGTCATGCGGTCCATCATTTAAAAAAACGGTAGCGCAGTGGTTGTTAACGTTTTTATGCGTTTCTAAGACAGATAGAAGCCGAATTTCGTAACGAATGAAACGGTTTAACATGTTGGGTGTCACTCATTTCGTTTTTATTTTTTACTTTAAAAAAAATATCATTTTTATTTTGGAAAAATATAGTTAAATATATTTTATTTATTTTTAGTTTTTTTAATGTAAAAAAAGTAACGTAAAGAAATAATATAAACGGTCAAACGCCGTCCAGTAGAGGCGTATTTGAGGTATTAAGATCCTAAACGCTGTCCTGCATGTAGAACCGTAGATGCGGCGCCTTAGCGGTAGCGACATTTGGTCTCCTCGGTCTAGTCGTCACACGACCACAGGTTAATAAGAGTATTGTGTTTATTCACATCAGATACGACAAGAACTCCTCGGTTCTCAGCTGCAGAGGGTCAATTTCGTGCGAAACTGAGTAGGTATCCGTCGATATCCGTCATTCATAGCCGTTTATGCCTGCGGTTGCTAGGTTACCTGATTTCGATATATGTGTTTTTAATATAATATGTAAATTGCTTTTTAATGGGAGTTCATTAAGAGCACTTACCCCAAATTTACACAAATTACCAGTCGCCACTTATTTTTGACTTCAATCACTGACAAAACCACAAAGTCTCCGTATTATATAAACGTTGACATATGAAATTTGAAAGATTTATGACTCTTTTGGAGGGTTATTAACTTACCTAAAATTTGACACCTGGTCATGTTATTTTAAAAAATGTAGGTAATCTAAAAATCATAAAGCCATTTTGGCTTAAGAAGCGATAGGAGCCATCACGTTTTTCATCATGCCTCGGTGGACTGATTTCAACCACAACCTTGTCAACTCTTGCCATGACCATATTATACCAAGGTACCAAATTTCTGTGTCTGTGTACCGGATTAAGCGTTTGGGCGCTATCGTGGAGGAATATATAGGTACAGACAGACAGACACACAAACATAATTCAATCTGCAAATGTGCTTAATCGTCTCGGGGGGGCTCAAAACGGATATTTTCGTCTCCATCTCGATTTTTTTAGCGCGTTTACAATACTTTCCCTCCTGGTCGGTTGGTTGGCCGGGAAAATAAAACTAAATAGTAATTTACTATAAAAAAAAATAAGAAATCTATACAAGTAGTAAATTACGTAAAAGAAATAAATACCCGTTGTGAAAATGGGGCCCATATGGTCTGTTGGTAGAAAAACATAGTCTACGAGTATATTGGTAAATTATCTTCTCAGAATATAAAATATCACTTCATGAGTAACTATTAAACCTATATTATTATCTGTGTTTTGGCGATTTTACAAAGTGTAACGCATCTATATTTTTACTTTGAAATATACGTTTGCTGATCTGTGCCGCGACATCCACCTCATAACTCAGATATTAAATGATCATTGTTCCATCTAATGGAGAGACCCTGTCATGGTTTGTATGCGCCATATTTAAGAGGGTTTTATTTGCTGAAAACTCCTTTATTATGTCGACAGCAGCGACGAGGTATTACTGTTGTTGTTAGATGGTTGGTTGAAATACGGGGAAAGTTTTGTTTGTCCAAAGTTTCTATGCTTGACTTAATTTCGTGAATTATATGAAATAAAAGACTATTGTGGTTTTTTTACATTATACATAAGACGAAAACTGGGTTTAAGACAGGAGACGTAACACGTCAATGGCCTTAGGATGAACTTAGGTAAATGGATACGAGACCTGTAAAGAATTGAATACAACTGTAACCACCCGGGTGAGTATAAAACCGAGTGCAGCTGTGGGTTGGCTTACGATGGACTAATAATGAAACCCATAGCGACTCGACTGATAGAACATATCAAAACTGTTTAAAAAGTTCAGCGTCAAATATTTGAACACATATTTGACGAACACAAAGGTGAACACATATTGGATAGCGGAATGAATCCTTGGGTACAATTTCAATATTTTCAAAATCCATTTTATATTACCGATTCGGGAAGCCAATGAAATAAGAAGAACTGCGAACTACAATAGAGACGTAAGTTTCAAACTGCCTGTTACGTGGAAACCTCTTTTCATAATGTCATTATTGCTAATCGCCGAATGCAAAGATGCGAAACTAGAAACAGTAAGGGATGTGTATATGGTACTGCCCTCCGGTATAATCTGCGTAGTAAAATTAGCTGTATGCGACTAGCGTAGTAATAGCGGATTATAACTGGTAAGTGTCTAGCAGAATAATAGCGGATTATAACTGACAGTAATTTAATGTACCCTGGGTAACGTTGGTTGTAACATCGCCGAAACGTTGGGTGCTTCAAACTTCACGCGGTAAAATCCGTCTTTTGTTTTATTTGTAATAGTTATAATAAACAATAAATTTCGAGAAAACTTATGATTTCTTGTTTATTTCGTTTTTACATTTTATCAGACCTATCAGATCTATGTAGTCCGACAGGTCGTTGTTGTTTTTTGTTATATGTCAACGGGTAGGTACACGAATCAAACAAAACTTGGATAAAACGTAGTTTTTGCAAAGCATCAAAATATAAATTTAATTCAAAATTTAGATAAAAAGCTGACGTTCGATCAACACATCAACTGTATTGTTAGCAAGGCGTTGAGGACACTGGGTTTTGTTAATAGAATATGTAAACCATTCTCGAATATTAACATCTTTAAAACGCTTTACTTTTCCTATGTTCGTAGCACCTTAGAGTTCGCATCGCAGATTTGGAATCCGCAATATGGCGTGTATAAAAATAGGGTGGAGGGCGTCCAAAGACGTTTTACTAGATACCTGGACTATCATGAGCACTTGGGACTTGGAACCTACGAGAGCAGGCTGAACTATTTCAGTATGTGTTCACTGGAAGACCGCCGCACAGCGGCTGATATGATATTATTGCATAAAATAATTCACAACAAAATTGATAGCCCTCATTTGGTAAATAAACTGTCGTTGTTAGTTCCACCACGAAGGGTTCGCTCTCCTCGTACGTTCGAAATCCCTCGTGTGAATACTAGTTACGCCCAAAACTCTGTTATGCACCGCTTGATGACCACATATAATAGACGATTCGAAGATATCGACATTTTTTACCTGAATCAACCTAAATTCAGCGAAGCTGTCCTTAGCTCACTAGGCGTCTAGGAAGTGATTACACAGTGAATATAATTTGAATATCTATATCCTATCCTATATATATCCCATCCCTCTCCTTTCCTATCCTTACAATAGTTCAATTGCAATTTAATTTAATTTAGTGCAATGCAATTTTTGATCTACCGTATAAGAAAATAATGTAGGAAACAATTAATCGGCCAGCGAAACTGTGTATTAGAATAATTAGTAATAATTAATGAAGCGCTGTATGTTTCCCGAAATAAATAAATAAATAAATAAATAAAACATGTTCATTCGAGTACATGTTCAAAATTGTGTATCTCCAACAGTACTCCACAAAATCTAGAACTTCATAAACTTTAGTGACCCATTTTTTTTTCAATAAGTTATATAAATAATACGTAATATCGCCGTGTATTTTTGAGCTAGCAATGGGCTCCCAATCTAACCGATCCATTGCCTTATTAGTCGATCCATCGATAAGATGTTGATCGATAAGCACCCCCAAGCGACGCACGCCTGTTAAATCGATCCTTAAGCCGCGCTCGCATTAACGACCAAATAAATATCGGCACAAAGCCCGAAATTGCAATAAATCGCCGGCATTTACGAGCTAACAACGTCTCATTTCTCGTATTTCATTCTTGAATTCTCCACTTTAGAAGTACCCTCATTACACACTCTCTCGTTTGATCCCGCGTCGTTAGCTAAAGCCTGCCACGGCAATAAATGTAGCTAATTATTGTGAAGCTTAATTGGCTGGTATTCGCCGTGCTGCCAGCCATACAACCCGGCCGGGCGAGAAAGGAAATCGTGCCTTCTTTCTTACGAGTATTACTGCAATGAGTATTGTTACTAATGCCATTAGTGCGATACTTGAGATATACAACGCTTTGGTTATGGCTTTTATAGCATAATGTCGATGCCGCATTTTACCACCGCTTCCTGTAAAAATAAGCGAAGTTGAGGTAGCGATTTCTGGGGCCCTTCTGGGCCCTATAATCACCCCCTTAAAGCCACATTAATCAACGTTCAACTATGTAAATATCACGATGTTCCACCCTGAAAGAAGAATGCCTCAGGTAGCTGAGAAGTTGTTGGGCCCAATTGTTGTTAATACTGTTTGTTGGGACCAATTTGTAATGAGTAGCGACCTTTAACGGCTTAGAAAGAACGACTAGTGAAACCGACCCACTATTACAGCGAACCTATTACTGCCCTGGTGAGCAGTGTTGTCAAGTCAGCTGAAATTACAACCTTTGACCTCACATCCGTAACTCGAAAAGACATACGGCTACTATATCGCCGATTAGGTTACCTCTACGGCCCTCCTCGGATATATAATTTCTTGAAAAAAAAAATACATTTTAAAACACGTGACACGATAAAAACGTGTCTCTTTACTTTTATATACCTCGTTCCTAGTGGCTTCGTGCAGCTTAGGCCTGATGGCCTGTTTAGGTTTCTTAGGTTTACGGATCAGCTCAAATCCGGTAGCCTCCTCGAAAAGGCACGTAACCTGCAAGGGTTACTCTGTGAACTCTGCTGTGAATACTGCATGCGGCTGTAACCTGCAGTCACAGACAGCTAGGATAGGAAGTGCGGATCCGTAAAAACACCTCGGCCGGACTGGGCGTTTTATACACCAGGCTGCATCCGCCGATCGCTTGCGCGATCCGTCGAATAACCAGGGGAGCGGGGGTAGTGATTTTGTTCGGTAAAGGATATTTCGGATCCGCGGCAAATTCGAACTAACTAAGAATTACCACTATCGTCAGGTAGAGGCTACGCAAGCGACCTCGAATCTGTGACCTGACTAAGGGATAGAAATATCCTTCAAAATATGGTGGTACTATCCAGAAATCAGATCAGATGAATGAACGGGCAAAGGAGCCACTGACATAACTGATGAACAGCCGGGAGGTGTTAATTACAACGGGCCAACCCTTCATCCCAGGCTGGTATAACGATATATGAGCGTAGAAGACTTTAGACATTGACAATCCACTATCTAGCTCCGCCAACTATCCCGCGAGAATCCATCCCATACCACCCGGTACCGGGTAGTTAACCCAGCGGGCAGACCAAGCGCCCTCGCTACCAGTTATGGCCTCCGGCCTCTCGACTGGTTACGAGATCGAGGTCGATTGCACGGTCCTCCACCTAATGTAAGCGAAGATTCAGTTCGAATCATCGCGGACCAAGGCAACTTTTGCCCGAATCTCGAGTGAACACTCGAGATCGGGTAGCCGATTAGTCGCCTTAAGAGCGCCAGTCAGAATTAACAGTCTATTGGCTGACGCCGCAGAATGCGCAAACCGTCCAGGCATACCTGAAGAACGACTCCTAGGGGAAACTGACCCACAGGGCACAGAGTTTTACTCAGGCTCGAACTTCTAGTAGGAGGCTACCGGATATGTGTTGACCCGTGAGGTAGGCCGACCCTAGAATACACTGGGTCATATGGACCAATTGCACTGGGCCCATTAGCTCCTATGACTAATGACCATGTAGCTATTGGCCAAATGAGTCATTGATATGAGCTGAAATTTATATCACGAGTATTAATTAACATAAAAAGCCGAACAACGACGCATACTACCAACCATTAGCGGCACCGTCGGTAATTAAGGAGCATATCCGCTATTTCTATTTCCAAACGATTAAATGTATGTGGCTTAACCTAGTTTAAAAGGTATAATTAGGCTTTATAACGATTAAAAGTGTTTATTTTTTTCCGAGGCAAGTATATGTTTTTTCCTTAGAATCTTAAATGAAAGGGAGAGTTTGATGTTTTCTTATCATGTATTGCTTTTTAATGACAGCTACACCACTTTAAATTGGTCCGCTATAATTAGTTCCACGTTATATGAGTACAAGTTCCACAACTCCTAGTTAAATAAGGAAGACGTCTTCCTAAATCATGACGCAGAAAAAATAACACAATGAACTAGAATTGCCGTAGTAGCACGATTATAACTTTACAGCATAATTACTATTACTTCCATCTTCCCACCTGCCTGCATATCTTTATAGGGATACGTGTGTCGTAAAACTGATACGACTTGTGGAAGTCGTTTAATCGACCAAATAAGAGTGCTTTCGCATTATCAACTTGTGTAATCGCTTTGAGCAGCGGCCGCACAACGGATGTACCTGCTTACTCGTATAGCGCGATACATTTCTCCTCTCCCACAAACTTATTTTATGGTCTAATAATCGTCGAGAGTCAATCGCCCATAATTGCCGTTTCACTGCGTATTTGCTGAATGCTTGTTTTGATTATCCGTCTATAAGCGACGCGTCAATATAGCGAATACAGAGAAAGTGGTGGTAGTTTTAGTAGTGGAGCAAGATGCGCGGTGGAGGTCGGTAGTTCATGAAGCTGCCTTAAGTATCTGTGGTTTTCAGTTATCGTATCTAATTTATTCTTTATTTCTTCTTCTTCAGATCGTTACATCTCCGCTGCAAAGATTGGCAATCGTTATTAGCTATTTTATTGCAGCCAGCGGCATTTACGGCGTAAACGCATAAAAGCACTGCCTACCCAGTCGCCAATAACTGCTATACATATATTTGTATTATAATTGCACACATTCGCTGTCTCATACTATGCGTCGCGACTCTATATTCGCCCCGCTCGAGCGCAAGTAGCGTATCTTTGCAGCAAAGACTGATACTAGAGGTGCCTAGTCAAGATTTTTTTTTTATTTATTTATCCTATTTTTTATAGTTACATAAAAAAAGGTTGCGTTCATTTTTTTACACATTTTAAAAGAATACATATGATGAAAATCGCGAAAGGGCATTAACTTGTCAGGATTAAATCACCCCACTAGGTATACGCCTGTGTTGGGGTGATGGATACAAAGTTCTGTGGTATTATTTGCTGAGCCTGTACGCCTTGCCTGCTGTCCTTCTTCTGTCTCATAAAAAACAATACGTAATATAATTTAGCATAATATAATATAAATAATATAATATAACATATTACAATATAATATAATATCATATAACATATAAAATAATGTATCATATTTATATATAATATAGTATAACATAATAAAATATAACATGTTATAATCTGTATATCTGTATATCCATAATTTACATCGATATATCCTATAATTTGTGGTTAGAAATAAAATATTTTAATATATCATACTTTCGCATTCATCTCTAGTATAATTTGAGAGCCAATGAGACACCCGTCTCTTGAACTGGTTGTCGGCTATGTTTAAAATCTGTCCTGTGTACGAGTTAAATATATTATAAAGTTTAGGTCCGAGATATGCGTAGTGTCGTTGTCTGTATACAGTCCTCATTTTTGGGTTGAATCTGTTTGTCTTTGTGTCTAGTGTTGTGTTTGTGCTCTGGTTTGTCTTTATCCGTGTTCCTCATGAGGTCCCTCCGATAGCGCACCAGAACAGCGCGTATGTATAGTTGGCGTACGTCAAGTACTTTAAAGTCTGTAAATAGGTCGTCTGACGGGGAGCGATATGGCTTCTTGTTAATGACTCTGAGCAAAGCCTTTTGCGCTTTGACCAGTGGGTCAAGATTTGTTCTTGCCATACCGCCCCAACCGATTTCTCCGTATGTAAGTAGAGTCTGCGCCAGTGCATAGTAAACAGTCCGTAGTAGGTTAATGTTGAGTATGCTTCTTATATTTTTAAATATATAAATCAACTTTCTAGTCCGTTTAGTCATAGCCTCAATGTGTTGTGTCCATTTTAGATTTTGGTCAATGACTATTACTAGATATTTTATTGTGTTCGTGCGTTCAAGTGGTAAACATGTACAGTTCATGTAGTCGCATTTATGTAACGTAATATGGTGGTTAGTATTGGGATGATGTCTATTGTCGATGCTAAAGGTCATATATTTAGTCTTGTACTCGTTTAGTGTCAAAAGATTATTGTCAAGCCATCGTTTAGCCAGCTTCAGTCCCGCAGTCGCCCTGTCAAACGAAGACGTCCATGTGTCGCCGTAGAATAGCAAAACAGTGTCGTCGGCGTAGGACAGTACGAAGCCCTGAACTGGAAGCTGGCATAGGTCATTTATGTACACTAAGAAGAGTATTGGGCCCAGTGTGCTACCCTGTGGGACCCCATAGGAACACGGCAGGGATTCACTTGTCTCGCTGCCAATTTTAACAAGCTGCGTGCGTCCAGTTATATAGCTACGAAACCAGTCCAACTCTACGTCTAAAACTCCGAGTTTCTCAAGTTTCGTGATTAGTCTATCGTGAGGTACTGTATCGAAAGCTTTAGCCAAGTCGAGAAAAATACCTACGCATACATTTACACGTCACGCATACACTTACATTATTTCTTGCATATATAGATACGCTCGCATGGTCCTTGTCATACTGACGTCACCAGGCCCTATGGATTGATTTACAAGCAAGCACTGTTTTTTATGCAGCGGATTGCTGTAAATAGGGGTTTGTGTCTTCGCTGCGCCATACCGCTTACTCACTTCCGCGGCCATTAAAAATGAAACCTTAAATAACACTTTTATTTCTCTTTTAAAAATCCCTTTATTTTCGGTCGTTTCTTCGTTCCGTATCTGATAAATATACATATTCTCAAGTGTGTCATTTATTTTAGTCCTGATGTTTTAGTCAATTATTTTCACCTAAAAGATGTTTTCTTAGTCTTTATTAATTTGGTGTGCATTAACAAAGATCATTATCAACGTGAAGTTCGATTATAATATACGAAGAGCTTCATCAAAGAATCAGCATAATATTTCCTATTTTAGTAACGCTTATTGTGGAGCCATTCCTACACTTGATGAGATATACTTAATACTTTTTTATCTGTCAGTAGTGTGGGAATAGCGAATACAAAATGTAATGCTGATCTTGAACACGAAGCACGACAATAATATTTTTTTTGAATTAATAAAATTATTCTTCAGATTTTCTTCCTGCGTCTACTCCTGTTTCACTTTCTTAGGCCGGCGAAGCTGAACTAATCGCACCACACATCCGCCTCTTTAGGAAACCAACGTATACCTAACCAACCACGACTCTGCCAATTTCCTGTGTTACAGCAAAGCAGCAGCGCCGTAGACAAAATGCCTGATAACTCGAGGCGGCAGTGTAATTTTCGAGAGTGCTTTCGGTGCACAACATCAGAATTATTTAAGGCGGAAGCCTCAGAATTAAAATGCGACGCGAATATAGGAAACTCGAAGTGAATTCGGAGTACGATGGCGTCAGAGAAGATGGAATATTTTAAAACTGATATGAGAGGCTGCACTAGAGATTTAGATTTCTCTGCACTAAGAAGGTTAAAATGATAAAGAAAACGGCGCCCAGAGCGGTCCGTGCACAGAAATATTAACTATATAATGATAGACGAGGAATTGTATGGAATATGTATGGAATCAGTGATATTGAATGTTTCTTACGTCTTCTTGGTGATGGCATTATGTCGTCTTAGCTACTCTCACTGAGAGAAAAAAATCAGCAGTAGAAATGGTAAAACGGAAAATGCCAGACCAATTGTATTACACACTTAAGGCTATTTATAACCTCTCATCAACAAAAAATGATTGTAATGTGTTCAGCGTTTTCTATATAGGTTTTCCGTTTCTTTATTTCACCATAACTTCTAAACGCTTAAACCAATTTAGACGTGTGTGGTGGTATCGTTAGCATCGTTATGTCATTCCAGGTGTCACATAGTATCTAAACTTTCCAAATGTCAAATGTAGAATATAATAAAATAGAATACCTTTATTGTGCTATAAAAACATAACCTAATGAATATTACACTGGTTAAAAAAAAGGGACAATTTATGTACAAATGGCGGACTTATCACTATAGCGATATTTGACAGTCAACCATTTGATAAAATACTTCCTAATTTTCACCGTACAATACACAAAGAAGTAGTAAAGTTTAAATTTAAAATAAACTTATAGAAATATATGTCAATAACTTATGCTAAGGTTGCCCAGGGAAGGATAAAGAAGAGGACAATGTGAGGTATTTAGTTAGTGGCTGTGTAAAAATAAATGTTTCTTTAACAACTTTTTGAAAGTATGCAACGAAGGTGCATGCCTGATAGATTGAGGGAACTGATTCCATAAACGAGCAGAATGGACCAAAAGAGTGCGTGTAAACAGAAGAATGATGTATCGGAATGGCGAGTGTGATAGGCTTGATCGAAGTGGAATACCATGTGCTCCCAAAGGGTGTACATTTTCCTTGAGATAAGAGGGTGACGTGGGGTTATTTAGTATGTTGTAGAGTAGCGACAACGTATGCAAATTTCTTAGATCGCGATTAGAAAGCCAATGATGTTGCACATGAAAGCAACTAACGTGGTCGAACTTTCGCAAGTTAAAAACATACATGAGAAAGATATTTTGCATACGCTCCAGCTTATTCAAAATATAACAAACATCACCGTAGTTAAGTATTGGCTTTAAGAGTGTGGACACAATCATTTCTTTATGTGACATGGGGAGAAATCTTTGAAGCCTATGAAATTGGAGACTTGGAGACTATGAAAACCATGGAAAATGCGACGTCTTACTTGGTTTACTTGATCTTGCCAAGAAATATGTCGATCTATTAGAATTCCAAGGTTCTTAACATTCTTAGTATATTCGGCAATTTTTCCATTTACACAAATTTGATGACGTATCTATTTTTGTCAATGTTTATTTGCCGCCTATCACAATTGCTTGCGATTTATTTGGATTTATAATAATACCATGTTTTATAACCCCAGCAGATATTTGATCTAAATCGGAGTTCATTTTAGCCACGGCTGTTCAAAGGTCATCTGGCCTGGCATGATAATAGATTTGAAGGTCGTCAGTGTAAAGATGGTATGATCAGTGGCGTGCCCAGGGTTCGTAAATAGGGCAAGCCCGACATACCTTTTTGTGTTTTTTTACGCTTTTTATAGTAAAAAAGGGGTACCTCTTTACTCTTTAATCTTCAGTTTGAAATTTACTGCTTGGGTCGTACATTCAATAAAGCACACTGAAGGCATGCTACTGCAAGACAGAATTTAACATATACTTATCAGCAGTCGCATACCTCTAGTGGCTTTAAAGGACTCTCTTGCGTCGTTGCGTCTCAAACGAGGTGCTGAGTTATTTTGTAGATTGTTTTCATAAATTTGATCAAATTCATATTGAAATTCAACACGTAACCAAGTCTGAAATTCCTTTATTTTGTTTTCCTTCATTAATTCCTATAACCCACATCGACTTGTGATTTTTGAAGAATGTTGTACAAGCTCTCAGCTTTTTCAAAAATTCGGCGGAAAACAAGGTGAAAAAATTTAAATGGAATGATCGCATCGAGTTTTCAAAATTCTCCGCTGCTAAAACCGTATCCCCGTCCCAGTCCTGCGGGTTGTTACATATGTCAGAAAACAAAATAATAAGAATACATTACTGACCACAAAGGACAATTTCCTCCATTTTTTATCAGGCACTAAAAACCACAAATCAATTGAAATTACACAATAAAAAATTAGCCCGACGCGACGTCACTCGCACATTTAAATCCAAACTAATTATAATGAAGTCGCGCTTTCTGTTGACACGTTCGCATTCACAGTTCGCATTCAACGTCATGGCTAAGCAAGCCCGGCTTAGCTCCCGATACAAAAGTTGTATATAGACATATATTGTTTAGCGTAATTTGCCACAGGTGCGAATGAGAGGAACACTGATTTTGAAAGCCGCATTGAAAGCCCAATATGTGCGAGCGAAACAGCAATCGCGCCCTGTAGATAATTATCGCACCTGTCGATAACAGTTTTTTTCTCGCGTGGAGCGAGCTGTGCGCGTTAGATGGCAGTAGTAGCGCTAGCAAAATGATTTATTTAATTGTTTTTTTTACGAATTGTGTTATTAATTTATTTAATCGTTAATTTGGAAGTATAGGCAAGCCAGGCTTTTCGGCTTATATGAAGAGACCGCCACTGGGTATGATGATGTTAGGCCCTTAGCAATAGGGTTGATAAAAATTGAGAAGAGTAACGGCGATAAAACTCCTCCCTGCGGAACGCCGGCCGTAAGCTCAACCAGGTCCGATTTAATGTCGGCAGTTTTGACACACTGGCGGCGTCCACCTAAGTAGGTGTCAAACCATGTAATAACCCTTTCAGAGACATTGAGAGCACGCAGCCGTTCTAGAATAAAGTTAAAGTTAACTGAGTTAAATGCACTACTAAAATCTAGCAAAGAGAGAAGAGAATTATGTCATATATAGCGCATCTAATGTCATCAGTGACTTTGACAAGATATTATTATCCAAATGCTAAAATGTCAATAAATTAAGATAAGTTATCGTGTTCATTATGAAATGAAAGGTCTAATTGAGTAGATCATAGACATCATGATTATTAAAGAATGCGCAAACGTATTTAAGCACTGGATGTTTACAAAGGTAACACGCGTCAATGCGACCGTAACGGAGCATTCGTAAATTGAATTTTGTTTCAACGAATATCGTTTCAATGAAGAACTTTATTCCCTAAAAACGTGCTTTTCTTTTCTATTTTCTTTCTTTTCTTTATATAGTTAATATTTCTTTTCTGTCCGAACAAATGGTCTGTGATAATTATAAATACAAAAGTTCTCTGTTTGTACCGCAGGGCGGTCGTGTTTTTTAATTCGTTTACATTATTTATCACATTAGTCTCGTTACTTGATTGTCGCAATCCGTATTTACAGAATATAATCCTTCACAAAATCGATTCTTCACGTTACACCCCGAACGCGCTGTCACAAAAAACTGAGCGACCTTCGCGGTCGGTCGGTTCGATCGCAACAAAACTACGACGAGCGCCGCTCTCGCGGTCAGCGCCGCGCCGAAGACGCGACTTGGCAGCGTAATAACTTTTGAATCGCGGCTTTTTAATAGACGCAGCAGCGGATATTGCCTTCGAGAGAGAGACGGCAAATTGAGGCGGCTCAAGCCATTTGTGGTCACGGAGAAAAAGAACCGAGAAAGAGTGCACTCGTTAGAAATCGATCGGGCGAAAAGGGTTTATTATAAAAGCTCGTTCGTTAGACGGGTTTTACACATTCAGTCTGGCATCACTGGTACCTTGGATCATGAACTGACTGATGGACTGATAGAAATTATTGAAATGTATGAAAATCCATCAGTTCCGTCCATCAGTCAATGCGATTAACGATCAGTCTCCTGTCAGTGTGCCCAAGGTCGCGGACTGAACTGATGCCAGATTGAACGTGTAACGGGGTCTTAGATCGAGTTCTTCTTCTCGGATCATATCAGTTTATGATATGAAAACGTTTGCATGCTCGGTAGCGAATGGTTTCGTCCAGCTTTGGCCATAAGATCCATTGTGGTCTCAGGTCGGCTCAACTCACGATTCAGCTTCTATTCAGTAGCCTCCTCGTGTGAGGGACTATCCCGGCTGGTGGATCGGTTTCCCCTGGGGGATTGCCCCGGCGCTACTGGACGGTTTGCGCCCCGTGCGGCGTCAGACAATCGGTTGTTCACCCTGACTAATTACTGAAGGAGTGTAGAGACTATGGACATATACTATCTCCTAATCAGCGAGGGTGGATGTTGACCTGTTGTCATGCCACTCTTGAAACGAATTATAGGCCACCCGGTCCTGAGTAGCATTACGGACAAAGGACGCCCAGGTCCGCGAAAAATTCATCTTGAATTACCGCTGTAAAACAACAGGTCCCGTAACCAGTCGGGTGGACTCGTTACGGGACCAGACGGAGATGCCCTGCCAAAACTGGTAGCCAGTTGGCGAGGTGGCCCGCCGGGTTATCTTCCTAGTGCCTCGCAGAAAGGCGTTGGACTCTGGCGGGTTCGTGGCTTTGCTGGGCGGTATATTTGTATCGTCCCAAAGTCTTCTACGCTCACCCCACGAGAAGAGAACGATCATTATCGTTAAAACTTCCTGGTGCGATGGGTTCGCCCGTTGTAATCGACATCTCCAAATGTTCGGTTTGATACAAAATCGATTTGGTAGCCGGTCAACATTATTCCTTGTAACGAAAATCTACCGAATGTCACGACGCGATTCCCGGAGTGTAATTAACCGAGAGCAACCAACCGACTAAATACAGATAGCTCATACGTGTAAAATTCTAGGTAATGAGGTTATTGCGGCGGCAAATAAAATTTCTGGGTATAATGAGTGGAAAAGCGAGGCACAGAAGTATAACCCAGAAATCTATATATATAATATATAAAAATGGATGTTGGTGTATCTGTCTGAGCTGTTAATAGACGTCGACACCGTTTGACTGATCACCATAAAGGTTAGCACATACATATGTATATGAATTTTGTTATGAAGGTTTTTATGTTATCTCATTTGTTGTAACTTGCCACTAGACGGCACTGCAGCACATCAATTTCTATACCGTTCATTATGTCAATTGGTATACATAGGTATTTGAGTTCGGATATCAATTTTCGCGCTATCCATTTTGTTGTGTCATCGTGCTAATCAGCTCATTCAACATTTCTTGCAATGATTCGCTCCTCTATAGCGAACACATACAGGTATTAAAGTGCTATGTTCTCGCTATGTGGCTCAGTATGGCTATCCTGTGGCTACAGTCCGTCATGTAAACCTATGCGGAACAAGTCCGCAGCGTCAAATCCCATAATTGGATCCGCGTTACACAGGCAAATCTACGCACCCCCTCGCAAAACCGGTTATACGGAGCCCGACGTAAGCGGGTACGAAGGGTTCGGATTCGGTGTTAATCTCACTTGATAATATCTATGCAAATCATTTCAATATTTCGGCGGTTTCGTTCCGCGCGAGCCGTGCGGCCGCAGCCTCGTTGACAGGTGATGGGGGCCCTGGATCGGGACATTCCCGCCTCAGTTTGCTCGCTCCCATAAAATACATTATTCATCCAGGGCATGTTTGCGATCAGATCGACTGCTGCTCCAGCGCCAAGTTCGCGCCGGGGATACTTTGCCTTTTAAATTCACACTTCATGGGGCCTGTGAAATCTATCCGGAAGTGTACAGGTCGATATATCGCTGTTGTTGGAATATCATGGAATGATCGAATTCGAAATTGAGATATTAACCTATAATTCTCGCAGAGGTCTAAAATTAGTCTCGAAGCTATTCACGGTGCGAGTATATCGTCCGATGGATCTTCTCGCGCGCACTCATTGCGCTTATGACAATGAGGATGTGTTCGCACAACTTGTTGTAGATGGCGATAGCGGTAACTGAACCATAGAGGTGTGAAAAATCCAGCATCCACACGGAGCTCTGGCAATTTACCGCCGCAGTACTCCCAGACGCCTGCCACAATTTCAAGTCATAATATTAAAAACCGACAAAATGTCAATTTCTTAGAAATTACGTGGAAGTTTCTTCAAGTGGTGTCTTTCAATTTTGGCCTTGAAAATCAGCTAAGTGGCTACGAGGAAAGACTGCTGCTTTCTAATTTGTAACGCTGCCAGGTGGCCGACTTAGCATTCCTAAACAAACTTTCAAATTAAGAAGTTAATGCCTATTGTTTGCCGAAAATATATTTTAATTTCACAAGTAGAAATCTTCGAAACCCGGACATATAAACCTCCTTTAGGTTTTCTTATCTGTACAACAACTTTTATAATGATAATCCTGACAATATATTTCATGATAGTTTAAGTTAATTCAAAGAAATATCTTTTTACATACTGTGATTTTCATCTACGGGTACAATATTTACATTTTTTAATTTTCTTTTTTCCAATTTTACTTTCGTTGTTGGTGGTCGTTAAATTATTCTTTTATTGTTCAATTAACTGAGCTCTTTGACGGGAGAAATATTTGTCCTTTTTTATATAACTGCAATGGCGAAAATAGTACCTAGTATTGTACCCTTAGATAGTGTTTGGCTAAAAAGAAAAAAAATAATTGTAAGAACAGAACTACAATACATAGAACATATTTTTTTTATTTATTAGGCAACATTACAGCTTACAACTAATTTGTTAACTAAATTCAAATTACAAAAGTCGTAATTTAAGAACATAAACTTGCGGGGGCTTGCGCGGGGTCGGGAAGTACAGTAATACACTTTTTGTTGGCGTCTACTTACCTAGTGATATGCTCTGACATTTTTAGTACTGCATCTTGTGTTTCCCATTTTTGGATCTGAAGCCGTATTGGTTTTCGGATGACATGTGATTGGTTTCTAGATGATTACAGAGTTGTGTAATTACTATTTTTTCCAAAGTTTTTGCTAGGGCATCGGGTACTGGTATCGGTCGATAATTTGAGGGATCAAACTTCGGTCCATATCTGTCACCTGATACTTGATAAGAAAAATATTTTTTCGGTTGATTATGTTTAAAAAAAAAAAAAAAAATGATAATATTATACACATTCACAAGTATATGTGCACAGTAAGAAACCTTTTTAGGCTACTTAACTTAATTTATTGGTCTATTTAGTTATATATTAATCTATATATTTATTTATTTTACTTATCTATAAACTTAAATATGTTCTTTTTCTTTATTTAATATTAGTTCTTTATTTATATACACATTTATATACTATAATAACCTTAAAATTTATAAGAATGAATGAGCGATCGGAATGAATGAGACAAAAAAAAAAAAAAAAGAAAGAAAGTGAAGTCACTATGATTAAAGTCTTAAATACTATCACCCCAGAACAGATATACAATCTAGTGTTGGGATAAAATCCACACAAATGCAATCTTATCTGCTTCGCAAAAATCAATTGTATTGTTTTTGGATAATTTTATAAAAAAAAAATAAAAATAAATAAACTATATTATACAAAGGATTTTCAGACGGTATTAATAATATTACCTTATCAGTCACCTCAAGAACAAGTCTTTATAGACTCGTGGAAATTCGTTATTCCCAAAACGGCGAAATTCTTTTGTCAATCCATAATTAGCTATAGAATTATTAGATGAGATAGAGACCTCTGGTATGAGAATCACTTAAACTACATAGTCATGGTGGCTTACGAATTTGTACATCAGCACTCTTTAGACTTTTATTGAATCATTTCATGATACATACATATGACATATTTCGAATTCCTATCCGTCACTAAACCTGTGACGGTTTTCTCATACATAAGTACTTGATCGCATCATCGCTAAGACACCAGATCCAATTGAATCGGGATCGTCACCCGCTCGCACGCCACTAAATCTAGGAAATAAATGAGGATTATAAATGGGCGTCATAAATTGAATAGCAATCCGGCGGTACAAAAACACGAAAAGCTCCGGGGCTCACGGACGGGTGATAAAGCTATTTAGATTAACGATTAAATTCGACGACGAAAAAAAATGGTGGACGGACGCGACGGACGGGCCCCGAAAGTTAGCCGACGAGTCTGACCCGAACGTGACACGCTCACAATATCCTTCCCACCCTTCCGCTTTTTATGGCTCACCGCCGCGGGGCGGGATCGGGAATAAAAGGGAAAGGACGAGATATCGTGCCGTTTCGGGGCACCCGCAATTCTATAAAAGTGTTTTTGTTGGCTACACGCAGAATATGTAAAGCACGCGGAGCAGAAAGGGCCGCTTCTTATAGCGGAATAATCTCAATTACGATGATTACAATCTCATAATCACACATACGTTTAATTGATTTATATTCTGGCCAGTTTGAGTGGACTACGAGTGGATTTCAATTTCAATTTCAATTTATTTGCAAAAAATCTTAACAGATTGTAGAAACGTAATATCTAGGTACATGAAAATACAGTCTATTAGTCCGTTTCTACAATATCCAATTTACTTCATAATTGCTTTTATGACATGTCGATATGCAACATTTTAGTACTGGCGATACTAATAATCATTTTTAAGATGTACTTACTAAAACCACAAATCAGAAAAAGTCGGAATAATTCAAAAATGCTACTTAAAATTGACAAAAAAATTAGCCAAAAAAAAAAATACATTTAAAATTTCAAACTTCTCGATCGAATAAAAAGCTTTTTTCAATAATAATTGAATAAGCTTTCCACTTGAATTGATTTTAAAATTTCCGGTAGCCTCTTAAAGTAATATGGCCCGGAGTATTTTGTGTCTTGCCTTGCTGTGTTTAGGTTAGTAAATGGTATTTAAAAAAAAAAAATATTTCTCTTATTTTTAGTATGTGTATCTGAAAACTTTTTATATTGTGTTTCTTTATTCTTAAAAAACTCAGTCAGTAACTTAAAGAGATAGAGTGAGGTTAAGGTGATGATTCTTAGTCTTTTAAAAATGGGTCGACACGTCTCTTTCCTTTTTACCTTTGCAATTATTCGTACTGCTCTCTTTTGGAGTATAAATATGGGTTCCCTATGACAAGCATAACAATTTCCCCAGATTGTAATGGCGTAACTTAGGATAGCTTCAATACAGCTGAAATAAACATTTCTAGTGTGCAATTCATCCAACGACCTTCTTACAATACTCAAAGCATAACATGCCCGACTTAACCTACTTTCGAGGTTTTCACTGTGGAAAATGATAAATAGCAGCATCTAAAATGTTGACTGCAGAAAGGGAATTATCATCTTTTACTTTTAAAGTAGAAACAAAGATAGTGTACTAAATAATATTCATAGGTAACCCTACCTATTAGTAAAAAACCTTACTTTGCTTTATCCGGGGAATGGATTATTTCTTCTAAGGCGGCCTCTTAAACTAGCGAATGTTGACAGTCAACTGCTCTGCATACTTCTTTTTTCCTTCGCCAGGCAAAACAATTCGGCGACACTCGTAATCCCGGTCCATTCTCGAATGTTCCGCAACCAAGATTCCCGTCCTGCAACGTTTCTCGCCGTAATGATTAGCAAGAGTTTGTACCTGTTGTGCTTAAGCAAGTGACCCAGGTATGCAGCTTTGAGCTGTTTGAATGTCGGCCAAAGCATACGTTTTTGACCGACACGCCATAGAACTTCCTCATGACTTTTTGAGTCAAAAATATCGATGATATTATTATATATTAAATGATATAAGATAGATATTAAATGGATGATTACTGAACTGTAAATAGAAAGAATCGCGGTCTCGGATTGGTCGGAATAATTTTTATAACGCAAGCGAGCGTGAGTCGTGTCTTTTTGTGATAGACACGCCTGGTGTATCCTGAAAGCTTATCCCTTAATAATTCCACTAGTTCTAACGTACTATGTTTTATCCTTTCTATTTGCTAAGTACGCACCTGAGAAATTATGTATTTCCGCTCGAAGAATATCTGCAATCGAAAATTTAGTTAGTATTACGGGGGTGTTTGTGAGACGATCTACCCATCAGCAAAGCAGCCAAGGAAGAATAGGAAGAAGCGGTGTTTCAATGCATTCGTTTTTTTAATTTCTGGCTTTATCCATACTTTGTCTAGGTCTTACTCAGGCAGCCATCCGTTTAAGTCCTGACCACGCCCCATTGGGAGCGGACATCGAATTTTAGCATTCTGCTAAATTTCTTTAACAAACGAGAACCGGGGTATCAACACGCCTACGCCTGCAACATTCATTCATTCATTTATTGGTCTTTCATCTAGTACAGTATTTTTCAAACACTGGGTCGCGACCCCCTGGGGGTCGAAATATTACAAAATCTTTATTATATAATATACAAACATTTACAGCTTCGGAAGAGAAACATATTTATTAAGTGTTTTTGCTAATTCTTTTACAAAACTTTATGTTGATCTAAGATGGAAACAGGTAAGCAAAGCTTCGAATCTGAAATACAGATAAAACTAATGTGGTTTCCCCATTGTTTTTACAAGAAATTTATTTATTAAATGCTTACAGTTACAGCTGTGGAAGAGACTAATGGAGGTCGAGAGAACTAAGTTACATTCTAAGGAGTACTAATACTCTTACAGTCGCGTAAGAGTATTTTTTTTTTATTAAAAAGGGGGTCGCGATCTTAAAAAGGCTAAAAAACACTGATCCAGATTATTATTTAAAAATATATTATTTGATTTTATTCTTAAGCTAGTCTTCAAATCCTCATATTCTTCTACTCATGTATATCTGTCATGCCTTTTCCTTGTTCCCTCATTATCAAGACGCTGCTAAGTTTTTCGAAACGAAACCGAACTTGGGCGAGATTAATTTTAATTTATATCCGCCCCGCGCGCGCGAAGAGCGCGCAGTCATTAATTTTCACCCACATTTTGGCGGCAAAACAGTTTCGGTAACAAGCGGACGCGGGGAAACAGAAGAACAATCGTAAATAACTTACTGTCTCGGTGCACGGCGCGGTGGTGCGCCGTCCTCCTCTTGCGCCGTGCGTCTCGCCCCTCTCGCTCTCGCGCAATATCTTGAGTTTGTTCGCCTTTTCGATCAGGCATTCTGGTGGCGCGCGGACCGGTCGTTATGCGGCGGTCTCAGGTGAATTCTAGATTTGAGTCACTCTTACATATAAACAGAAATGACATTTGAAGATGGAGGAAACGCGATGAGTAAACATAATAACGTGTAACAGGAATGTTAATCACTAGAAGTTGACAAACGAAAAAAAAACGATGTATTATTAGTGGAGCACGCTAAAGAAACCCTTGCTATGTTTCAAACGGGAGTGAGGTTCGACTCGTGGGATGGGGGGGGGGGGGGGGGCGGGGGTGGCATATAGAGTTGTCAACTACAACGGGCGAACTCGTCACCTCAGGAAGTTTTAACGATTAGTCGTTCTCTCTCCCGTGGAAGATTCTCACAATTTTAAGAGTGGCATGACAACAGGTCAACCTCCACCCGCGCTGCTTAGGAGACAGTATATTTTCATAGTCTCCAGACTCATTCAGCAATTAGTCAGAGTGCACAACCGATTGGCGACGCCAAACGGTGCGCAAGCCGTCCAGTATCGCCGGAATGCAATCCCACCAGGAGAAACCGGTCCACCAGCTTGTGAGGCCTGAGACGCGAGAGTCTTACCTGGGGTAGCCTTTCGCACGAGGAGGCTTCTGAATAGGAGCTGAATCGTGTGTTGAGCCGATCCGAGAACAAAATGGATCTTATGGCCATCATGTCAGACTAATATATAAATATTATTTTTTGGATATATTTTAAGCCTTGTTCTGTATAGTCTTATCGACTCATTCACTCACTCCCCCGAAAAAGACTCCGCGTCCGCTTATAAAGCGAAGTAAGTCAACTGCTGGTAGACAAATTCAAAAGGAAAGGATAAACACCGCATTCATATTCATAGCGCCAAGGTGTTTCCGTGTAATTGGTGGGGAATTCGCGCCGACTTTGCCCTCTTTGACATGTAAAGCTTAGCTCTGTAATTACCACTAGGGGTATTAAGGTGGATAACGAGATCGGCTAACCATTCTTGTTTGTGAATTTTCACCGAGCACTTAATTGCGTAGATTAAATATTCATAATCACTTCTGGGGAGAGTTCGAGCAGCGTCTACAATATTAAAAGTGTTGGTATGAAATTTCATAATTTACGCGATAGCTGTCTATCTATACTTTTAGTATTTGTAGGCAATTTTTGATCAAATGCAGTGGAATCAACAGTGGAATAGTGTCACCATAACTTCTACGAAATTCGTACACAAAGGGTATTACATAATAAAAAGCTAGTACAGCTCGTACATTATAATGTTGGATGTATTAGTGTACACTGACAGGGCGAGAAATACTCGACCATAACCCAGACACAGTTTGGACTGTTTCGACCCTAAGTCTCAAGTTTCGACACAAATATCGTTATACCTTTCTGGGGTGGCGGGTTCGCCCGTTGTAGGTGACAACTCCATAGTCTGTAACCCCGCCGCCGTTGCACCTACTAGCGGCACCCGCGCGCATAGCCCTAATATACAACTTGCGGTGTCAACTACAACGGGCGAGCCCGTCACCACAGGACGTTTTAACGATTTTTTCGTTCTGTCGCCCTGCAGTGAACGTAGAAGACTTTGGACAGAACAATCCAACGTCCAGCTACGTCACAACCCGCAAGAAGCCAACGACTTTACCGCGAGATAGCCAGTAATGTTACCTGGCGGGCCGACACTCGCGCCCTTGCTTCCAATTGTGACCAGATTTCTCCGGTCTCTCGATTGGTTCCGAGTTCGAGGTCGCTTGCGCGGTCCTCTCCCTTACGAAGCGGTGAAACGGTGTGCACCGAATCTATCGCGGACCAAGGCGTCCTTTGCCCGACTCTGAACCGGGATCGGATGGCCAATGGTCATTTCAAGAGCAGTCGCCGTAAGGTAGGCAACCACCCCCGCTCTATAGGAAACAATACAGTTCCCAGACTCCCCCGACTGTTAGTCGGAGAGCACAATCGATTGGCTTGCGCCGCACGGTGCGCAGACCGTCCATGTGCAGGAGCGCCAAAGGTTTGATTCCCAGGGGAGACTGGTTGACCCAGTGTCCTACCCAGGTTCGCACCCCATGCGTGGAGGCCATCGGATGGGTGTTGACCCGTGAGTGTGACCGACCCTGAACACATGGGTCTTCGTGGCCACCTCATCATGGGCCCGTAAGCTCCCTATAAGTTACGACTCCCTAATATACACTTATAAGTTACGACTCAATCATACATATTCTACATAGCGCCTTTTCCCTATAATTGCGGAGTTATTGGGCCCTGTTGCAGTTTGGCCACTAAAACTCATGTGTTCAGGGTCGGTCATACTCACGGGTCAACACCCATCCGGCGGCCTCCACGCAGAATTGCGAGCCAGGACTTTGGTCTTCGGGTCAGTTTCCCCTAGGGCGCTCCTGGACGGATTGCGCACCGTGCGGCGTCAGCCAATCGATTGTGCATTCCGATCGACAACTAGGGGAGTCTGGAAACAGTACTATCTGCTATAGAGCGGGGGTAGCTGTTTACCTTACCGCAGCTGCTCTTGAAACGTCCAATCAAATCACCCGATACCGAGTGAAGAGCCGGGCAAAGGATATCGTGGTTCTCGATGGATTTGGTAGAAGCCGTATCACCGATACGTAAGGGAGAGGACTGCGCAAGCGACCTGGAACCTGTAACCATTCGGGAGACCGGATTAATCTGGTTGCAACTGAAACTAAGGGCGCGAGTGTCGGCCCACCTGGTTATCTCGCGGTAAGGCGTTGGCTTCTTACGGGCGTGTGGCGTAACTAGGTGGTGGACTGTATTCGTTCTAAGTTTTCTACGCTCACCTCACGGGAGACAGAACGATCTAATATCGTTAAAACGGGTTCGAGGTGACGAAGTGACGGGTTCGCCCGTTGTATATAGTTGACAGCTCTAGTTATTCCCTATAATGGGTGACCCTTAAATACCAGTCAGCTTATATTGTACTCGTTCAAACTTCTCCAATCGATGAGATAATTAGTTTCAGATCATGTGATTTAACAGTACACGATGGCCAATTATTCTCTCCGCCATCACAATGCTCATTTTTGAAACATTTATTAAATAAATCAGAATCAATATTTATATATAGACCCTATTAACGCTATTTTTTCTTTTATTGCAGGTAAGAATACGCTCAATACTCCTAGTCTCAAGAAATCAGGAGATAATGGTCCACACGAAGGTGAATATATATCTATGTAATTTGCCTTTTGCTTTACTATCAAATATTCACAACAGGATATGAATTGATTATTGAGAGGTGTTCATTGCTACGGGAGAATCTGCCACCCCAGGAAGTTATAGCGACCGATTGCCATTCTCTGTCCCATGGGGGGAACGCAAAGACTTAGTGGACAAACACAATCCACAACCCAACTACGTCAGCAGCCCGTAAAAGTCCGACAATTTACCGTGAGGTACTGGGAAGTGCCACCCAGCGTGCTTCCTTGCGCCCTTTCTACCATATTTTGATGGACTTTTCTATCATCCAGTCTGGTCACAGATTTGAGGTCGCTTGCGCGGCCTCTACCTGATGTTCTCGGCAATTAATAGATCGAATTTATCGCAATATTAATAGATCGAATTAGTTTTATGAGCATTTTAATAAAAAATCTACATAATTTATTGTAAAATTAGAGTCCTGTCCATCCTAGAACGGGCTAGTCCCAGTCGGGTGACAGAATCAAATAAGCAAAAGTTTATGGTTTTGCAATTCGGTTCCTGTTATTTTTATAAGCAAAAAAAACAATAAAACTATGACTCACTCCCTTATCTGGCATTTATTGGTATTAAGTATTTGTATTTATTTATTTCCGGAAATTCACAAAAAAATAATCGAAAATATTCATGAAATAAAATCAGCCATAACAAGAGTCGTGTATTTATAAATACTATATCGCATGTCGCTCTACTAAGCTTAGCTTGTGCTAGAACGAACATTACACTTCATTATATATCAGATAGACATTTGGATCTACTGATTGTATAGGCTTAAAAAATACTTATTAATTTTCTTTTGTTACAACGCGCTACTTTACCGCTCCGTCTAGGTTGTGAATACTCCGTTTATTATATTGCAAGAAGACGACGAATTGTATATTATAAGTCTTTATAAGAGGTGTGGCAATTAATTTCCAAGAATTTCTAAATAAAACACAGGCCAATCAGTAACTAAACTTTATTAACGGCCTTCACAGTAGTCACCTCCTAACTCAGAACAACGCTTCAAACGTTTATCCCATGATTGGAAGCAGCCCTGATAGTCCTCTAAAGTAAGGCCTTTCAAGGCGACGGTCGCAGCCTCCTGGCGGCCTCTGCGGTGCCATGGTGGGTGTCTTTGAGGTAAATATTCATTTTAGGGAACAAGAAGAAGCCAAGTCAGGGCTGTAGGCTGGATGCGGTAACGGTGGGATAATTTTTTTCGCCAAATATTCCCTCACAACCAAGGAGGAATGAGCCGGCGCGTTGTCATGGTGCAAGAGCCAGTCGAATTGTTTCTTTATTTATATTTAACTCGTATGATAACGCACGAAGGGCTAGGCGACGGTCAGACATGACTAACTCTCGAAGACGGTCGACATTGTCGTCTGTGCATGTGAGAATGGGAGCTCCTGACCGCTTATGGTCATCCAACGTTCAACGACTATTTTTAAGGTCATTTCTGCGACCGACTTAAAAAACTTGTTTCCGAATAACACCCGTAAAAAAGAATCAGACGTGCGATTACCACAAAATCTTCATTGCGACTGAGTGGAAGGACCCATCTTATCCGCCTATTTAATCTAAGTTTTGCTAACGGAGTATTTCCCGACGTTTATAAAGTGGCAAAAATTGTACCTTTGTTTAAAAAAGGAGAGGCAAGTAATATCGAAAACTATCGTCCTGTGGCGTTATTAAATATTTTTTCAAAGATTATTGAAAAAATTATAGAAAATAGATTAAACAAATTCATGGAAAAATTTGCGGTACTGACAGACAACCAATACGGATTTAGGAAAAACAAATCTACACAAGATGCAGTGTTGTCCGCATGTAGAATTATTCAAATTAGTCGCAATGACAAGATGTTTTCTTCTGGTATTTTCTGTGATTTGAGCAGAGCGTTTGATTGCGTTGATATCGAGCTGTTGCTGGAGAAGCTGCATCACTACGGCATTCGAGGAGTGGCTAATTCCCTGTTAAAGTCTTATTTACAAAATAGACAGCAAATCGTGGAAATCAGGACTATCAATGGCTATAATGAAATTATAAGTCGATCCCAAGTAAAACTAGTAAACATGGGTGTACCTCAGGGTTCGATCTTGGGTCCATTACTCTTTACTTTATACACCAATGACTTATCTATGAATATAAGCATAGCCAAGACCATACAATTTGCTGACGACACAACGTGCGTACTTGAACGTGATACATTAGCAAACATGGAGGAGCGAATTAACGTTACCCTGCACGAGTTAGAAGACTGGTTTAGGGCAAATAAAATGTCTTTAAATATTGGTAAGACCGCCTTGGTTAATTTTTCAAGTAAAAAAAAAACAACCAACATAAAACTCAATTTCCCTATAGAAATAGTAGAATCTACTAGATTCCTGGGTATTTATATGGATGAGAATATGTCTTGGGGAGTACACAGGGACCAGCTTAGGGCCAAGCTATCTTCCGCCTGCTATGCTATATCTAAGATAAGAAACATTATGGAAGAAAGGGAGGTTATTGGAGCATATTATGCATTGGTGGAATCTCATTTGAGATATGGTATATTGTTGTGGGGTAATTCTATAAATATAACGGATATTTTCATACTGCAAAAAAGGGCGGTGAGACAAATCAGAGGTATAGGACAAAGAGAATCATGCAAACCTCTTTTAAAACACTGCGTATTCTCACCGTTTTTGGTATATATGTTCATGAGTGTTTGTGCGAGTTTTACAAACACAAAAACAGTTATGTAACGCACGCTGACATGCATTACCATGATACGAGGAATAAATCCCTATACGTCCAGGCATTGCACCCATCAACTACTGAATTCCAGCGTACTTCTCATTACATAAGCCTCAATTTTTATAATAAATTACCAGAAAACATGAAAATATTGAAAATTATGACAAATTCAGGAAAGAGACGAAAAAATATTTAGTTGAGAAATCCTTATATGACCTTAAGGAATTTTAATATATATATATATATATATATATATATATATATATATATATATATATATATATATATATATATATATATATATATATATATATATATATATATATATATATATATATATATATATATATATATATATATATATATATATATATATATAATAATATAATATAGAGTAATTTAACTGTTTTTCTTTTTTATTTGAGAAGTTTATCAACACTGCTTTGCTTGAATTGGCGACATCGGGTTCACTCTAAACTAATTATTGACTTCAAAAAGTGTTTCGCTTGTTGGATCCTCCATTTTTGTTCTACAGTCACTTTAAAGAATGCACGTTGTGTCGTCTGCAAGTTGGACAGTCTTGGCACAAGTTATGTTAGTTGCTAAATCGTTACAATAGAGTTTGAAGAGGGGAGGTCCTAATGTTGAGCCCTGAGGCACACCGATGTTTACTATTTCACAACTCGATTGCTCAGCCTTTTCCTTAATTCCATCAATTATTTTAATCTCCACCACCTGCTGCCTGTTTTGTGGGTACGATTTGATGACTGAATTGGCCACTCCTCTAATTCCGTGATGGTTTAGCTTGTCTACCAGGGTATTGATGTTTATACAGTCGAATGCTTTGCTTAGATCGCAGAACTTTTATACACTGTTAGCTTAGATCGCAGAACTTTTTATACACTTATTTTTATAATTTGAAATGTAATTTCATTTGTAGAAATACTATTTTTTGTAATTTCGTAATGTTATTATATATATAATATTTTTTCGTAATGTAATTTCTATACCCAGATCGGGTTTATGAAAATAAAATTTTCTTATTTCTTATTTCTTATTTCTTATCAGGCGCATGCGCGCCAGTCACGCAGTGTTGCCGGTTCGCACGCCACAACTAAATTATCGGAATTTAATTGCCACACCTCGTACGTTTTATGTATATGTATCTATATATACGTCTATAGAGGCCGCAAGTTATATTGCAAGAAGAAGAAGACAACGTGTTATTACTTAAGTAGAAAACTATACTGCGATTGCACTTGAATAGACTAGAAGAAGGCTCTTATGATTTTTTTATAAAAATAACATTTTAATCTGAAGCCGTAGTGGTTTTCGGATGACATGTGATTGGTTTCTAGATGATTACAGAGTTGTGTAATTACTATTTTTTCCAAAATTTTTGCTAAAACATCAGGTACTGATATCGGTCGATAATTTGAGGGATCAAACTTCGGTCCATATCTGTCACCTGATACTTGATAAGAAATATGTTTTCGGTTGATTATGTTTAAAAAAAAAAAAATATGATAATATTATATTAATTAATTAAATTCACAAGTATATGTGCACAGTAAGAAACCTTTTTAGGCTACTTAATTTATTGGTCAATTTAGTTATATATTAATCTATATATTTATTTATTTTACTTATCTATAAACTTAAATATTTTCTTTTTCTTTATTTAATATTAGTTCTTTATTTATATACACATTTATATATTTAAAATAACCTTAAAATTTATAAGAATAAATGAGCAATCGGAATGAATGAGAAAAAAAAAAAAAAAAAGAAATAAAGTGAAGTCACTATGATTACCTAAAGTGAAGTCTTAAATACTATCACCCCAGAACAGATATACAATCTAGTGGGGGGATAAAATCCACACAAACGCAATCTTATCTGCTTCGCAAAAATCAATTATTGTTTTGGATAATTTTATAAAATAAAAATAAAATAAAAAAAAGATGATAGTGAAGACATTTCCAGATGTTATTGTCGTTTAAATAAAAAAAATGAGGCACTAAATTAATCAGTTTTTCGCTTTCATATACAACATATCCATAATGTCGAATTAGTACCTACCCGTCAAAACAAATTACGACCTGCCGCGCGACGGGTGTAGTTGTGTAGTATGTAATATGTATGCGGGACAAACTAATAGAATGTTTAGAACGCGAAGAAACCACTCCTTAGAAAAAGATGGGTTTTAAGCCATTCTCTGATTGGTTAGTTGCCGGCCAATCAGAAACGCGCTTTAACGTGCCAATGGAAGCCAACGAAAAAATGAGTGCGCCCATGGATTCGTGACAAACACGTATACGCTCCGTCTGTTGGATGTTGAATGTCTTAAATGAAAATAGAAGTTTTAATATTATCATTTTTACAAACGAAATCCAGCGGCGGGATCTTAGACTATTAGTATATATAGACTACATTGTTTTCAAAATGTACTATGCAAATTCTGACTATTATAATGCTTTCGGCAGTTTTCCCGGTGGAAATGGCGAGGAAATTGCCGAATTCCTTTGTTTTGTCCGCGTGACACACATACCGAACGTTTCTGTGTTCAAGTGCATGCGTACTCTGCGTTCGTTCGTCGCGAAGATACACATAATACTGGGTGGTTTAATATGGGACTCGGAATTTTATTTCATTAAAGAAAAAGTATTTAATTATTTAAATTACTTTATGAAATTTAAATGTAATGCTTCTGACTTCGTTAAAAGTTAAAAGGAATTATCAGGCCTTTAATGGATATTTTTAGGCTATCAGTATAAAGGCATTTCATTTAAATTTAATTGAATATTCTACATTCAGCTTATTTGTCGGGGAGAGTTTCCGAGCAACTCGGATTTTCTTGGTATCGCCAAGTCTCGCTAGTCCGTAGTCGCATTGGTCTTGTTCGGCATTGTGCAGGTTAAATATTAAATTAAATGCCGTGGTTTAATATTATCTGGATTCTGTTTTAGATTCAATCAAAACTTCTAGTTTTTATTATGATAATATTATAAATTATAATCTTATATCGTTGATTTTACTTTTACGTATGATTTACTTTTAAAATTTCACGTTTTCGTTCAACTACAACGAACGAACCCGTCACCTCAGGAGGTTTTGACGATATTGAATCGATCTGTCTCGTGAGGTGAGCGTAGAAGATTTAGAACGATAACAATCCACTGTCTAGTTACGCCAGTCGCCCGTAAGAGACCAACGTCTTACCGCGAGACCCTTACTTCCAGTTGCAACCAGAATACTCAGGTCTCCTGACTGGTTACAGGTTCGAGGTGGTTTGTGCGGTCCTATCCCTTACGAAGCGGTGATACGGTGTCTACCGAATCTATCGCGGACCACGGCATCCTGTATCCCGCTGTTCACCCGGAATCGGGTAGCCGATTGGTCGTTTAAGAGTAGCTGCCGTAAGGTAACTGCGTAATTACCCCCGCTCTATAGGAGACACTACTGTTTCCAGACTCCCCCGGCTGTCGGTCAGAATGCACAATCGATTGGCTGACGACGCACGGTGCGCAAACCGTTCATGAGCGCACGAAGGTTGACTCGTAGCGGAAACTGTCCCGCAGGCCAGAGTCCTACCTGAGCCCTCACTTCTTCGTGGAGGCCGCCGGATGGATGTTGACCCGTGCGAATGGCCAACCCTACACATTGGCTTAGTGGCCACAACAGTGCTTATTAGCTCCCACATTTTCGTTCAATAATTTATAATATTGATTACAAAATAAACGAAATGTTTTTGACATCTTACTCCTACCCTTATTATTTAAATGTTACATATAGCTTCGCCTCTATTCATACCCAACCGATAGGTACACACACACTGGCGAGCAACGATGAATGAACCCGTGAGGTTTAATGTATCGAACTATTTCGCGAGGCGTTGATCAAAGGAGCTTTTGTCTCACGCGCGACAGGGACGAGCGATAGAAATGGCGGGCGGCGCGGTCGGTACGCAATCCGCTTTGTGATTTAAAAGCAAATAAACGAGCTACGACTATGAGAAAGCGGCAACCGAGCGAAATTGGCCGCAAAGAGGGTCCAGCATCTCGCAGCGAGACGGCGAATTCTGGCGGGCTATCTCGTAAAGTTGGCGGGAGGATTATTTGCATAAACATTGGAGGTACACAAGGTGTGATCTTGCAATAAAACTTGCCACAATACAGCCAAAGTCATTATGGTCGGTTCGGCCCCTCACAGGTCAGCACCCATCCGGTAGCCTCCACCTAGAAGTGCGAGCCCGGGTAGAACTCTGGGAATCGTCCTTTCGGGCGCTCCTGGACGGTTTGCGCACCGTGCGTTGTCAGCCAATCGACTGCATTCCGACTGATAACCGGGGGAGTCTGGAAACGGCTTGTTTTTTTTAGAACGGGGGTGGTTGTTAACCTTATGGCAACCGCTCTTGAAACAACCAATCGGCTACCCGATACCGGTTGAACAGCCGGGCAAAAGACGCCGTGGTCCGTACCGAATCACCGCTAATATAAGGAAGAGGACCGCGTAAGCGGCCTCGAACCCGTAACCAGTCGGGAGGCCAAAGAAATGTAGCCGAAACTGGTAGTAAGGGCGCGAGGTCGGACCTCCTTGTGCACACCCGGTGTCTCCCGGTAAGGCGGTGGCTTCTTACGGGCGAGTGGCGTAACTACACAGTGGACTGTTTCGCCTCAAAGTCTTCTACGCTCATCTCACGGGAGATAGAACGATCAATATCGTTAAAACTTCCCTAGGTGACGGGTTCGCTCGTTGTAGTTGACATATCCAAGTACAGCAAAGCCTCCGCTCTCCTTTACTATATAACCGTAGGGTCATTAGCGTGTGTGAGTATGTCGTCCGACGGATCTCTCGCTCACACTCGTAGCACTTATGGAAAGAGGAAGTGAAGGTGGTATTAATCGCCGGGATCGATTATCGGATAAATGATATTAAACCAGAATCGATAAATTTAAGAGGAAAACCATAAACTGGTATAACATAATGATACTAATGATGTTGATTGATTATAATATGTATAATACAGGAATTTATGGGGTTAAAGCAGAACAACAGGGCTTAATGGATAAAGTTTAAAAAAGGAACTATTGGACAAAACATAGATAGCCATTAAAATTCTCCAGTCACTGTATATATTTTTTTTATGAAAGACCCTTACAATAAGCCAGTTGAAAGAATATTCGATATTAATTCAGTATTTTTGAAAGATGCTTCCTGCATCGCGCGGCACGCTCAAAAAACTAATTTGAAACAAATCAAATTTATTTCATAAAACAATATCCAGAATTTAAGTTTATATTATTTTTTTTACTTAACTAGGACAATGCATTAATTAAAGTAAACCAATTTGTGCAGGGATATAGGATTAACGATGTGGTCCTGAGAAACTGATAACTGCAAATCTAGATTTTACATATTTGAAAGCTCGAGTCGCGCTCGATGCTACTAGTCCACAGGGACTCGATATTTGGTATAACATAGCGCAATTTTGCCACGCCCTCCATGGCGTCACTTTAAGTGGTTAAGCAAACCTAAAGCCATAATCGCAGACTATGTGGTGTATCAATCACAAAATTACAAGATTCCTATTTTTTACCCCAGCACAGGCAATGGAATAGTTAGGCTTTAATTTGGTTGAGTTAATAATGTATCACACATATAGGTGCCTACCAACGTGGCGATTGATAATTATATTGATTAAATCAGGAGAAATACAAAATATAGCGTAGGTTGGACGACCAACATTGCAACGAAAACGGCATACGATGATCTATGATTTTGATTCTGATTTTGCATTCATGTGGACACCAATGTTAGTCTATAAATGTACCTGTGTATTTATTTAAGTCACACTGAATTTGCCAATAAATAGAAAGTGAAAACGAAAATCCGTAACAGTCGAAATGGTCACAACTTGTAACTAGAAAACGGTAGTATAAAGAGTTGTGAAATCAGGTAATAATAACTATTAATGATGTGTTTCTCATTAACATTTATTGTGGCATCTGACATTTTGTTTATTATAGTCGGCTCTTTTGTAGAGTAGAGTAGCTAATTGGCAGTTTTATCATTTAATCTAAATTACTGTTTTGTCATGCCCGTCACACTTATTAATGTGATCTATTAAAATTTAATGATTTCCTCTGACTGTCACAGATTTTTGGAATGATAACTCTAGATTTTAGAGATGTGGCATTCTTCTTTTTATCCTAACTTTTTACCTAAACTTTGTATATCTTTTAAAAGACACAAATCTCACAATTTCAAACCTTACCAGTTCAGTCTTTTACTCTGGTGAGTTCAGTCTCAAGTCATTCGGCATCATATCATAACAAACACATATCAGAGCTACCACCCTCATATTTTTCAGATGGACAAATCCGAAGATGCTTTTCTGTTTTACGGGAATGCTTAAACCTATCACAACGCTGTTGTCCCGATAAAATGCTGCAGCTGGCAGAGTATGGATGGTTTAAAAGTATAAATGGTGTGCTAAAGCCTGATGTGTGCCCTAACGAAATCTCCTCTGATATATTAATACATTTTCTCTTCTGATGTATTACTACAGCGTGTAGAGTTGTGAGTACATGAGCGTTAACAGTTGTGCTGTGAGTAGTTGTAAATGTAAATTGCAATATTTGACATGCATATACGAGTAGTATTGCAAATGTGGTGAACAATGTAAAAAAGCGATTTGGATAAAAGTATGGTAGTTTTACATTTATTTTTTCATAACAGAGTTTGTGAAAAAATAAAATCTTACTTTTGTGTCTATAGAAACGTTGTCAAAATATATATTTTTTTACTGTAAACATCACTTTCCAAATAACATAATTGTTTTTTTTACCCCTTTGTTAATATTTTTATTTAAATTTTTAAATCACCGATTTTTATTCATAAATAGCAGTCAGGCAACTTCACACCTTTCCCCTAAAAACATATATTTAGACACCTGTGACTGTCAGAGGAGCTGAAATATATAAAAATAAAAACGGTGTCGGCCATTTTGAACATGGGCGTCTAAAACAACCGGTCCGCAATCTGATGATGTCTACTCTATTCGTCTGACTCTCCTTATATGTACTTCACTCGATTCTGTCGGTTAGACAAATCGATACTATTTTTTGACGGGACTCCACTACAGAGGCAGAAGTACTTCGCATCTCGTTTCGACATTCTCTCGTTTACAGAGTAGACCGCCCCTTGTGGCCGCGCGCACTCGAATAAAATGACGTCGACTTACAATCTACCCGCTCACGCCGGTAATTTATTTATTGTTTGCACAGAGACGCGGCTGTAATGAGGCAAAGAAAAATACTCGCCGCGTCTCGTGGTTGGAATACGAAACAAATGGACGCGACGGTTATTTCTGTCACGGCACGCCGGGTAATAACGATTACCTACAGGTAACTCGGCGGAACTATTAATAAGTACCCCCCTTAATGACGTGGCTAAAGCTGCGTATACATTATTGTCACGTCTCGCCAACACATCCAACTGTAGGCCGGGCAAGAAGGTACGAGCTACAATGTAACAAAGTTAATGTGAATGCCTGTAGTCAAAATTCTGCTTGTGATTGGCACCACAATTAAGTCTATCCAGACATTATCACATATTATAGTAATTATACAACTTCGATAAAAAAAAGATCATCACCATCATTTATTTTTTGAAGTAGATTATACTGATATCAGTAATGTAAATAATATTTTTTACCTTGATTATTATTATGTCATTTAAAATATATACTATGTTAGAAATAATGACAGTAGTAATATACAAATATTAATATTAAATATTAATCACTGCTAATATGGTGAATCCATTTATAGGGATATTTATAAATATTTGGTAGATACATTTATTTATTTAAGAATTTAAGAAATAATTACTATAAAACATTGATTTTGCTTACAAAAATAACAGGAACCGAATGGCAAAACCTTAACATTATGCTTAGTTGATTCTGTCACCCAAATGGGACTAACTTCTTCTAGGGTGAACAGGGCTTTAATATTATAATAAGTTTTGTCAAAGTTTTAGAAAATGCTAATTAAACTAAATTGCCTTAAAATTTGGTAACCAAAAAAAAAACAAGTCGCAATTCCATTATAAAATTCGCATTTAATAGAATATAACATTTTGTTAAATAGAGTGTGACAAATAGAATAAACGTAAAACTAAAATAAAGTTAAACGTGACGTACGACGAGACGGCATGTGACCTACCATTAGATTCGGGCATTTTTAGGCAGAGACATGAGTCAGGTACAATCAATCCTACACAAACATTTGGATATAAGAAAGCTGTGCTCCCGGTGGACCCTTCCTAATTTCACTAAGGCTCAAAAACGAGATGCGTCTTTTAGTGCAATGCCGAGCTTACCAAATTTAACAAAGGGGCTTACCAAATTTAACAAGGGTGTCAGAATTATATCAAGGGAAATAAAGCCAGTCGCATTTTCGCTACCCGCTTGCGAAAGTAATGTAGCTATATAGGTCACTCTGAAGTTTCCGGAACTGGCCACATTCAAATTTTTATCTTAAAATAATTACAGCATTTGAAAATGGAAATCGTTGGCGATTGAATAAAGTTGATTAATCCATCATTTGTTTTTTTTTTCATTGTGGTGTCATTTTAAAAATAGTAAAAATTTTCGCTGTATGATTTTCTACGATTTCGGGCGCCCTTAAGCACATTCATGAGTCAGATACTAGCAATCCTACACACACATTTGTCTAAGAGAAAGCTGTGCTCGCGGTGAATCCCACACAATTTGACTAAGGCTCAAAAACGGGACGCGTCTTAGTGCAATGCCATGCTTAACATATTCAACGAAGGGGCGTCAAATTTAGTATGTAACATAGTAACAGGTGACAAAACCTGAATTTACAGCTACGACCCTGAAACAAAGCAGCAATCGACCATTTGGGTTTTTCAAGATGAGCCGAACCTAGCATATTTTTTAGGAAAACTGCACACTTGGATACTGTTGCTTTGGAGAATCATCGTACGCTAAATGCTGATTGGTACACGACAATTTCATTGCCAGAAGTTGTGGACGAACCACGTAAAACCAACCGAAGCGCATGTTGCACCATGACAACGCATCATTTTGCACCATGACATTAGTAGCTCTCACACTGCCAAACAGAGAAACGAATTTTTGAAAGCGAAAAACGTAGAACGGGCGATCCATTCTCTACACGGTCCCGACTTAAGGCGACATTAGAACCTCAGAAAAATATCCAAAATACGCGAAGAAATAGGCGTGGTCAATTTTGTAGGGGTCAACCAATAAAAATCTAGCGTTGGCGAAGCGTCAGACGAGATTCCACGTCCGCTCGCGCCGGCGACCGGGCGAATACTAAACTTTCTATCGCAGCGCTGGCACAGAAAAACTACGAGTATCTTTGCGCAGAGATGATATAAGGGTGTTAATAGCGAAGCATATTTAGCGTAACTCTCAAAGCGATCTCACGTTTTAATTCATTGTAATCAATTTGGGGCCTAAATTAAAAATGTGTCAATTTAATGAGATTAAAATAAAACACACTCACCGCTTACATTGTAGGAGTAATCGCGCCTGAGGGTTTTCAAAATCAGTTTGAAGCCTTAATGTCCAAGGCAATGAGCAACTTTTTTGAGTCCAAATTGTAAATTGGTTCCTTATTGAGGGATTCGCTTAGAAACTTTTTTAAATTAATGCTTAAGTATATTCTTTAAAAAAATCATAAAATTTTCAGATATAGTCATTCCCAGGTATCATGTCACCTCAATAACCAGTTCTTCCCTTTCCCAAATTCCTCTCCCAATTTCCTCTCCTCGGGCATTATTAGTCTTAAATTCTTCCACTTGTCTGTATGTTATGTAATAATCTTTATTTTCACAATGCGCGCATGTACCACTATGTTTAGGTTAGCTGTAAGACATTGCCATGTCGCAATAAGCTCGCCTTTTTTGTATACTTATTAAGTGCAAATAAAGAGTTTATTAATATCTTGTGACTTATTGTTCCCGAAAATGAAGATACAATTACGCGGTCAACTATTTTCATCGCCAGAAGACGCTGTATAAGAACATGAAAAAGATGTTTCTGAAATAAAAATTATGAAAGTTTGTTTATCCGTATGAAATGTATATTAACACTCACGGAAAATATTTTGCGATAAAATAAGTTGATTTTTGTGCAGTCATTTTATTTTTTTCTTATTGATTCTGGAAACGTTCAGTGCGACCCGAATTTAAACTGGCCTACCTTATGGTCACTGAGATCGTCTGATCGTGAAGAACAGAGTAAGGACATGTGCACTCGCGAACCTGCGAGAATCTCATACTTCTATATTATCGACACGATCGTACCTATTTTATATAAACGTAACTATTACGGGGATCGCTAGCGGAAAGTACTTTTGACGATCGTGTTGATTTTATTGAGGCGAAACTCGCTGCTTTTATCCATATTACGGACGTGCGTTTTCGATAGCCATCGATATCGATATAGCCGGAAAGATATTTTAGACTTGTTATGCATTCAGTTTTCCCCATTCATCGATATCGTTTTTTTGCGCTATGGTTTACCTTTTCCTTTCAATATTTTGGCTAAGAAAACAGCGATGCCGTTAAATTATTTTATTGATGTATTGCAGAACCGCCTATTTATCCTACTCAAATAAAACATGCTTTTACTGAATTTATTTTTTCAAAAATATTTTTTTTTGCTGACGTCACACAATTGTTTGACGTCACACTTTCCTATCAACCAAACAGCGCCCCATTGTCGCCTCCGTGGTACAATTACAACCGCTGTCGAAGCGCCCGATACTGTTATTGAAATTGCCGAACTCAAGCCATCGTGGCAATAACCATAACGAACACTTTCCGCCAGCGAAACTCTTGTCTGAAGTGATTATCGCTCAACGCCCCGTTATTTTGAAAGAAGTGTAGATGTGACCTTCCATACACTAGTAGCATGGAGCAGCTTATCAAATTCTAACCAAACTCTTAGGATAAAGTGTGACTCTTCACTACTGATATGTCAACGTTGGTATTGATGTAATATTTGAAGACCTAAATAATAAAATAAACGCTTGATTATTGTTATATATTATTATACCCGGCGTTGATTATATTATATATTATTATACCCGGCGTTGCCCGTGACACGGATATAAATCCGTGCTCAAATACATATCTATGTATATAATTTTTCATGGAGATCGGTTGAAGGGTATATAAATTAATGTGCTGCTGCGCACTCTATTGGCGAGTTACAATAAACTTAATAGTGCCAAAATATTATGCGTTCTCAAATGTCTATGTATACCAATTTTCATGGCGATCGGTTGAGCGGTATAGAAGTGGATGTGTTGCAGCGCTATCTACTAGTAAGTTACAACAAAGCAGACATCATGGAAACCATGTCCTTTAAAAAATAAATATATGTGCCAACTTTCATGTCGGAAGACTCCGACACCGTTTGACATTAAGGTCGGAAAGACAGACATTAAGGTCGGAAAGACAGACAGATATACCAACTTCCATTTTTATATTTATATATTTAACTTTATTACTTCCATGTGTACTGTACGGCGATAATTAAAGGTTATATAGGTTATCAAATAGTCGACTGTAAGATATCGCTATAGTGATAAAGTCCGTCATTTGTGTTTTTTTTAAACAGTAGTAATTCTATTATATTCTATACGAACGATCACCAAAATATACTAAATTATAAACGTTTGGCAAACCAGCTACAGCATGGGCCAATCTTCCTGTTTTCTAGGACAATAGCACGCCCACGCTTCGCTCATCTCTCTCGAGAATCTCTTGCCGATGCAGGCAGGCAGTGTTGCATCACGAAAATACACAAATCGAAACGGGCGTCTGATAAATAATTCATAACCGCCATGTTTCGATTAGGAGGCACTTCTTCGTAATCCTCGCCAGTGATCGGCCCCGTGTATTTTGATTGGAGCCTTCGGGGCTATATAAATATTGAACTAAGTCTTGCTTCTTCGTAGACGAGCCTATCTGTATGCAGCGCCGCTTCTACGGATCGATACGAGATAGTATCTCGCCGGCTATCATTATATTACGTAATCTTTTAAAATATATTATTCATTGGCATATTGTAAATATTATGTTTTACTATTGGCGTTTAAATATTATGTTTTACTTCGATGATTTTACAAGACCATTGTCCAGTGGAATGAATCAGTTATAAACTAGTCATCAGTCTTTATCACATGCATTTCTTAGCATTACAAACAAAGCCTTATTTATTCTTTATCTATGGATTGAAAATTGTGGGACTCGAACAGGATATGTTTATTTACTGCCATTCTGAGGTCTTCTTTGTTCTCTTCACATGTTTGTTGAGTTTTATCTCTTGATAGAATATTATACTAAGCGCTCTTTGATAATGATTTGTTATTATTTGCCTTATGGCATAAACAAAGCTTTTTCTTTGAATCTTTTAAGCATTACTTGAATACTCAAGCTCTGTCTATATATCTGAATCGCTAATTTAAAAAGGGCATATTTTTCTCGAATGCACTTTTTATGGAATAATAGCCTAAAAGTCGAGACAGAAACGACATAAATCTGTATTTATGTCGTTTTTGGCTCGTTTCGATTTGTTTCGCTTATTGGCTGTTGTCTTTTGCCAGTTCTTTTAATTCCTCCACAGTTATGTCGTATTGCTCCATTGAGTGGTCCCACAATTAGGCATATCCGCCAAAATTCCGATTTCTTCATCAATTAAGATAGTGCAGTTATTATTAATAGGATAACACGAATTTACGGCTTGAAGTTTGTAGCACCCGACGTTTCAGCGACGTATCAACCGCCGTTGTCCAGGGTAGACTACATTGGAGTCTACCCTGGACCACGGTGGTTGCAAACAACCGCGATAGTCTTCGATTTCATAGTGCAGTTATTTCTTAGAATAAATAGTAATTACTTACTTTTAATTTTGAGTATTATTTTCTACAAGTAAACGTTTATTGGTTTAAATTACTGTGTTATAAAAACTTCTGTGTATATCTGTTATTCATGCTGTTGAAAACCCTTACCTAAGTAGCTAACTGGTGACCGTGATACTCAAAATAATCTTAGGTTGTTGATTTATATAAATATTTTTACCCGCAAAAGTGTAATTTTCAAAGGATGACGATGAATTTCTTCTACTTAATATTTCTGTGACGAATTTCTATTGTTCAAGAGCACGCAATCGACCAACCGTAGGTAGATTTGCGATAAATAAAGTCTAATAATACTTCTGTTCTGTGGTCAAGGGTAATATTAAATTTATTAAAGTTCAGGATTCGTGAAATGTCATCACTTTCGCTTAATCCATCATACTTAATAAAGAAAAGTCATCGCCTCATGTTTCATCGTCTAGTGCTGCTGGCTTAGTAAACATGCGGGCGCCTTAGTTCCTATAGTCCTCGTCCTTGGTCCTCCCAGTCGGATTTCAAACATCGACGGCGGCCTATGGATCTTTAAGAGCGTTGTTACAAAAATAGGCACTCGGGTTTTAGGTATTTAACCCTTGGACGCGCTAAGTGAGCGCGCCTGCGTGGGTTTTTCCTCACGTATGGAACACAGTTGCGACGTTACGACGACTGAACGATCTTGATCTGTAGCTATGGCTTACCTAGATTTTTACTTATTTAGTAAATAACTAAAGTTTACAAAGAAAATAAAAGGACTGTCCAAAATAGATTAATTAAGTATTTTAGCTAAATTGACACAAATATGGATTATGCAATATTATTATAATCACATAAAACTACCTATATATGTAGGTACTTATAAAAATAAACTCGTTTTACTTATACGATTTTCAGGTTATGTAATGAACAATCAAACCGATTGTTCTGTTCTGTAATTTTTTTTAAAGCCGTCTAAGAAATATTGAAAATCTACCACGCGTCTTCTTTCGATATTTACAGATTTCGGTTCTCTTTTTGTAACTTAAAAAAAGACTAAATAAACGGATTTTTCCAAGTTTCATTATAGTTGAAAAGTAAAAATTAAATTAGTTCTTACCTCAACGTAACTAATCGTTAAATTAACCCAAATGTAGTCATTCAAATCACCGTTCATATCTTCAGTCCTACAAATTAAATGATCGATATAAGTAATGAAATTTACAGAAATACAGAGTAAAACTGGAATATACATAACAATTTCAACTCACTATATATTTTGATCGGTTGAACGACTGGTACTAGGCATTTCTGTTAACATTTTGGGTGGGTCTCCTTTTGCTTCAGTTTCCATATTTTCAGTACAACAAATAAAGTAAGTAATATAAATAAACATAAACCGAAAAGTTCACAAACTGAAATACCAATAACAATTTTCTACTCACGATGTTTGATTATTTAGGTTATTTGTACTAGGTATTTCTCTGGGTGAATCAAAAGTCTCATTAGGGTTTATTTCTTCAATTAAATCGATATCCATGTTTTCAGTCCTACAAATAAAATTGCTGACATTTAAGAAAATAAAAAATAAATAAAAGTTCACTTAGTAGATTAAAATCAACTACAATTTTCAACTTACGATATATCTCTAAGAGGCGAGGCAGAAGATACAGTTGAGGGTGCATTGGGGGTTTTAGTATTTATTAAATATTCTATTAATTTTGATCTGAGCGAAAAACAAAAGACGATTATTAAGGAAATTAGGGAATCCGCAGAATAAAAAAATACCAATATTTCATTGCGGTGTACCTACCTCTTATATTTCAACAAGTAAGTAATAGTAATGCATTCTAAACAAGTAAAAAGTTTAAAGACCTAAATCCCGACTACTAACATATTTTCGTGGTTTTCGGTACATGTTTTCGAATTGTACTCATTGAGACCTTTTATTTGATACCAAACACGATGCTTATGTAAATCTTATTTTTTTTTGTAGCAGTTTGTCTAATATAGGTATGTCGCTATTTTTTTTTTTTTTTTTTTTTTGATTCGTTAATAATCTATGTATTGCAATTGTTTGTTTAGAGACTTACATTAGCTAAACCAATTTCAAGATATCTTGTAATGTCTCAGAAGTTGGGGTTATTATTTTTAAGTAACTATTTACAGTAACTATTCACTAATGATTGACAGTAAGTCAATAATTACTTAATTAGGGTACACTGAGAAATTACAAAATGATCGTTAGTGATGGTATAAATAATAATGATTTGGACATCACGGTCATTTTATACCATCACTAATGACCATTTTGTAATTTCTCTGTGTACCCTAATTAAGTAATTATTGACTTACTGACAATCATTAATTAATAGTTACTCTAAATAGTTACGTAAAAATGATAACCCCAACTTCTGAGACATTACAAGATCTATTGAAATTGGTTTAGCTAATGCAAGTCTTTAAACAAACAATTGCAATACATAGATTATTAACGAATCACATATTTAAAAAAAATGTAATTCAAGGAACATTAGTATAATGATAAATAAGGGTAATTTACTAACTAGGTGTCTACATTAAAAATCTACTATCGTTAGGTTTTAAGTAGTTATTTGTCTTATTACGTAGTTTTACTTACTATTTCGCGTAAAATTTGGCTTTCAATAACCTAAGATAATAAAAAAAATATGCCGATCCCGAAGGCATGTCCATATTATTGATAATGTTTGAGATCATTTATTGTCTCGAATCTCACAATACCTCGATTGTCAAAATACGACTAGAAGTTTTGAAGATATGAGGGAACAGATGAACATAAATACTTAAATACATACATACATACAAACATGTTTACATAGCCTGCTAAAATCATAACTCTCCTTTTGACTTTTTTGTAGTCGGGTAAAAATAAACTGTTGCGGTTGATGGGTGACCGCTAATAGATTTGTCATTTACCTGAATGTGAGTATTATGTTGGTACAAAAACAATAACTTCCACAAATGTATTGACACCCTGTTTAAAATTAAATAGATATTACGCAGCTTCTCTTGCCTTCTGCAAATTATTAATCATGTTACATTTTCGTGACATCACAGATTTCTTTGATCCATAATAATATTTTTATTCATTTCTACCCATGTTCTGTAAGTAGAATCAACACACGTTTGTAGAGAAAATAAATATAAGTTAAGAACAGCTGTTATAAGCTTAGTCCACTATTAATCAAAATATTGCTTAAATGAATAGCCTCGTTCAGATTCATAAATAAAATACAAAATACTTAGGGATCACAATTATTTAGTCGCACTATAATTTACGTAAATATTACGCGCGGCACTTGCGCGGTGGTGGGAGATCAACCGACATAGATCCTGCGTCGACGAGCGCCAGAGCGAGAATGATTTTAGACCGTTCAAGGCACACGATTTTATACTTACTTTGAAAAATTATTACAATAAAAGATGAAGACGGATATTTTTTCTTTTTTACACATTTATAGTACAATCTTTCTTCTTACGTATAAAATTATTTCTGTTGTCAAATGACTTCTAGATTATGAGATATAACGTATTTTCTTGTAGTCAATTTCTAGATTATTGACTTTCTTAGACGTGATAAAAATACAAGTTTATGATTTGAAAGTCGAACTTTTCTTAATACGTTTTAAATTTCACGATATGTTCCTTCATATTAATATTTCCTACCTTCTTACCTAGTAATAATAATTGGTGTAATATTACTTCAAAATTGAGTCTTTGCGCGTCATCTAGAAATCGCGCTTTCGAAATCCACTGTTTACTAAGTCAATTATCCAATTTTATAATAATTATCCAATAGAGATAAAATAAATATATATGGTGTTTACGATGACTGAAGTCAAAAGAAGCTAAACCGATTAATTATGTGACCAAAATCACTTCAAAAACTACCAAGTTCTTGATTTACGCATGAAAAATGCTAACACGCTCTTAACATTTCTACAGGTATTAAAGCTCAGTGACAGGCGAAGGCACTTCCCGTGAGGGTTATATTAGCGTTCCTACAAATGATTCTGCTATAAATTATATATGTATAGGTAACCAAAGTCCCAAGGTACGATGTAAGCAAATATTTAAACCGCACTATCATCCATTTGGTGAAAAATCCATGAACGAATTCGGTAAAAATGATGAAAGATGCTTATTCCTGTGAGGATCATAATAATCGTTATAGAGATAAAAATCTTTTTTTTTTGGTAATCACTTTGTTGTTTTTTTTGCGGAGTCTTGTTTATTGAATTTTAATGAAAAACCGATAAACATTCACAGATTAAAAACCCATTCAAAGGATTCAAGTAGGTATTTATTATCTTATAAATTTACACTGGGATGTTATTGTAAAAATCGAAATCTGATTTTTTTCGATATTTCTCTGCGTATTTCTCATGAGATTTAGATTTTTTTAAAAATGAAATTCAAGTGACATCAATTTAGATCTTTATCTAACTATTAGTAGTTAACACATTGTAATTGATGGCTGATAGAAATTGGATACCTGCGTATGGAAAATAAACTTCTATAAATTATAGTATGAGAAAAAAAAGAAGAAAGAAACGGATTGTATCTAGATATAATGTACATAAGTGTAATTTGTATGTATGAATGTACTTTATTTATTCTATGAATTAAGTAATTGTCTATATTGTATAATTTAATGTGTGCTAAATGTTTATTATTTATTTAATATAAAACGTTTTTATCAATATTTTTTCTGTTCCTTTTATTTTCTCTTTTTTGGAATAATATTATTATAAATAGGATAGAAAACGAAATTACTGCGGAAAATTTGTAGTTTCGGTGACGTTGCAACCGCCGTTGCCGCCAGGTAGACGTCACCGAAACGTCGGGTGCTACAAATTTCACGCGGTAAATTCGTTTTCTATCCTATTTATAATGTCAAACAACCGCGATAGTCTTCGATTTTATAATATTATTATAATACTAATACTTTATGTTTTTACACTACAGTTGTTGTGACGAACTACTCGTCACGAGATTTTTACCTCTTTAAAATACATTAGTAAAACTCTCATATAATTCACTTTACACTTCGCCACAATTCAATCGGCACATATATATTATCTCGACTCCCGATCGTTGCCGTAATCGCATCATGCGATATAACATCGCACACCCCTAGTCGGACTCGGCGGCAAAAATTGCCAGAATACTAAATTAAAAACCGACCGGATCGAGCGCCCAATTTGATACCCTCTCTTAGGTTTTGAACCGCCGAACGCAGCGGAAGTGCCGTGGCCGCTGGGGGTCAAGTCCCCCCAGCGGCTCACATTTTATCGCAAAACGGAGCTGCAGTGACACGTTTTAAAGTTCGTCAAGAATCCATAGTTTCAACGAGCGACATCAGTGCGCAAATCCCGCAGTTAGCCGCAACGAACCCCAGCCTCCGAGGGACCTACCTTCCACACCAGGCGAGTTTCTAGGTTTAATGTTTTTCTGACTCCCCAAACTTTAAAACCCCAGAGTTCAGATAATAATTATTATATTTCATATTAAAGAATCCAATCATTCGAATCTAGTGCAAGAGCGCTCTCTATAGTTCGCCTTAGGGCATTTTTCCCGTTTAATCGTCATTAGAGGCACTGTTCAACCCAGCCAAGCGCAAGAGAGAGAGTCCAAGGGCTCGGCGCGTAATTCCCGTGAAACCGTGGTACGTTTCAGAGAACGCGCCAGACCGACGTAACGCAAGTTCCCGCGCCGGCGGTTGTTGAAGGTTCTCCCCTTTTTTCAAAGTCTCCTTGGTACAAATAATAACAATATAAAAGCATATCCGTAGAGGTGATCCCAGAATTCCTCCCGAAATTCCCCATAATACCCGTAAGCACCTACCTACCGTGAGTTTAACGACCTACCTACCGTGACTTTTCACGCACGCTCCGGTGATTCCTCCGCTCCGAAGGGCTTGCGAAGGTTCTAGAAGTCCTCCCGAATACATATTTTAATATACTTAAATCGAATGAGATAAAATCCTGTAATTTATGAGCAATAAACCTTGTATCCTACTTTGAGTTTTTCTCTTAAAAGGGTTAATCTCTCGCACACAGAGAGGGATTCTATCCTTGATTTATGGTATAAATGGTACAGACTCAGATTGATAATATACGAGAGTAACTGTTCCGGATCGGCGCGAAGCCCGCCGCAATACATCGGCGCAGAGACCGCCCGCGCAGCGAATCTGACAGCTCAGATCGCTCGCGACTTCACAGCGGTCGAATATCCATTTTATTTTCCAGGTTAGGTGATAAGCCCACAGTAAGTACTTATTATATCCCTATTTATTACTCCTCCACTCTTCTTTCCCTAGTTTTCCCCTTTTATCACAATAGAAGCAAGGCTGTCCTTCTCCTCCAGAAGCTCTCCTTTTTCTCCGCGCAGGATTCCTTGGGTTCACCACGACCCTTTCCACTGAGCTACCGCGGTCCCAAATCCTGTCGCGTGTCCCCTTCTGCGGCGTTCAAGGTCAGGCAGCGACCACGCCTGCTTTTTCTCGTAACGACCCGAATTCCCAAACATCCTAGATTTCCGTGGTGGCGCCCACATACACACATCATTAAAGCATTACACCTTCTTTTTCCACGGTAATCCTAAATTCCATGAAAGATATTTCCCCCATGACCTATCAACAGACTTTTCCTTAATCGGGTAACGTTACATTGTTCATCTATTGGCAATTAATTTTATTTTATTTAATTATTTAAAGTAAAGCACGAGATACACATTACTGCAGCATTACAAATTATTGGTTCTTAGACAGTAGTAAAAACGAAAGCACACTGCAACATCTTATCACTATGTCAACGCCGCCTAACTAGGCCTAATCCTGTAGGAAGGCAGGCGTACCAGAAAATTGCTGAAATTATTGCATACCTTTGGTCCTCATTTAAAAAAAACAAAAGAAATCACGGTAGGAATTATAATTAGTATATAAAAAATCTGAAGTATCATTTAGAAAAATGGATTTAGTATGGCCATACAATTAAAGAACTAGTTCAAAATAGTCAAAAGTATTTGAAATTAATAACTAGCTGAATAAAATTTCCAAAATTGTCCTAAAAATTGTTAGTAAAAATATTAATGCAAAATAAATATCATCAAAAGTCAAAAAATATAAAATGAGTCAGAACTATAAAATAAAATATAATAATAAATAGCTTTTAAAACACTAAAAATATAATTAAAATTGTACTTAAAAAAAACATGAAAGATACACAAGATAAACATAAAGACATAAACATCAAAAATAAAAAAAAGACATTGTAACTACCTACATTTTTTGTGCAAGCATTAAATAAATAAATAAAAAAAATAATATTTTTATGATGCGATGTGTTTGTTAGGGTGATAGTAAATACACCTTTTTACACGACTGTACAACAAAAAAGGAGTGTAATGTGTTCAGAGTTCATCTATGTCTGTTTTACGTTTCTTTATTCTACCATAACTTTTAAATGCTTGCACCGATTCAGAAGTGTGTGGTATTGTTAGAATCGTGTGTGGTATTGTTAGAAATGTCATCCCGAGTGTCATACGGACTGTCCAAATGTAAAATAATTAATTGTCTATATGTCCAAATGTCAATAAATTACCATAATTATATTGTGCTCAGTGTCAAATGAAAGGTCTGATTGAGTACATCTCGGAAATATACGTCTATCTATGTGAATAAATACATAAACCACAAATATTAAAAATAATCCGTAATAAAAATAAGTAATTATAAATATAATAGTTCACTTTCTGTAACGGCAGTCGTGTTTATTATTATTTTTAATATATTTACTTGTTAATAATGGAAGTTTTATCCTCAATCGACAGCAGCAATTGGAGGAAGATATATACTTTATAATCCTATCATGCCTACGTGCAACGCTTATTCGCGGTTTATAGTAGGCACCCATTGTTAGTTGGCTGTCGGAATAATCGTAGAAGGTAGCATGAAAAGGGTGAACAGAGGCGAGGTGCATTGTAGTGGGGGAGCGTGGGTGTCGCCGTCGCAATTAGAAGCTGCGCTAACCCGTGTAGAGGGCGCGCGGGCGTGTCCCACCCGGCGATCCGACAGCACGGGCGCTGCTTGCCGCTGCACGGAGGCGATCCGGCGGACATTATTATTTTACACGCCCACGCAAGGGTTCGCTCCCCGCCTGCACCTTGATTAACCTCGCCGCCGCGACAGTATAATCATTGTAATACAATGTAAAACCGACCATCATCAAAGCAACAATACAGTATCGGTAAAACGCCCCGTTCCGGTGGTGTCTTATTAGTCCAGCCATATTAGGGGTTTCACCTCGGAATGAGAGATAATAAGTTTGTTTGTTTGTTTGTTTATACTCTTTATTGTGAAAATGTCACAATGGGCGGGTTTATTGTAATATGACAATCTCTTACAACCAACCCTACTATGACGTGTTATATGTAGGTGTGCGTGTAACATGTATGTAAGTGTGTGTCTTGTTATTGCATTCGATCGACAGAATTGAAAATGCAATTCCGTTAATTTGATCCCAACGGAAAATGGTGACCCAGTCGGGAATCGAACCCGGGACCTTAGGTACAATGTAAGATCAGGCGACCTAACCACTATGCCACCGGGCCGTGTGCTGGAAACTAATATAAAATCTCGTGTCTGCGTCGTAAGTAATTCAAGGTCGAAGGTCGCAAAAAAACGTTTTTCGTGATTATCTAGGTTTTTAATGCTCCGGGCTGATAAAACCGAGTTTGTTGGGGGCTAACTTAAGAACGTTCGAAAATCAAACTTTTAAATTGTTTAGAAGTCCTAAAAAAATTTTTTTTTGGTGATTTAAAAAAAAAAAATCGGATCAGTAGTCTTTTATATCAGTTTGATTAACATTTATAAAGATACAAATATTTTTTTTACAGTAAAAAAAACTATTTTTGAGATATTGAATTGCAAATGTTTCTACCGATTGAATTGCAAATGGTTTAAGGAAATAGTAGAAAGTTTTTTTACACCTACAACAATTTGAGACAATCTAGGTGATCCAGAGGTAAAAGATTCATGAATATATTTCAATCTATTATTTTTTTTTAAACATAAAAAAAATGTTTTTTTGTCATGTTGTCGCCTAAACCAGGCTCCCACTTTAAACTGCCAGGCTTGTAATTCGAAGTATAAAGCACGTATTTTGAAAATTTTCTCTTTATTGTAAGATGTTGAATTAATATTTTTAAGGTCAACGAATAAATAAAAACACTAAAGTAAAGTAAAGTAAAGTAAAAGGTATTTATTTCCAATACAACCATACAATTGTGTAGGAATGACAGTAATTAATCTTAAATTAGTTACTCAATTTAGACAAGAGATGATATACAATATATAGTTTTAAACTTACCAATTTACGAAAACATAGACTATATGATAACAGTTTACAACAAAACAATTAACGGTAAATAATATGTATTAGATTAAATGGGTAGATACGATGCTATGTATTTTCAAAATATTTTAAGAAGTCGTTATGGGCATACATGTTGATTTTAAGCAGATAGACTCGGATGGATCTCTTGAAAATATCGATGTTTTTAATTTCTTTTAATCTTTCGGGCAATTTATTGAAAAGTTTGAGGCCTAAGTATCGACTAGTCGCCTGGAACTTGGCAGTACGTGCTACGAACGGTTGGAGATACAGGGTTTTATTCCTGGTGTCATGCCGATGTACTTCCTCGTGGGATATGGCCGAGCTCTTATTGCAATAGAATTCGCAAAGAGCTTCTTGAGCAAAAATCGCATATACGGTCAATATCCCTAGTTTTTGGAAGTGTTCACGACATGACTGCCGTGGACCAATACCTACTATCGCACGTATGGCTCTTTTCTGGAGAGTGAATACACTGTTGATGTGTGCTGCATTACCCCATAAAAGAATACCATAGCGCAGGTGTGACTCAACTAGCGCGTAATAGGCCGATATTACTTCAGTTCTCTCCAAACAATTTCTGATGCGTAATAGAGCATAGCAGGCTGACGAAAGTTTTGACTTAACATGCTCTATATGTAGATTCCATGACATCTTTTCATCCAGATGTAGTCCGAGGAATTTAACTGATTCCGCAAGTTCAACCGGGTAGTTAACTTTTATAGATGATGTCTTGCTATTAAAATTTAAAATAACAGTTTTAGACATATTTAGAGACATCTTGTTCGCATTAAACCAATCATCAAGTTCACCAAGAGATGTATTGAGATTGGCAGTGAGCGTATTTATGTTGTCAGCTTCAACTACAGCGCTAGTATCGTCTGCAAATTGGGTGACTTCACATTTAGATAGATTTGGACTCAGGTCATTTATGTAAATAATGAAAAGCAACGGTCCAAGAATTGAGCCTTGGGGTACTCCAATATTAACAGTAAGTATTTCGGAAGTTGCTACGGACTCGATTAGATCTCTGCCAATATTGGCTATTTCTACTTTTTGCATTCTGTTTTGCAGATAAGTCTTGAATAGGTTATTTGCCGTACCTCGGATGCCATAATAGTCTAATTTTGCAAGTAGAAGATCGGTTTGGACGCAATCAAAGGCTCGACTGAGGTCACAAAAAATGGCAGCCGAATACCTTTTCATATTTAGACATGTATGTATTTGATTGCAACACTTCAACATTGCCTGTTGGGTCGATTTCTTTTTCATAAAACCAAATTGTGTGTTGCTCAAAATATTATTTTTCTTCAAAAACTCACGTATCCTGACTTCTATTATTTTTTCTAGAACCTTAGAGAATACGGTCAATAAAGATATGGGTCGATAGTTTTCGATATTATGTATATCACCTTTTTTAAAGACCGGTACTATTTTTGCCATTTTATAGCATTCAGGAAAGACACCATTACTTAACGACATATTAAATAATATACTGAGGGGTTTAGATAAAATATCACTGGATTTCTTTAGTATATCAACTGGAAAATTGTCTATCCCAGTGGATTTTTTATTTTTCAATGAGTTTATAAATTTGGCTATTTCCATCTCAGATGTGGGTTTCAGGAATATCGAATTATAATTTTTTTTCATTAATTTCAACTTTTCATATGCTGTTGTAATTGGGGTCTGAATTGCAGATGCCAGACTTAAAGGTTTATTGATAAAGTGTTAGCCTCTGTTCAAAAAATATTAGTCTGCTTCCGTGACAAAATATGCGAAAACCTCCCGTCGTATCGCCCTGTGCCACTCTCCATTATATGTACACGCCCCCCAATCGCCACATTGCAATTTTATTCCGCGTGTCCTTTAGCCGGCGCGGGCATTGCGTTGGTCGTCCGAGTGACACGCGTCGCGAGGGAAACACACGTCAAAACACATTTGCAGAATGACGTAAACAGGCCGCCCGAAACGCTAAGGACGACGCAATGAATAATCCCCGGCGAAATCCCCCCTCGGCCGGAGCGGATCAAGAGCGTTATGGTACGAACAAAGTTGACAGATCGCCGATTCGCGAATTGCGAGCGGCGACGATTTTGTAACCCCAAGTTAGGGTGTATACTATAAAAAAAAATATTTTCGTAAATATATTGTAGGTATATTCCATCTGCTCTTCCTTAAAGTACGGTAACATGGGTAAACTTTAAATTCTGGGTTTACTTTGATCGATACTTCGTTTTTTTTTTCAACGTTGGTATGTAGCTCTGCAGGCGCGAGCGGCTGGACGTTTCTTTCGACGCTGTACCTACTGCGTTGAAAGAAACGCGCGGACGCTCGCTCCTGCAGAGCTACCAACGTTGAAAAAAAACCATGTATCGATCAAAGTATAATCAGGTGAATCGATCAAAGTATAATAGGTGTGGTCTTCATTCGAGAGTTTTCCTGGTCTATCGATTATGATCTAATCTGGAAATGTTTCCAGACCATCAGAACTTGCAACGTACAATGGTTTCCACCGCGTCTTCAACACTTGTGTTACTCCGGATCAATTCGTTGCGCAACTGCATGTCTTCGGCTGACTGTTAAGTAAGAGTCATGGTCTCCGACCCGTAAGTAAAGATATGCAAGATACATTGGTCAAAGACTTTGGTCTTGAGTTTTATTGGAAGTTTTTTATTGTCGCCAAAAGTTACTCAGGCTTGGGAAATCCGCCTTTCGATTTTCGTTCGGTTTTAGTAACCCAGCATGATTGTATCGCCTACATAAATACACAGCGACTTCGACAGGTAATGAATAGTACTGCTCTACTTGAAGGTTGGGCATGATTTTCATCATATATATTCAACACACCATAAAGTTAAACTAGTAACAGCAAACAGGAAGTACTTAATCCCAAAAAGAAGAGCAAGTTTTGCAAAGAAACACTTTTCTTACATTGCTCCTCGACTGTTCAAAAAAATGAATAGTGTTTTATTCAGTTGGACTAAAATCTAGAACTAGTCAAGGAGTAAAGAAAAACCTACAAAGTCACCTTGTCGACAAAAAACGGAGACACTAATAACACATCTACTAAAATAACGCACGAATCTGCAAATCTATATAGTTTTATTTAATATCTATCTATAAAGACTGTATATATATATAACAGACGAGGCCTAGTTAGGATGGCTTAGCAAAAAAATAAACCATTTATAGATTTAATAAAAAAAATCAACTTGAATTTGAATTTGGTCTTTAATAATAAGTTTCGTGATCCTTTCTTTGGTAGAGAATAAGTTGTAATACATTAGATAGCACTTGACACTTCTAGCGAATAACACTGCACGCGTCGAAGATTTCTCTCATAATCAGATGGTTACAATCGGGTATAAATGTGGGATAACAAAATCATACTGCGCTACTTCGGTAACCTTCCAACGGAATCCACTTCTGAAATACTATTAAAAGCGTTAATAAAAATTAATAATTGTAATAGAATGTTTTGAATATAGCATCAAACCAAAGATAGAAAGAGTACAAAGATAAGCGTGACGCACTCATACTATCATCCGCATTCACCCGAGAGTATGTGCGTGTAATTAGTGCACATTCCGATCGAATGTCCGCATGCGGCGACATCAAACAATCAGATTTATCGCAGGCGCTCTGGTCTGCAGTCGGAAACGTATTTAAAAGTTTCAAACAAAGCAGCTGGCGGCAGCAGTGGCAACGCTGCGCTAATAAAAGCAAAACGGAAAGCACAAAAACGTCAGCCATCGTCGCCGCGCCCGCGCCGACAGCGGCAGCAGTGGACGCGTCGCCGACATCTGCTGTTCGGCGGACGTCTCCCATTTAATCAACCCTTTCTTTCGCGCGATTTTCTTTGGCTGCGATTTAGTTTGGCTATATGTCAATCTCTAATGACATAAGCTATTCTGGGGTATGGAATATGCTCTAAAAATACAATCGAAATACAATACCGTACAAAAAACTTGTTTGTTCGTTTGTTTGTTTCTACTCTTTATTGTGACATTTCACAATGGGCGGGTTTATTGTCATAAGACAAACTCTTACAACCAACCTTACTATAAAGTGTTTATACGAAATGGTTGCATGTAACATGTGTGTAAGTGTGCGTCTTGTCATTGCATTCGAACTATATGATTCAAATGCAATTCCGTTAATTTTATTCCAATGGAAAATGGTAACCCAGCCGGTAATCGAACCCTGAACCTTTCAATTTAAGATCAGGCGACCTAACCAATGCGCCACCGGGCCGTGAAAAACTGTAATTCGTATTGTATTAAAAAAGCCAAAATTGTATTCTTACAATGAGTTGTTTTTGGGAGCAAAAATACTAGATATTAAGCAGCTGTATTGTTTAAAAACTGCTTTAAATTTCTATCGCGCGCAAACAAAGATATTGTGCATTGCTAAGAACACAAGATTGGCGCAGGTACCACAATATATAATGCCCAAGACATCTACATCGTTTGTACAACACCATATTCACTATCTCTATCCGAGATAAATAAGTATTTTAGGAAAACAATTCGATAATTTGGGTGGTTCTTAAAAGTGGTTAATTAATGACGCTTTCGTATTCTGAATCTCAATTAAAAAGCGATAGATAATGCCGTCATCTCGTATAATACTAGATTCTCTCTATAGATTCAAAATTCGAGCCCCAGGAGTAATAACATATTGAAGGGCTTTCGAAGAATTTCCCAGGAATTCGAAGTGCTGATCATTCATGCGTTACCTCGAGTTGCAATATTATGCAATCCTATCATGACTGTTCAAAAAGTTTATAATATCTATTAATAATATTATCATCATTAAGTTTAAAATATCTATTAATAATATTATACATAAATATATATAAATATAATATTACTCTTATATTACTATTACATTATCTATATTATATATTTTTTGGCTGCTATTGGACAAACTATTGGACAAACTTTACTAGACTACTGCCTTGACACAGGTCTAAACCTAGTGAGGCAGTATAATCCACATGGGCCTGTAACTTTTTTTATTAATGATTAGTTAAGCACTCAACTTATTTCTACTCAACTACTAGTTTTAATCAATAGTTAGTAAATAATTAATTATAGTTATATATGTTATGGATAAATAAAAAAGTTGTTGTGACCCTGATCTATGTTTATGCATTGATCTATGAAGCTGGTAATCTGACGTTGACTGTCTATCTCGACGTAAAACTACAAACTATCCATCAGTGATATCGTCGATCTATAAGTGAACCTCGGATGCGCCAAAAAATCGAATTTGCGTTTTTAATTGTTACTGAGAGAAAATCACGCTTCGGATCGTTCTGCCCAAGTCTCAAAGGGTTAAAATTGCTTAGTCTTATTGTAATTGTTATTGCAGCAGCACCTCGTAGGCATGAGTTGGTTATTTTATCCGGTGATGATTATTACGTGCTTAGTAGTAATTCCTCGTAAGCAACATAACTCTTTGACAGTTTAAGTCGTTAGTACGATTACAATAAACTAAAATTTTAAAATAAAATATCATTTACATAACTAAGAAAAACTTCTCGTGAACGACGTTATTCAGTTTTTTTCCGTGGACTGAAAAGTTTGCTTGTTGGCGTGTATGAGGTCTCACATATAGAGCGACGATATACATACTTTGAACTACTTGCTGAATTGTAGCATAATGATGAAGAAATGAGATTTACATGGTCCTATGCATGCACTAGCATACTTAGTGGAGGATCTCTACTGCCCTTATATCAGATTCTTTTATTCGGTTTGCCTGTGGGTCATTTTCGATTACCTCGTCGCATTGACCGTTGCCCTTGATCGTTACTTAAATCGAATAAGACCTTGATAAAATATCTGAAATGGGCGGACCCGCAAAGAAATAGGCGGGGTCACAGTTGTAGCGTTTGACCAATAAAAATCCAGCGTTAAGCATATTTAGCGTAGTTTTCTGAGCGCTTTCACGTTTTAATTAATTATAATTAATTTACGGCCTAAATAAAAAATGCGGCTAAGCGCGACGCTAGTGAATCAACCAATCAATATAATTAAATTAAAATAAAACACACTTACCGTTTACATTGTAGGAGTAATAGTGCTTGAAAGTTTTTGAATTCAGTTTTAAGCCTGAATGACCACGGCTTTTGAGTCTAAACTATAAATTCGTTCCTTATTGAGGGATTAGCTTAGAGATTTTTTTTTATTAGTGCTTATATATTTTTTTTTAAATCATAAAACAATAGTTCCTCAAATATGGTCTTTCTCAGGTATCATGTCAACGTAACGATCAAGGACAACAGAATACTTACACTAATTTGCCCGTTTGCTCAATCCTTTAGCCCTCGTTCACACGAGCGGAGTTTTTCAACGTAGCTACATTTTTTCTGCGATTTGCTCATTTTAAATCATAGGGCTTACTTATCATCATCCCTGCGTATGATTTTCAGCTACTTCATCACATTTAATGCCCCCCAATAAACGGCTAATTTACGACGTGACGCCCCTTAATCCGCTATCAAATTGCGTCGTTATCCGCAGTAGATTAATCGTGCCATATGACTACTTGACGAGGGCGGCGCGCATAATGGAATCATTATCGCCATAATGCATCATTAAAAAGCGGCGCAGACGCGAGCAATTAAAGCCTGGCTAGAAACAAAAATCGAAAGAGAATCCCAGACGGCGTGAGCTGCACGAGCGAACAGTGGGCCCCGTGTTTCGCCGCTCTTCACGGCTAATGACTTCCTGTCTGCTACACACGAAAAAACGTGTTCACGTTCATAATTTTCAGACGGCGCGACGCGACGCTACGCGACGCTAAAATACTTCCGACTTACCTAGCCGCGTGGTATGCAGTACGACAATGTGTCTGCTGCGATATGCAGCCACATGAAATGTATATAGATTTACGTATTACCTAAAATATCGACTAAAGATTTGGCGATATTTTGCAGTTACCGTTGCCTGAATGCCATTAGAATATATTAACTCAGCTCCATGCAACATTGAGAAAAATATAACGATGCACTCATAATACTCGGAAATACGCATGTTTCAATAAGGATTACTTATATAACTTGAACTGTGGTACATACGTATGAATTAACATGACGCGTAACGGTGTTGGCGTCACGGTAGTTACTTGGTCGTAATGTTAAAACATAATGTTATTTCATTACGTCGTGACCTTAGGATGTCGCTTTTAACACGACAGCATGTAGTAGTATGCGTACCGATATAGTCGGACACATGAATCGTTGAAATTACGGTATACTATTATTTCTGTATCAATGGTACGGAAATGTTGATACATATAATCGATGCACTGGAGATGTGGTGTTGGCGTAAAATGCTAGGAATCCCATGGACACATGAGAAAGGTCCTGTAGTTCTTAGGTCATGTTGCCAGGAGAAACCCAGAGAAACTGGAGAAAATGCTTTCCGGGGGGCAAGTGGAGGGAAGAAGAAGCAGAGGCCAGATGGAACGACCTCATCAAAGAAGTTACAAAAGGGTCAATACAATCTGCGACCCGCCATGCAGAAGACAGGTCGAAGTGGAGGAGCCTCGTAGGCAAACTGTTGTCTAGTGGCCATGATCCTCAGTAATGAGGGAACAACGGAGAAAAAGATAATCGAGTAATGCAGTTTCAAGAAAATTATGATAGACATCGTTTTTCTGCATAAAACCGTAATAACAAAATGGTAATGTAAGAATTAATCCAATATTTTTCTCAGTGAATACAGAAAAAAACGAGTGGCTCTCCATTAGACTATGTCGGGATTTTCACATACTCACCCTACTTTATCGTGTACTTAATTCAAACATGCCTTGTTATGTATATTGTCTTCTCTTGGCTTTCATCCCATGGCCTTCTATTACGCTCGCTGGAAAATATAATACTGGCATTACCCCAGCATTTATCAACTTTCATGTTCAGGTGATTGGTAGTCCAGGCGGCCCGACTCCGCAACAACCCCCACCCCCCGCCTCAAAAGATTGAATGATATTGCCACTTGATAATAGGTCCACGATGTTGTACTCTATTGTGTGTGCAATAAATTTTTTCTAAGAAATATATGCTGTTGATACACTATTATTGATAGCTGGAATGAGCGGATCGAACCTACAAGATAAAGGTATACAGCTAGCTCCCTGGAGCTTATTGTTCAATGAGGAGTAAGAGATAAACAACTTTCGTTCTTTTGGAATAAAATCCAAGTGATGGTCTTGAAAGGACGGTTTGCCAGGATGGTTTGCGTGGTCAAATATTTCGGTATCGTACTCGATTTAATTTGCTCCTTCTTCGAAGTTTTTGTGAGCTTTTGCAAATAAGGCTAAAAACCTATTTATGCAAAGCCACATTAACCTAAAACTTAAAAACCTATTTATTCTAAACAACTCTGTATATAGTATACCGCTGCGAAATAGACTTTGAAACAAACATGTAGAAACGAGTTAGCTTTAAAAGAGTCAAGGTCTTAATTATGACCAAAAAGCTTTAAAGAGAGTTTTAATAAGAGCATTAGAACGCTTTAATTCATAATCAAGCTGTCACATGCCCATTATAAGGCAACTTAGTCTTCATTTGGTCTCTGTTCGTTTTGGTGCATGCTCTTGTGTACATCGAGAAATACAGACAACATAAAGTTGTCATCTAATAAAAGGATGAAAATGCTATTTACATTACAAAACACGACAATATCGCATTTATAAATCGTCTCCAAACTGAATAACCTAATATTGCAAATACCATTACAACAACCAATGTGATATAATAATCCAAGACTGCTACATTGGATGACCACCTTTTATTGCATTCCACAGCGACTTCTCAAGCAAACACGATATTCCCGACAAGAAACTAGTTTTATTATTTAAACGTCGCGGCGGGGATATCAGGTGACAGTTATAAAACGATAAATCATAACTGCTAGGAGGTCTTCGAGAGAAACTTATTGCACAAATTGACTTGCCGTAATGGATTTACATATTTTCACAGATAAACAAAATAGCCAACAGTCAAAGCCAAGCCCGTAATGAAAGAACAGACCGCGTCGCATATGTCTTTCTTAGAGGCCTCGCATTTCGCGTGTGCGTTCACTAGTGGTCCTTTCATATATTGATCGACCACTTTATCTTGTAATTTTGTGGGAGAATTGTCAAGTATCTGCTCATGTACCTGTTCATTGTATACTAGTTGCCATGTTGGTAGCGTCCTGCTTTATAAATATAGCGCGAACAGGCACTTTGATAGTATCGTGATGCACACACTCTTAGTGATCTTTTTAAGGTCTTTTAAAGGTCTCTTTTTAAGGTATTTGTTAGTGATCGTGATCTTTGGATAGTTTCTTGTAAGGGTTAGAGCAACCAACCACACAAAAAAATGTAAAACATTTCTATATCCAACATCGCTAGTCCTCCAGAGCCAAATTATTCCGTACAGAATTAACGAACTCGCCAGCGACCGAGAATGGCAGATGATGACGTCACGCGAGCTGCACTCGATGCCTATGATAACCTTTTAAGCACCACCCATGGCGAAAGCTTGTTACAAACATAAGCAATAAGCGTGTTTATTTCAAGCATTCTACGTGACAGTACTCTTTGGCTGGTATTTCTAAGGCAAAAACTAGACCTGGACCCAGATCAAGGCTCATGCAGCAGATCAGGGCAGATAAACTGAATTGTAATAAGGATGATGTTCGTTTAAATAGGGGTTGTTCCAATAATTATTCACATATATTTTTTTGCCTATTTCTACTTCTGCGAATCACTATTGCATTTGAGTGTTGCTTCACTTGCGCCCCCTTTTCGTTCTTGAGTGAACAGTGAGCAGTGAACACGTGCCGTTTCCGGCGAGTCGCTCGAATTATCCCAGATCGAGATCGCTAGGCGCACGGCCGCTGGTCGACCCGAGCAGCCCGCCGAATCTCGATCTCGACCGAGCCTCGAACCACAGATTAATCAGTATAAAACAACAGACCCGACACGGATCATGAGTCGCCTTATCATTGAACTCAGACAGACAAAAAAATCGGTTGTGTCATCCCAAAACTTCCCCGGCAAGGACTAATTTTAACTAAATATTAATTGCATAAATAAAATCGACGAATTGCCTGTCTCGGTCGGTGATAGTACCCGGTTGGGTTCCGTTGCGCGTTTTGTTTTTCGTCTAAGGGCAAGGTTAGGCCAAGCGCCATCAGATGGCGTTAATATTTCATTAAAATGTAGTGCGGAATTTAAGTATTATTAGTGTAGCTTATATATGAGTTATTTCAACCAATATTTTACGATGTCGTTTCGGCACAAGGCGTTTGTGTGCATATGTGTGCAAAATTCAACAAGGCATATATGTGCCAAATTTCAAGTCCCTAAGTCTAATATTTCGAGATTGAAATGTGCCTAGTGAGCCCTCTGGTGGTCCGATTTCAACCACCGCTCGATATTTGGACAGTGAACTGGACCAAGTTACAAAATACACTAATTGCTTTTATTAGCATTTCAGAAAGTAATTGGTTAACATTGTGATTAAGTATATTAAGACGTTTTAAAATATAAAGAAATATTATAAAGTGTTTAAGATCAGTACTGGAGTATGGATCAGTAATTTGGAATCTGCTTTACAATGTTCTCAGCGATAGAAAACAACGAGTTCAAAAGAAATTTACTCGCTTGCTGTCGAGCAAATGTGGCATCAGAAATAATCTGCGAGGTTATGTAGAGCGGCTTCAACCTCGTAGTTTCAAAAATAAGCAGGACTATTAATGATACAACGTGTCTCCATAAGCTTTTACATAATCGACTAAATAGCCTAACTAGTCTAGCAAATGTTGAATTTCGTGTGCCACCGCGACTAACGAGGAGCTCTCTTAAATTTTCTTTTATCGCGTGCAATAGTAATATCGTGTCGAATAGACCTCTCACCAGAATGTGCCGTGTTTTTGAACCACATTAGAAGGATTATATATAATTAATGATTCAATGAACTGCCATCCTACTGTATTATATTACTTTATTATATGAAATCGGAGACTATTGCGGTTGTTTGACATTATAAATAAGATAAAAATGAATCTACCGCGTGAAGCTTGCAGCCGCCGTTGTCTCGGGTAGACTGTTTATATTATACCGTACCCTTATATTATACCATATTATAATATATTTTTTCTTTGTATATCCACCTGCCTATTATTAACGGGAGCTAATGGGCCCATGATGAGGTGGCCACGATGACCCATGTGTTCAGGGTCGGTCACACTCACGGGTCAACACCCATCCGATGGCCTCCACGAATGGGGTGCGAACCTGGGTAGGACACTGGGTCAACCAGTCTCCCCTGGGAATCAAACCTCTGGCGCTCCTGGACGGTCTGCGCACCGAGCGGCGCAAGCCAATCGACTGTGCTCTCCGACTAACAGTCGGGGGAGTCTGGGAACTGTATTGTTTCCTATAGAGCGGGGGTGGTTGTCTACCTTACGGCGACTGCTCTTGAAATGACCATTGGCCATCCGATCCCGGTTCAGAGTCGGGCAAAGGACGCCTTGGTCCGCGATAGATTCGGTGTACACCGTTTCACCGCTTCGTAAGGGAGAGGACCGCGCAAGCGACCTCGAACTCGGAACCAATCGAGAGACCGGAGAAATCTGGTCACAATTGGAAGCAAGGGCGCGAGGGTCGGCCCGCCAGGTAACACTGGCTATCTCGCGGTAAGGCGTTGGCTTCTTGCGGGTTGTGACGTAGCTGGACGTTGGATTTGTTCTGTCCAAAGTCTTCTACGTTCACTGCAGGGCGATAGAACGAGAAAATCGTTAAAACGTCCTGTGGTGACGGGCTCGCCCGTTGTAGTTGACACCGCAAGTTGCCTATTATTAACGTGCTCATGTTATTTCTATTATACTTTATTCATGCAGGCGTTGTAATCTTTTCATAGGATTGTTTTATACGGAAAAAAATTAGTTCCGTATAAAACAGATTTTGCTAATACTCTATTAAAGTATTTACTAACTACAACGAATGTATTTAATATCTAAAAATAAAAAAAATAGTAATTAGGTACAGAATATTAACAAAAAATGCTTTCTATAAATATTGGATAGGGAGATAAGATAGTCTAGAAAAATAATTGACGATTTGGAATGTTATTTGTAATGTAATGTTTTTGTAAACACATTGGTCACACTGAAAGTTTCTGGAGCTTTCATAAACATTTAAAAAAATATATATTTCCAACATTTGAAAATGGAACTCTTTGGCTCTATGTAGATAAAATTTGTTTTATGTAACTGTCATTTTTCTATTTGGCATCATTTTATACATTGCGTTTCTGCATTACGATGTATTTAACTCGTAAAAATTATTGCTGTATGATTTTCTACGATCTTAAGTGTAATTAGATAGGTCTGCTGAGCCTCGCTCTGTTTTAAGCTTGCTTTTGGTGCTTTTGGCGATGAAGCACCAAGCAGGGCGACAATTTATAACTGGTTTGCCGATTTCAAACGCGGTCGTGTCGAAGTAAGTGACGAATTTCGTGAAGGTCGCCCGTTTACCGCTGTCAACAACAACAACATCGAAGCTGATCACCGATCGAAACAGACAGGTATGTGATCTTCTATGAAACTGTGCCATTTAGGCACAAGTAGAGTTGTCAACTACAACGGGCGAACCCGTCACCTCAGGAAGTTTTAACGAAATAGTCGTTCTATCCCCCGTGAAGTGGGAAGTCGTTCTATCCCCCAGAAGACTTAGGACAACAAATCCACCGTCAAGCTCCGCCACATGCCCGTAAGAGGCCCACGCCTTATTCGCGAGATAGCCAGGAACGTTACCCAGCGGGCATACACTCATGCCCTAACTTCCAGTTGTAACCAGATTACTCCGGTCTCTCGACTGGCTACGAGCTCGAGGTCGCTTGCGCGGTCCTCTCCCGTGCGTAATGGTGAAACGGTGTCAAGCGAATCTATCGCGGACCACGGCATCTTTTGCCCGGTTCTTCACCCGGAATCGGGTAGCCGATGGTTGTTTCAAGAGCAGTCGCCATAAGGTCAGCAACCACCCCCGCTCTATAGGAAACAGTACAGCTTCCAGACTCCCCCGACTGATAGTCAGAATGCACAATCGATTGGCTTACGCCGCACGGTGCGCAGACCGTCCAGGAGCGCCAGAAGATTGACTCCTAGGTGAAACTAGCCCTAAGGCCAGGGTCCTACCCGGGCTCTCGCTTCATGCGTGGAGGCCGCCGGATGGGTGTTGACCCGTGAGTGTGACCGACCCTAAACAAATAGGTCTTCGTGGCCAACTCAGCAAGGACCCATTAGCTCCCGCCATTCAGGCACAGTTACGTGTCAGGCACTATTGATACTACATAAACATTTGCCTGTGAAAACGCTTGCGACTTCTTTTTTCCAAAAAAAAAAAATAATAATAGCCAATTACGCGGTCTACGATTTTCGTCGCCATAAGAGGCTGTCGAAGAATTAGACTAACATATTTCCGAAGTCACCACGTAGTAGAATAAATGTTATGAAAAAGTGTTTTGAAACATAATAAATGGATTTTTGGCATTCGTTGTATTTTGTCTTATTCCTTTCGGAAACTTTCAGTGTGACATTCGTCCATTTTCAAAATAAATAAACATCTGGAATATATTTATGTATGCGACTTTCATGATCTGTGGTCGAGTGCCCCGAGTGCCAAGGACGTGTTCCCGCACGGCTGAGTGCCGATGGCAAAGCCGTCGCCCCGATAACTCGTTTATTGTATCGGCCCGAAAGGGATTTCCAACATTTTTCCAACTAGTTCGCCAATTTATCGGAACATGTTTTCGCAGCGGCTCTAGCCCGCGGGGATTTACCTCGAATTATGTATATCTATTCGGGATCTTCTTACACCCTCTTTATTTATACCATTTTGGCGGTGTAGCGATGGGCCATTTATCACGAAATGTATCAGCATTGACCCATCGTTATCAGTAAGATTTAGGGCACTGTGCACGCGCCCTTTTTTCTCATGTGATTATCTTATACATACATTCCATCATTACGTTACCTACTCTCTTTTCTGTCATGCTGATCGGAATTACCCATTGATCTATATTTTTTTTAGCCGAAAATAATCACAATTCAAAAAGTCCTTGAGCTTACAACAAAATAGATTTTGAATCTACACAAGCGTATTTCACAAGTCTTTTTGATCATGAAACAAAACCGAGTAACCCTAGAGAGATTATATAAGTATTTATTTGACTGGAAGTATTTTATTACAGTTTGACTATTAAATACCATTTATTATTTTTAGATAATTTTATTATTGCAAAGACTGTTTTTGTACTATTGAGTTAAATCATTCATTTTAATCACCATTTATTATTTTTGACTATTTATTACTTCCGACTATTGAATATTTTGTATTATTTTTAGTTTTATTATTATTCAAATGACCATTTTAATACCTTTCAGTTTTTTTTTATGAAAACGTGATATTTTTTCTATTTATTGGTACATACCTACTTATATTATTATTATTTATTTTATTTAATATTATTTATGGATTATTATTTTTAGATTATTCACATTAAACCTTTATTTTAGGAAGGAAAAACTTACTTTATATTTGGTTTTCAAGTATAGTACCGTATATATATAATTATATAGTACAGTATATTAGTATCATAGAATGGAGAGTGTATAATATCCTAGTAGTAAATCTAGTTATTATTAAAATTATCAAATCTATCAAATGACTTCGTTTGATACAGCCTGGCGTGAAGTAAGAATATGAAAACTGAAAGATTAAATGGTAGTTTTTAGACAGATTATGCATTATTTACTGTATTTAGAGCTAACTTTGGAATATCTACAAGTATGCTAAGTTTTAACAATCTGTTAAGATTTTATCGAAATCAATTGAATTTAATTAAATTTAATTCCTTCGAGAAAATAAATGTGCAGTAATTTACGCCGAAGTATTATGGTAGCGGCGTAAAAAGCACTCGTCTATGAAATCTGTAGCCGTGCTATATAATTTTGTCTCCATGACGGGAGAGCGACGGGCCGCACACTGACGCGCGCCGATCCCCGCCATAGGTGGATAATCATGAGAAAAGCGCGCGAATTCGCGCGCTTCCTTTCCACCCTCCCAATTTCCTTCGATCCCCGATTCGAGATAAAACAAAATGGTATCGCTTTTGATGTAGAATCTCTCTTCAGAGACCACCTGCCGGGAGGACCTCTCTTGCGCTCCTCTCCTCCCCTCCCGCCCCTTTTCCTCCCCTCTCCGCCTCTCTCCGCCCCCGTCCCTCCTTCTCGCAAGAAACGTTTATGCAGCAATAAACAAACATTCACGTCAAACGGCCGCCTATCTGCAATCTCGCGCGGGACTTTTCACACGCGTCCGGCATTTCGGGCGCCGTAAACATTTCGAAACATAAAGAAAGATAGGCTCACGCATCTCCGATTTAGCTATGCCACTTTTTCGATGCATTTCAATTGAAAAAAAACAGATTTTTGCCGCGTAGAATGACGAAAGGGTTTTCCGACGTTACGGCAAAGTTATATTTGCCGTCTTCACGAGGACAATAAGCTTGCGACTGCGTGCCGGCACCATGCGGTGGAAAGTTTTAAACCTTCATCTCGATTGATGTTTGGCAGTTGACGGATTTTGATTGCATCCCTGATCATTTTCTGGAAATAGAATTCTTCTTTTGTTGGTACAATTGGATAAATAGAGAGTACAATTCGTTCTTTTGAGAAAGCAATTGGAGTACAACTTGAGTTGTCCACTACAACGGGCGACCTTGTCACCTCAGGAAGTTTTAAAGATCTTTTGACGTTCATAACCTACGATTGTATGAGAGGACTCATCTGATTTGTTTCTTTATACAATGACCGTAAAGCGAAAGCTCTCGGTCGTACGCGCCATTGCGCAGGACGATCAGGCGTCATTCCGCGTTCACGGCCGTTTGACAAACGGGTCGCCGCTTTATGATAATTTTGCCGGACCAGGACGTGAAAATCTAAGAGATATGTGAAACCTGTACTAAAAATAACAAATCCATAGTGAAAAATCTTGTCGATTCACGGTATCATTTACTTTCCCAAAGTTCGTCTAGATGAAGCGACATACAATTCGTCGCAGCAGCCACTGTTCTGGATGTTAGCTATAATAATCGCGATAATTTATTTGCATTGATGTTCAAACTCTCTTGTTTTCTTGACTTTAATTAAACAGATATTTATGAACTATAATAATTTGATTTTCAAATTCTTCATTTTCTATCCATCATTTTAAAATGTAATAATTAAACTCGTAAACCACTAAATATATTAAGAATTGACTTACGACAAAGTTAGAGAAATTGTTATCGTTATTCTATTACAGTTTTGTTATCCATATTATTACCAGGGTTATGAAGAATTAATTTTCAGAGTATAACTTATTAAATTTACAACTTGCATGAAGATATCTAAAAGTGACGTAAGCAAGAATTGTAGGCAATATCCTCAGAATTTTATGTCACTTTAATTTATTTGTCTAGGACTAATATTACATGATATATGTTTTTTTTTGTAAAGGCGTCCATTTTGAAATTAAATAGCGAACATCTCTTAACACTTTTTCAAATCTCAGTATTGGTATGATATATTTTTGTACGTAATTTGGTGTTATTTTGTCGTATTGTTTCTGAGACACGCACACAGGCACACATACATACACACACACACACATACACGCGCACAGATTATTTTTTTATTTATTTATGGTAATGAACATAATATGCAACAAGCGTAACAAATCATACTTAATATCTACACTTTCAATAAAACCCACAGCAAGTTGTGTTACGCTTATAGTGAAGATCGGTCCCATGTCGCCCAACTAAGTAAACACTTGTTCTAGGGCAAACATATTAAACAAATACTAGTTTAAAAAAGAAAACATATTCAAAAGAAAAAAAAGTAGATAGACATGTATTTCTAAAAAAAAAATTGGATTCCCAAGATCTCAAAGCGTGGAAATCCGGTTCAAACTTGAACGGTCAATTTTGCTCAAAAACAAGAGCAAACTGTCCCTATTTACAGGCTCCGTGTTTTTGTGCTTTCCCAAAAAAAACACGATGTGTTTTTTTTGAGAAAGTAAAAACAGCTACATTTCAAAAACTTAGCTACATTCTGTAAAATCTTTACATTCATCGTATCCGTGTTCCTGCTTATCGAACGGCTTTTAAAGCCGAAGCTATCGTATCAGAGCTGTTTTTTATTATCGGGCTCGAAGGACCAAAAGGTTATTATTACGAATGTCCTTCAGAAACTCTACTGATTTAAATTAGATTGGGTTGTATTGGAGGTCAACTATAAAGCTTTTGACATAGGACGTGATGGAAATAAAGAAGTTTAGAATATAATGTCCACATTTTTTTTTAATTTGGCAATCATATAGCTTCATGATGTGATAAAGATCAGGCTATTGATCACCAACGTACATAATTCAGAGTAATAGGTTAGAGTCGCGCATATATCCATCCAATCTTCGAACAGAGCGCGAAATCAAGAGCCTGGAAAATTGGTGATTTTCCGTCCGGCTAACGATTCGCCCCGTGAAGATTCAGCCTCGTGAGATGCGTTCTTAATTAATAAGGACGTTCAGAGTAGGCGTCGCGGCGTCGAAGCGAAAGGTTCACTCTCGACAATTATAACACAATCTCCGCCATTGTGTGTACTAACTGGGAGGGTCTCGTCTGAGCCATTACTGGCTCGATAGCAGATACCGGAACAGTAATAAGTTTTAAGAATGAAAGAATAACATTCAAATATGTGTTTTTTTTTAATTATTTTATTATTATTCAGGAAACATACAGATGTTTCAATATATTACACAATTTTTAAGACAAAGCTGTACATAGCTGTAGTGCTCACACACACACACACACACACACACTGATTATTGTATAGTTAAGGTACCCTATGACACTCAGGATGACATAACAATTCTAACAATAACACATACTTCTTAATCAGTTCGAGCGTTTAAAAGTTATGGCGGAATAAAGAAACGAAAAACATGCATAGATAAATCCTGAACGCATAACTCATTTTTTGTTGGGTAGTCGTGTAAAATAACATACATCCAACAACATTTTATTTATTGACTGCAATGAAACTACTACACTTTCCCTTTTAAGAAACAACAATCTAAATTATCCATTTTTGAAAATTACGATGCAGATGGCGTCCATTCTTCTAATCTGTTGTCAGGTCCCCCCATTGATCGCTGCAACATCTCGGCTTTTATATTTAGAATTTTGTATTCAATTCTTTGTTACGATTGATCCAGTGTCCTCGGCCGAGTCGTATATACCCGAATCCTGTGGTAAGTTTCAATACCCGAATCTTGTGGCAAGAAAAAAATCACAAACTGATAGCGACGGAACTCCCTCTGCGCACCTTCCAAACTATCGTCGGTTTTGTAAAACATTGTTATCGCGAAAGCACGCTGTCTACCGTTCCACTCCTCCATTATTATTGAATGACGTGATTGTTTACAGCTCACAGTACCCCTTGCGTAGTGCTGCCAACTACACATGGCTACCACTATGCATCTCATAGTTCCCGTTTTCTGTGTCACCCTGTCTAATGTAGTAATACTTCTTCTTCCTCATCTTCGTTTTATGCCATTATTTGGGGTCAAGTCTCCTCACTTTTATGCGCCAGGTCAAACGATCTTGGGTGGTCGGTTCGGACAATTGGTCTTTCTTCAGGTCTCTTTCGATGTTGGACCACCAGGTCAGTGGTGTATAATATAATATAATGTCAGTATTATTGTCAGTATAATGTAGTAATACATGCATGTCAACTGAGTATATTCATGAATGCATGTTATTATTATTATATTGCAATTGCAATGGCATTCAACACCGTCATTAATCATAGCGTTCTTGAGATCGATAATATGACGTGTTGAATACGTCAATATCGCCGAGTTATTACAATATTACAAACATTACTATGCTATAAATATAACAGTTTGTTCATAATTGGTGCCAACCTGCAGAAGGTGAAATGACTCCGTTTGGCGGGTGAGTCGCGATGGTACACGGCAAGATTTGAAAGTTTCAATGGTTCAAAGCAAGCAGGTCAGAGCAATCGATGCATCGATGTCAAATTATGGAAAAATACCATATCTGTGCATTTTATTCTTAATGGTAATAGTTAAAGCCCATGAAAAGTAGCTGCTTCGTTGTAATAGGGAAAGGACAAAAACGAGTGATAATTCAAATTTTTCAAGAAATGGCATGAACAAATTAATAGATAATATAAATTGTATATATCTCTACATATAGTATTTTTTAAATTTATTTATTTAATTTGAATTCTCTCATATCCTAATATTACCGTATAAGTAATATTTATTTCCATTTTATAAAATGTTATAAAATTATTTCCATTTAAAAAAATATTAAATCAAGATGAATATTAACATATTTTGTACTACTGCTACCCAACTAAGTACCAAGACTTGTTTCAAGGCGGCAAGCTATCTGGTTTAGTGTCCACATATACATGGAATTCGACGGATAGTACAAAAAACGAAGGAAAAATAAACTATATACCAGAAATTTGAAAACGATATATTTTTTCGACATCGGTTTTTTTACTGAAAATTATGTTTTTGTTTATTAGAAGCACCATGAAATATTAAGTTGAAAATCGTACACTACATTTTTTTTATTTTACGCCGTGTACTTAAGAAAAGCGTTGGTTATTGTTCAACTTTCGCATATTCATATTTTTTCTAAATAAAATAGGCATCAATAAAAAAAAATGTAGATCATTCGACTCAATTTTTCAAGTGGACTAATTTTGTGATTGCCCCATTGCGTTTCTTCGTGAACTAAAATACGGACTTAGTTCAACCGAACGAGACAGAGCGATACGTTAGAACGGGCACATTTCATGCGGTGTTAGATTTAGCTGCTTTTCTTCGGTGGGTAGTTTTAGTGCGGAAAAGTGACAACCGTTCATTTCACATTCCGTTTTGACGTACTTACTAATTTTAGTTCAAGAGAAACGCAATCGAACCGCGGGGACTGCTTTTAATGCGTTATATTCTCACTATCCGCGCTCATCGCCGACTATCACTGTCAATCAGGTCAGCCTCTTTCCCGAAGGGATCATTATATAAGTGTTGGCTACTAGCCGGGAAAGTTTTGAGGCGACACAACCGATTTCTAATTAATATAATTCGTGATCGAACAAATCGATCGAACACAGTTCGTGATCGAACAAATGATCAGCTGCAGCGGTGTTCTGGTGCATTTGTGAATACTCGTGGCAGACGAACGCGACTGCCGCGCTCGAGATCGGAGGAGCCGGTCAGGCGAATTCCCCTCTCATGTATCTGCTGTATCACACCTAATGCACCCAATGCAATTAGGCTATTATGAGCCATTGTTTTAAGGGTCGGCCCAATCCACGGGTCAACACCCATCCGGTAGCCTCGCAGAAGGATTTCGAAACCGGGTAGGACTCTATACCCGTTGGGTCAGGTTCACCTAGGAATCGTTCTTCGGGCGCTCCTGGACGCTTTGCGCACCGTGCGGCGTCAGCCAATCGACTGTGCACTCCGACAAATAATCGGGGGAGTCTATAAACGGCTTTGTTTCCTAAGCAGCAAGGATGGTTGATGACTTGTCATCCTCCACTCTTAAAACGACCATCCGGCTCCCTGATTTTGAGTTCAGAGCCGGACAAAAAGTGCCATGGTCCGCAATAGATTTAAACTGAATCACCGCTGGAAATACGGCTGGTAGAGGACAGCGCAAGCGACCTCGAGCCCGTAACCAGTCGGGTGGACGGAGGTATCCTGATTGTGAAATCCAGACGGAGATATCCTGCCAAAACTGGTCAGGGGTGCGAGGTGACCCACTGGTTTACCTTCTCAGTGCCTCGCCCTAAGGCGTTGGCTTCTGACGGGCATATTGGTTTTGTTGGACGGTAGGTTTGTACTCGTCCCCAAGTCTTCTTCGTTCACCTCGCGGGAGACAGAACGATCATTATCATTAAAAAAATCGGTTGTGTCACCCCAAGACTTTCCTGACTAGTATCCGGGGAGGTACGAAAAAACAGCGACATTTTTTACTCTAGTACCCCAAATTTGTATGGCAGGTACCCCAAACGTTGGTCGTAAGTACCCCAAAAACTAATAGGTTCTTCCGATGGTTAACAGAAGCTTCTATGCCAAATTTTAACTTAGACAGATTAAGCGTCTGGGCGCTATCGCGGAAACAATTTTTTCGCCGGGAACCCCAAATTTGTATGGGAGGTACCACAACCGTAGGGCGTAGGGACTCCAAAAACTAATGGGTTCCTCCGACGGTTAACAGAAGCTTATATACCAAATTTCAGCTCAATCCGATTAAGCGTCTGGGCGCTATCGTGGAAGAATACATACATACAGACATACAGACATACAGACATACAGACAGACAGAGATCGGTCTGGAAATAGTCTCAATCGTCTCAGGGAGTCTCAAAATATATATTCCCATCTTCATCTCAAAATTTTTTTTTAGCGCGATCACAATACTTTCCTTTCCGATAGGTCGTCAGGAAAGTAAAATACTAGGGTAATGCGTTCGGCCGTTGTATTCGACACCTCCCACCTCTGCGCAATCTGTGTTGCGGTTTTAGTAAGGTCTGATAACACAATCCATCGCTTAGTCTGTCGAAGTCGCCGAAAAGAGCAAAGAATCCCCATCGGAGCCATTGATTAACGCTCGAGACGACCTCTGTGAAGCGAGACGGCCTCTCTTCGGACGAGCGGAGCGGAGCGCATCGCGGCATCATTAAATTTATCAAATCGAACAGAGATAATGCCTTATCGCGACGGTGGCTGATTTATTCAAGCAGACGCTTCGTGAACTTATCGGGCACGTAATGAAACAAGCGACGCTAATGACTTTTCTCATTCGGGCTTTTTAGTCGAATCGCCCCGCATCACCGTTGACGAATTGGGAGCGGACGTGATGGGTGGTCATAGTGATCATTGTCAACCGCTGCGTCCCGCCTTTTCACTAAACCCGATTGACCTTTCATTTGTTTTAGAAGCCTGTCCCTATCGTTTGTTTTAGAGGAATGCCCCAAACATTTCGAACATCTTTTCCTAAGTAACTAACTACTTCCAAAATATTTTTTAAGCGTAGATAAATATATAAATATGTTGCCTGTGTGCGAACGATCCCTACGTTTTGCCTATAGTGGCCATTGAAAAAAAAACACTTTCGGAATTGACAAAACGAAAAAGGAATGGAAAAAACTGGTACAAGACACAAAAAAAATGTTAAAAGCAGTGCAGAAATGACATAAAATGAATGAAACTGATACAGAACCAGCAAATACGTATAGACAAGTGGATCAACGAGAGAAATAGATAAGTAGTTCCAGAACATACAAAACATTATGAACCAAAGAAGAGAAAGGTAGACCCAAAGACATTAAATACTATTTTCTAAGTTGCTAGTTGGTCGATTGATTTACCTTTCAAATCAATCCCTAAAGGCTGGTGGTCTTCAAAAGGTAAATTAGGTTTACCGTCTTAGGAGTACTCCTGGCTGGGGTGGCAAAATTTGTTTATTCACTCTTGAAGTTGTAAAATTGGTTTATTCACTCGCAATTTATTGAAGTTGATTACTTCAATAATTTCTGAGATATAATTGCAAAAATATATAATATCGAGGCATACGAGAAATGCAATACATATCACTGCCATTAAGATAACATTATTTCTCTACTAAACTACGGATTTTAGACTTTTAGCAACTTAATTCAATTAAATTTTTATATCTTTTGTTATGTTTTTTGATACTTTAAGTTTATCATATAATATTTGCCACAATTATTGCTTTGTGTAATAATGTTTAGGTGAGCAATTAAAGGTGTAGTTTTTTGCAAAACGACATTTCGTATTTCTTAATTGATTTAATTTGAACCATATATTTTACAATTTATATACATAGATAGGTACACACATTGATTAGTTGTAACTGCATGCCCAATAATTACCGATTTGATCGAGTCTGGTTTAACTTCGCAACTATACTGATATATATTTTTAAATTAGTAAAACGACTAAAAAAGACTTTACAATTTCCACACTCCTAGAAACAATATTCATTTACGTACAAAACAGGTCATTAAAAGTCGCCATAAATTATATGATTTCAACAAGAGTTAAAATAAATTATTATTAATAAAAAATATCTAATTTGAAATCAACGTGGAAGTAAAGGCTTAATTGATGATTATTGAAATCGGACATGTTCTAATCGGCAATCAAAAACTAGTTTATTTTCTGCGTAGGATGTTATTATGAGTACTTTGACAGGCTTAGAACGTCTTGAATCATAGCGTCTGTATTACCAGACAGTTTACGTTTGTGAGTTGTATTTACTTCTTAAAGTGCCATCTCCTATCGGAGGTCGGCGGTTTATTATGGCCACTTGGGCCCGTGAAGCTGCGGCGCGGAACAACTCGGTTGTGCTTGAGTTGAACCATTCAACGAGGTTTTGTAGCCAGTGGGCTCTTCTTCGGCAGGTCTTCTTCGTTAATTGTATATCCTCTCCAAAAAATATGTTGCTTCTATAGACGTTATGATTTCCATTGTTATGCCGGAATTGAAGTTACTCTCCATTCTTTTATCGATTTGTACGTTGTTTCTTTAATTAATAGGGTAACTAGATTGCCATGGTACATTTTGGTAACCCTTCTGAACCAGCTACGTGCAGGTGGCGCTGATAGCATTGCCGGCGAAATTTATAGCAATTTATTTAGCCATCTATTATAGCATTGTTAATGAATGGTTTTTCTATAAATGTCTGATTAAATATAAAAACCCATTAATTTAACCAATGATAACAATAATAACATTCAATGATTAGTGCAGTGTATCGCATTTTTATATAGGCTGATTAGAATACCATCTATTAGTCTATTTGAACTATAAAGCGCGTATTATTACTTATTGGAACATGTATATACCAAATAAAAAATTTACATCTCTATTTAAATAATGTCAAAATGTAAATAATATTAGATTTGTATTAAAATACAAACGAGCTGCCATGGAATTCACCAACCGGAGTCGGGCCCATCAAGTTAATTTGATATTTGCAATGGATATTTGCACTTTTTGTTACATATTTTTCTTTTATTTTGGCTACTTTTATGTACCTACCTTGTTCTTTTAAGAAACTGGTTCTTTCAGAACTTAGTCTGAGTACTATTTTTGTCTGACTACTATTCACTTAAGAATATAATGAATTATATTGCTCAATGACGTACTATATTTTGGCAGCTAGGATTTTACTCAACGTGTAAATGGTTCCAAACATTGATTATTCTTCTCTTATGTTCAGTAGCCCAATATATGGCATTCTAAACACGCCTATACGGTATCCTATCTTAAAATAAAATGGTAATATAAGAGAAAACGAATTTTGAAATCATAGCTCTACTTATTTTAATATTATTTACATAAAGATATCAATTTTAATTTGGTATAGGTAAAGGTTTCAATGCATACTAATTAAGCGTGTTAATGTTCAAATAGCTTAATATGGCATTCCAATCTTTCCGTAATATTTCTGTGTAATCAGCCTTATAAAAAGGCGATAGATCGCACTAATAATTTAATGTCGTTATTGTTATCAATAATTAAATAATGGTTTTTTATAATTAATCAGTACTTTTTAAAAAACGTTCATTATCAATGCTATTATAAAAAGCCAAATAACTTAGTTTCGTCGAACAATGCTATAAGCGATACCTGCTATATATTAAAATATCTTTATGTATCTAATATGCCAACATTTACAGCTTTGTAAGAGAACCATATTTATTATGTGTTTTGTTATTGCTTTTACAAAACTTTATATTAATCCCAGATGGAAACAGTTAAAATTATTGTGGTTTTCATCATTGTTTTTACAAAAACTGTATTCATTCGATGCCGACAGTTACGGGATTGGACGAGACTAAGGGAGGGGGGGGGGGGTCGAGAGAACTAACTTACAGTCTAAGGGGGATCGCGTAAGGGTTTTTTTTACCAAAAAAGGAGGTCGCGATCTAAAAAAGGTTGAAAAACCTTGCCCTATATATTCAATGGCGTCATCTTAGATACTATTAGTTATCTTTAATTTAAAACTTTTACAGCATACTAATACTATAATAGTGTATAACGTCATCAATAGTGCTTATGTCGCAACATCCCAATTATGCTGAACTTTCTCGCTCTTCTGCTCGTATTTATTCAAATGTCTCCACCGCCGCGTGTTTTCCGACATCTCCGCCTCCTAACGATTCAATAAATAACACGACAGCCATAAAATCAGCACGACCTTAATTACTGACGGCAGTCAGTTGCCTTTTCCACGCTGACTGACGCTTCGAGTGGGAGTGCTGCCGGGCCCGCCCTCCTGCCGACTAGAGCGGCCACATCCTCAGTAATGGGACCTCCCGCAGTCCAGCACCTGTTACTGTTTGCTTTATCTAATGGTTTTCAACGTTCCCTACCAAGCGCATTTTAGATAGTGTTGTCTCTAGCTAGTGAAATTCGTTAGATTTCGGCCATGGATTTGTTATATTATAATGTCTGTCTGACTTGTGCCGTATAAGAGAACCACTTAAGAGCATCGTTTCCGAACGCATTTTATATAATAAGCATCATCAATTTGTCGACTCCGTAACTATTAACATGGATACTCGCGTTCAAATTGATGTAATCAAATTTTATTTTTTACAGTAAATATACTTACATGCAGTATTTGCAGAACCTATTTATACAAAATTAATTTACTGTCTTTTGAAAAGTTTACAATGCTTACGTATAACTTATAAGTAGTAAAAATAAAATCAGAACGTTAATAAAAGGTACCTAAGTGGGAAATTGGACATTAAAGCCAAAATGTATTATGGAAAATTGGATATTAATGTTTATAATATACAACATAATATAAGGGTATTGTATAATTTATTATGTAATTATTAATAACAGTAGGATTAAAGTAATAGTAGGATGGCAATTAGTTAAATTTAAAGGAGAATTAATTGAATGTTTAATTAAAATCATGGAATCATTAAATATGTCTAATCCATGTTACCATGTCTAATCCATGTTACCAAACACACAAAACATTCTGGTGACAGGTTTAATCGACAGGATATTGCTATTGCAAGCATCAACAGAAGATGTGTGAGAGAGCTCCTCGCTTATCGCAGGGGCATACGAAATCGAACATTGGCTAGACCAGCTGGGCTGTCTAGTCGATTTTGGAAAAGCATATGGAGACACGTTATATCGTTAATTATCCTGTTTTTAAATCTACCATATTGAAGTGTGAAAGCCGCGCTATTTAACCTCTCAGATTATTTCTCAGGCCACATTTGTTCGACAGCAAGCTATATACGAGTATATATGGATTTTCGAAATAATCCTTCATGAACGGGCTTATATTCTAGTTTAATCACAAATACCTAAACAAATTTAGTTTTATTTGACGATTTTTGACACTTCTCTATAAGAGAAGAAATCGGTTCGAAAGTTATTTTATCCCATAGAATTCGCCGCTCAAAAACGGGAAGCTTACACAAAAAAGTAAGTGCATATATATTTATTCATCCATGAAAAATTATTATATTATTTATTTTTGCATGCAGGACTTTCCTTTAGCATAGATATATGAACACAGTCCCGCAATAGTATACCTCAAATCTTCTGCGAATTTAAGTTTCTCTACTTAAAAAATACGAAAAGTGTGTGTTAAAAATCACTTTTTGAAAAACATATTTTGAAACATTTTCTGTCCTCTACTCTTTTTTCCAGCTTCTACAATAAGGATACACGATTTCTGAGATCGTGGAACGTATAAGCATGAATAGAACTTCAGTCTTATTGTTTTACTGCTTCCATCGCAACACATTGACTCAGATTTATAGCATATTTTCTGCTCGATAAAGATGAAAGCTTTATCGGTCAAATGCACTCGTTTCCGAAATCAATTTCAAATTTCGTCCACGCCACGTCACAACCTGAAACGTGCGATTGATTGTTTCAGTTACAAATCCTAACCAGTTAGGGGCATGCCGTTTATACGTTTTTGAATAAAATTTTGCTATCTTCATCCAGATCTCTTTATTTATCTAATAATAATAAAACTTTATTTTTAAAGAATGAAGCAAAAAAGTTATATACACAAAACTACCCAACTAGGATAATGTCTGTAATAGGATATATTATTTTCTTTTCTTTTATATTTCAGAGTTATCCTGCGTAATGTTAAATTCAAATTAAAATCTATGGTAATATTATACATATAAAAGAGACGATCATTGTGCTCCGATCTTTAAAAATAAAAAAATATTAACATTTCAATCTGAATTTATATATCAGTGCTTAATTTATGCGAAAGCAAATTTGAAAAACGAGGAAAAGCATTCGAGTCTGCATGAATATAACACTCGCAATAAAAATAATGTAGTAATCCCCAAAGTGCGGCTTTCTTTATACCAGAGATCATTTTTATTTTTGGGGTTTAAATTATTTAACTCGTTGCCAGCAGAAATCGTTTCATTTAAGAAATGCATAAAAAGAAACTTAGCCATGCATGCTCTCTATAGTTTCGATGAATTTGATAAGGCCGTCTTAGTTTTTAAAAAATAATTTATCTTTTATCAAATGTGTTCTGTATTTTGTCACCGTAGTGTTGATTTTATTATAAAACTTATTGTTTATTAACTGATTATTTAAAAAAAAATTGATTGACTTTTAAAACTTATTGATAGATTATTTAAAAATGTTGTTTACATTTTTTTTTGTTATTTGAGTCTGTAAGATTTAATTTTTATAATTGATTAGATGGTGTCTTGCCTTTACATGTACCCAAAAAATATATGTACACGTAATGAAGTTGTAATAACTTTTAAAAAATGTAAAATGACGTATTCCACAGTATGTACTTTTTGGAATTAATAAAATTTGACTATGATTATGACTATATATTATTATTCCCACTTTTATATAAATTTATACATAAACCTACTTTACAATATTTAGATACATTATAATTATTTCAATATTACGAATAGTGTATTTTAGGCATACCTATTTATTAGCAATATAAGATATTAATAAACTAAATTAATAGTATTACTAATTTAATACAGGTTTGTCGTATTAAACGAAAACATGTGAAATAAATGCTTACACCCTTCTTGCCTGTTTCAATCAGTCACAAAGCAATTTTTCCCAATTTCATTTACATACCGCATGCTTTTAACTTATCCTGAAAGTAATTATAGAGTTTAGGAGCTACTGAACTAAAGCGCCTCTGAACAAATTTAGTTCTGGTTTTTTTAATTACATGTTTTGCTGAGGCAAAACCTCTCGTTAAAATGTTGTGGTCAATCATATTATGAGAGTGCGCATTGTTAAGAGTAAAGTAGGGTCAATTTTGCGTAAATTTGCCTAATGTCCAAAAGCCTCAGCTCTATAAATAGGTCTTTGGATGGATTTCAATTGTCTAGCTAGATACTATTTTTACTGTGTTTTTTATATTAAAGTATATTCTTAAGAAGAGTTTAGTTTCTTCTCACCGCATGCTTTATTATCCACAGTTCTTTCAATTATTATTATGTAAATGAATTGGAATACACATCATAATTCAATTATTTCCCATTCTGTCTTCCCTATGCCTATTGCGATATTTGTGCCTATTTGATATGTAATTGTAAGGTAATATACTGTATGTAGTCTAATTACCTACCTAATAACTTTAAAATACTGGATTGATTCTTACATTATCATTTTATTATTACGGTTTTATACAGAATAACGACGTCTTAATCGTAATTTTGTTGACATACAAGGAACTTCGTTGAAACTCCATTACTCGATTATATTTATTAACATTTTCCTTGCGGTGACTACTCAAATAGCAGTGTACCTACTGTAGTATCAACATGATTTATGTGTCCGATTATAAACGTATGTATACTACTTCATACTGTCTTATAAAAAGCGAGATTCCAAGGTCGCGACGCAATGAAGTAACATTATTTTTTAACATTACGAAACGGGAACTACCGTCAAGCCAAAACCGTTACGCATCATGATAATTCATGCATATGGACCACAGTCCAAACGTAAACCTTGTTGAAACATGCATATTTCCGTGTATTACATAGCTATTTTTTTCTCAGTGTAGATACACTAAAGTAAAGCCATTAGTAATTAGTAATTACAAAATATGCACAAGAGGGAGTATATTAGATATTAGTTTTTTGAGTATTGTAATCGATGCTGTAGTAATATAGCGTCGATTATACTACTTATGAAAAAGGTCGATTATAATACGAGTAAATTACTCCTTTATATGTACATGAAAAAAACTAGGTCTATAACCAACTAACACAATGTTAAAATCTAGTGATTAAAACATTGTATTAGTTGGTGTAAAGACCAAGTGTTTTCATGTACATACAAATAAAATATAGACTGGGATCGACTATGATCCTTATAATCTATATATGCTATTTTACTGTAACAACGTACCTATATATATATATGCTATTATAACTGTTGTTGGGGTTATAACTATAAGTGGTGGTTACTGGTTGCCAGCACGCCAAAGAAGAAATCTTCATATACTTGCTCTTCTATATCGTGTACTCTCCCAATTATATATCGTGTACACCATCCTATCTCCACGAGCTTTTTGAACCACTAAGTTCCCACGGTCTCGTACTTCGGTCAGCATCTGACAGTTTACTAAAAATTCCGAGTCATAATAGTGATTTCCATTCCTAGTCTTTCTGTGTCCATGGTGCAAGACTCTGGAACGATCTCCCAGCAAACATACGAAACTCGCCTTTTTTACCATCGTTTAAGACTCACCTTAAGGATTACTACCTTTCTAAGAAGTAACCAGTTATTCCCTTTCTCTCCTCTTCCTCTCCCAATTTCATCTCCTCGGGCATTATTAGTTATAAATTCTTCCACTTGTCTGTAAGTTATGCAGACGGTCTGTATGTTAGGTAATAATCTTTATTTTCACAATGCGCGCATGTACCACTCTGTTTAGGTTAGTTGTAAGACATTGCCATGTGGCAATAAGTTTGCCTATTTTGTATAATAATTAAATGCAAATAAAGAGTTTATTATTATTATCATTATATTTAAAAGTAAATATACAATGACTAGATTAGGATTTATTGTGGAATGATTTTTGATATGCAGTTTATTTAATCTATGTCTGTAGCGCACGGGCCCAGTGGTACACAATCAGTAGAGATGCGTAACTGCCGTATGCCCGCGTGGAATGGTCATGTACGGCGAGCGGCGCATCTATATGTAGACTTGTGAAGAAGGGGTAGAGAGGCGGTAGCTAGCATGTATATCGACAAGTAGATCATTAGCTCTAGGAACGTGAATATTTTTGTTGTTGTGAGATTCGGTAGAATGGCAACAGTATTGACAGTCTCTATCTTTCTCCAGTTATTTAGCATTTGGAATATTGTATCAGGAAGCGGGACATCGGCCGATTTTACAAAACAGGATAAAAACAAAGGAAAATTGCATCGGCCAGGCTTACAAAAGCTGGTTGGCGCCGGCAGGGGGAGGGAGTAGCTGTGACGGCTCGCCTCCTCGCCGCTGCGCACAGTATGCCAAGAGCCGACTTTCTGAATTGAAAAACCTCTACAGATATTCAATCTTCCGTTCCTTAGCAAACTCCTGTACTTTCTGAAATTATGTCGTTTTCTTTTATTTTGATATTCATTCATGAATATTTTCTTTCCGTTTCCGTCAATGCCAATCGCTTTTGTTGTGATACCTACCATTTTTCAGATTGTAATATGAGGTCATCTTTCTTGTGTCTATAAGCGAACTTAACAATTATATTTCATAGCCAATCTGACTGGGCTGCCGGCGGGTTGGCATCTGAAGGCCTATTTTTGTTGCGCTATTAATACTGATTCAGGTGGAAAATTTTAATTAGGCAGCTTCAAAAATACGAGAGACGATATTGGATAAATCTTCTAGTTTTAATTCCGGAATTCCAGAGATCTCCGAGATCTCCACGTTATCAAATCTTGACTGCTGACTTCTCTCATCTGAATCGGCCTGGCGAAACAATACTTTTTGTTTTACATAGTTTACCTATTTTTTCTTGAAGCATCCTATTTACCTACATATAACATATAAAAAACACCTATTTAAAAAAATATAATTTGTCGATTTTGTCTGTGTGAGATTGTGTCAGTTTAAGGTGCTAGAAGTGAAGCGATAAATGTTCTACTAATGTTGCTACTTAATACTACTCAAAGAAAATTAATAAAAAACTTCTTGGTTGTTGTAAAGTGATGCCATCAAAAAGGCTAAAAACAAAATAAATGATTTTTTGAAAATCGAAATACGAATTTACGGCATTTGTTTTTGCTTTTGCTTCTGTTTTATAACAAAAAAATAAGAAGCGTTCCTGGTATTCGATATTCATTATTAATGTAGTATTTAAGTCACTTACGTGCATTCTTAGTTTCCGAGATATTAAGGTTATATTGGTGACCGGGATTTATTGCACCCGAGTTTATTTCTGTTTCAAATAGTAACAACTGTAACTCAGCCGAATGAAGAGTGCGGCGATATCGAACACCACAAAGTAGTCGAAAAATTGTATTAATTATTAAACTGTAGCTTATACCAAATGACTCACTGTACGACAAATCTGCGGGCGCTAGACAAGACCAAAAAATCCCTTCTCTCCACTCAAACTTGGACTGAGCGTTCGCTTCAAAAAAGCAATTTCAGGTGGGTATCGCGCGTGGATGCGCCGAATCTATGCGGGATATACGCTTTTAATACGGACACGTCGAATTGGGCTGTTGGGGGGCGCTACTTCGAACTGAGGCGTTCGGGAGATTTTTATGACGGAGCTATGGCGGCAGATGTTATGACACGACGCATTATAAGATTTAAAGCGATCGCGTACGCTTCGATACTTTCATAAAAATACCTGACTTTTTTTCTGGCATATTGCATCATCAGTACTTAAGCCCTCGTGAAAACCAAAGTAATTATTGGGTCCTTACCTATGAAGTTGCTGTTCTATAAAGGAAATTTAGGGCCAAAAACTTTGTATGAAAAATATATATTTAATTAATAGAAATATTGACTTCTATATCTATGCCGATTTGTCATTTTAATGGTAGTTGCTTAATTCCTCTGCTGTAAAACTCTCGTGGACAGGAACCAATGAATGCTTTGAAGGCGTTTTTCACCGTCAAAGCTGTTTTTTCCTTGTAAAAGTTATCTAAATACTGAAAAATAAATAAACTCTATTGGAGCAAGGTTTGACAAGTATGGTGGGCGACCAACAGTCTCCAACCGCAGCTCTTGCAACTTTTCGACTGTTTGCAGTGAACTCTGTGGTTTTAAGCTGTCATGCAGAAGCAGTGGTGATGAGCGATTGACCAGGCTCGGTTATTTAATCACGAGCTTCTCCATCATTGTTTGCAGTTCTTGACAGTACACATTTACGGTAACTGTATAGCCAGACTGCAAGAATCTGTATTAGGACACACCGGCACAGGATCTCATATTTGAAAATAATGCAAATTTTCAACTTTACCATGGTTGCACAAACGAAAATATTTGAGCAAATACAAACGACGGAAAGACAAATAAACAGCTGATTCTTAAAAAAATAACATGGCCTTAAAATGAAATTTATTTGAATTTGAAATTCCAACTCAAACCCAAGGTAACCAAGGTTAAAAAGGCCAGTGTGATAAAACAGCAATTACATACATAGGTAAGGACCCAATAGATAAAGCCACGTTAAGAAGAAATCGGTAGGATACTACAATAGAAGAGCGCAAGTAGATCAGACCAAATTGGGAATAGGTATAAAAATATAGTTTAAAAATAGAGTTTTATTTTTAATACTTTAATGTGTAATACGCTACCAATTTGCTGCGCATCAAACGGAGATCGCGCCAATGTATTTGGTTGAATACTCTTTCGCAATAAGCGGACTACGGGTCAATTCACACGTACCACAACCACACCACGTCGCAGCGACATAATGTGGTCAAGCTGTGGTTACGTGTGAATAGTGCCGCAGCGGCTTTTTGCAGTTGCGTTGTGGTACCGACAAAATGTCGATGTGGTTGGGTTGTCGCTGTTGTTGCGACGTGGTAACCACACGTGGTCCCAGCTTAGTAGAGGTAGAGGTAGTAGAGGTAACACGGCTTGACTGAACGTAGTCATGGAGGAAAGATTGTTGTTGCTATCCTTGTTATGGCTTTTATTAATAAGAAGATTGAATGTCGTCATGTCGTGGCGATGTGGCCGCGGTGCCGCCGCCGCGTGGCGGCGTTGCCGTCGCGATGTGATTGCGATGTGTAGTATTTACACAGGTGGTCGATAACAACGTCAAAATGTGGTACGTGTAAATTGTAATATTCATTTTCAATACAAAATATACGCCCGACCACATGGCGTCGTTGTGGTGTGGTTGTGGCTGTGGTGTGGTTGTGGTACGTGTGAATTGCACCTACGTTAGCACACCTAAAATATGTATAATTAAAGGATCTTTTATATTTAATTTGAATAAAAAAACACATTTGACAACACTAACCTTTCTGCTAAATTTAAAAACCGTGTAAAATTAAATCAAATGCGTCAGTGTTAAGAGCCTTATTACAAAATAGCGTAGGTATTCTTTTAAAATGAGTTGAAAAAATGAACGCATTTTTTTTTGGATGTAACTATAAAAGATAGGATAAATAAATAAATAAATAAATAAATAACTATTCAACCCTGGGAGAAAACCGCGGCACTGAGCGCTCTTCTCTTGCGCAAGCAAATATATACACAATTTCTAATTGTTTTTTGCAGTGTTTTCTCCTTTCTAATGACAATAATTTATATTATGTCGTATTGCTAAAAGAGTGAACTTTAATATAGTATAAGTATTATATAAGAATCTTATTTTATTTCTGAGAAAATTAGAATGATACAGGAAGATTTTTTTTTAATTTTGTGTAATTGTAAGTAATGTATACCTTGGATATGTGGTCAAAAAACGAAAAAATAAAGCCGTAGTGTACATCAAGAATACATGACGGACATAAAAAAAAATAGTATACGGTTTTCGTTGTAGTGATATTACTGTATTAAGGAGCTCAAAGTTTGCCTTCCGAGCGTTTTACGAATAACGACTTTCGGAAAATGGGCTGAATAAGTAAATAATATTCGTTATATCTAAAATTAAAGGCCGCTATGGTCAACATCAAGAAATGGTCCAGGTAATTCAGTAATTAAAGTTTGTAGAAATCTCTTCATTTCTTGGAATTAGAACGCCAAAAATCCACTTTTCTTGCCTTTCTGGAAAAAATATGTGATAGGGCTCTTAACTATTACGGCGTTCATTAAAAAGTGACAATGAGTATGAAAAAGTTAGCTTTTATTGAATGTTCGATTATTCTTCGACATACTCACGTTTTGGGTCTATACACTTGATATTATATCTTTTTTTCTAAACGTAAAATACTCTTCCTTCTTCATGCCGTCCACCTAAAATATATGTAGTCTTGTACACAATTACTACCGCGTCAACATATTCCAATTTTACTTTAATCTCGGAAATAGATAGACATTACTAGGGACAGTGTCTGGTGAGTATGAGGAACATTCCAGTATTTTAAGCCAACTTATTCAATATAAGCTATAGCCACTCTGGAATTGTATACTGGGGCGTTAACTTGGTGAAACAAAATAATTTTAGCAATTTTTTTTCAACATATACAGCCCCGTTAAAGTACCTCCATGATCGAGGTTTTTAATTATCACTTTATTTAATTTCGACTATCCCACAAAAAAGAGCACATGATCTTACAGGGAGTTGGAGTTGGATATGATATTCGTTTCCAGGTCATGGATTATTTCAGGATCGTAATTATGAAGCCATGTTTGGTCCATAGTAATGAATCAAACCGAAAAAACGGCCAGGATCCTGTTGTAAATATCCTTGCGGAAATATACTGCGTAGCAGGGATAAGCAGCTCACATTTAAAATGATGCATATCACTGTGTTAGCCGCTGCATTGTACAGTTTCATCCGCATGGAAATGAAGTCTTAGCGCATTACGTGGTCATGACGTGGGGGTTAACAGCATCCGACACCAATTATAAATTGCTCGCGAGAGTAATTGTTATGCATTTTGTAGTCACCGTCCAATGGGAAGCTTGGCGGACGAGCGTCACTCTGATGTGCAGCGAATGACTCTTCTATGCGGTTGTGTATACTGGCGAACTGCACACTGAATCAACCGTGTTCTGAACCCTTTGTAATTTGTGTAACGTCCGTAGCGTAAACGATAAAATACGTGTATAGTGCAGTCACTTAAGCAAAAATCTGTTGTGTCACCCCAAGACTTTCCTGACAATAAAAATAAACAATTTTTTCGCCGGGAACCCCAAATTTGTATGGGAGGTACCACAACCGTAGGGCGTAGGGACTCCAAAAACTAATGGGTTCCTCCGACGGTTAACAGAAGCTTATATACCAAATTTCAGCTCAATCCGATTAAGCGTCTGGGCGCTATCGTGGAAGAATACATACATACAGACATACAGACATACAGACATACAGACATACATACAGACAGAGATCGGTCTGGAAATAGTCTCAATCGTCTCAGGGAGTCTCAAAATATATATTCCCATCTTCATCTCAAAATTTTTTTTTAGCGCGATCACAATACTTTCCTTTCCGATAGGTCGTCAGGAAAGTAAAAAAGGGTCAATCTCGGAATGAGAGATATTACGCTGGAACCTTCATTTTGACGTTCTAAAAGTTGTCTCAAAAGTGTCATAAAATCTCGTGTCTGCGTCGTAAGTTATTCAAGGTGAAAGACACAAAAATCGGTTTTTCGCGATTATCTATGTAGGTTGCGACAAATTTTGTTCCAAACATTTTTTTCATGCGCTCTACCTTTTTGTAGAGCGCATGATAGAGGGCGGAGAACGCGCAGCTCTCGGACATACATATTGTAATTGAAAGTCAATTGGGTGAACTTGCATTACAGTATGTATTGCTGAGTGCTGCGCGCTCTCCACCCTCTCTCCACCCTCCCTCTCACCTGCTCTCCACCCTCTATTTCAAAAACGGTTGAGCGCATGAAAACATCTTTGGACTTTTGATATAACCCTTAGAACGCCAAAATGAAGGTGTATACGAGTTTCCAGCTTATTATCTCTAATTCCGAGGTGAAACCCCTAATATGACTGGACTAGTAATGGTCAATAGACTTGACTTGATGGCGACGTGCCACGTAGCGGTACGTTTTTTTTCGTATTTGAGCTTGGTTCTTTTAGCTTGGTGTCTGATACGAAGGCCACTCGAAGCCTTCTTTCTCTAAGCTTGCGCTTTTTCTGCAATATTCTGCTTGAGTGGTGGCGTTAGGTTGAGTGTTGTCAATAGATGAGTAATTTTGTGGGGGGTTGATTCGGGTCGGACCTCGCAGACGATGGAAAACATTTTGGACTGTATATGAACCGTGCAGATTATGCTAAGATGGCTCTGAAGGCGGTAATGTTCCACCCTACGGACGTTATTAAAACTTGACCTTGCAGACCTCACGAAAATTTTGGCCTAATATTTTTTTTTCTCGAAATTGGATTAATTGATTAATATTTTGTGTTTATTTTTGTTCCAGGTGAGTAAATCTTCGATATATATTTACACAATTTAAAACTTCTACATCCGCATACAACAAGTGAGTAAGTAATTGAATAATATAGCAGTTATAATATTTGCACCGAACATCAAATCCTTTTAAAACTGCATCAATCATTTTTCACCTAAGTAATACGACTAAAATCAAATCAAATCGCGTTTATTGTCCTGAAAAACTTTTAAATACATAGTTGTTTAGACATAATACTTTAGATAGCTGCCTAATTGATAGCTGTATAACTTTAAAAATTAATACAAAATGTTTCTTAAGAGACTCACCACATAATTGATAATAGTTGTATTAGATACTAAAAAATACAGTTAGAGGTGTAATGAAATTGATTTGTCATGAAATATGAAAATTTATGATCCTACAAAAGTGTGGCATTCCGGCTCAAAACAGATAGAGTGACCTTTTCGAGGATTGTTCAGGATTGTTCGCAGAGGATTGTTCGCCTATATTGCATGCGTATCATCTTCGTAATGTTGAAAAATTAAATGTCCGAGTGAGGGTGCACATTATCTGGTCGCGCTCGTCGCGCTCGCCGGAGAGAAATCTCCGTACAATGCGCCGTGACGGGTTTGTTTTAGGACAACTTGTATGCGAGCGCCGTCGTATGAAAGGAATAGAAGCGCGCCCGCTGTAGTGTAAAGGGACCAGTGACTAGAGGGAGTTCACTCACCGTCACCGGGTAGTCCGGGAGCTCACTGCCGGTAGACTCGCCTTATTTTGGGGTTGTCGCGTGAAAGCCAATGAATAACGAAGTGACAGTGTTTTGTAATAAGCGAAAATAATGCCCGTCTCGACGAGGTATAAAATGACGACCCTCTTTGGCCCCCTTAATAATCAGATACTTTTTCACTATTTGCTCTTAGGCTATTTAAGGGCAAGTACGATCTATGACTAAACCAAACCTCACTTTATATTTGTAGCTTTAACTGTCAGAGATAAATATTTATGACAGTAAAATCGACAGACATGTCTCTCCGTGTGAATCTAGTACATAGTACATACAGAAGCATAAAACTCAATATACCGTCCAAATCCATAATATAAATTTTCTCTACGTGATGCCGAGTTAATCTGGTACATAAAAAATCCCTGTCGGAAGTATAACAACAGTGAAAGTCATCATTATCTCTTGTGATTAGGTCCTTCTTCGGGGAAAAATCATTTTAATTGTGAAACGGAAACTGCTAGAATATATGTGTTCCACTTAAAATCAATATATTATGTCATGTTTACAAAAGAAAGCCATGCATCGTGAAGTTTTCGATTACATGTAACGCCATTACATGTAATATTATAACAGCAATACCATTACACTGGATACCAATACATTGTAATGTGGAAATGTATTCAGTATTCATTGTAATGTGCATTGTGATGTCGTCTGAGTGTCATCACTAGTTCAGAAAAGTCTATTGTATCGTACATGCGTCAAAACGCAACGAATACTTCAGACAGTATATACTTATATAATGGTCGATAATGACGCCTCATACGGCATATACGACTCATACGACTAGGACACTGCTACATCAACGATAAATAAGGATTCAGCTAAATCATAGCCACATACACACGGTAGCAGGACAACTGTCGGCTGTTGTCATTCAGACTTCTCCAGACATGGCAACGACTTTTGTCATGCCAAAACTTCCACCATTATGTTTTATACATCATTAAACATGTCGTAACGTCTTTATAAACCGTGTCCTAGTTTAGCCGTTATTGCAGTTAGGGAGATCGTTATTTAAGGAACCCCCTTACATATATTGTTCTCAATGAACGTGAGCTGCTGCTCTCCTTGACTTCTCTCGTGTTTATGACATCATATTATCAAAGTTATGTGTACCTATTTTTAGTGTTGTCAATAACGCTTTTTTGTTAGTTATTTTATTCGATGACCTCATTTATTTCGTCGAGGTAACTAATTTTAACCATCATACATACGATGATTTTCAAGCTGGATCCTAGTGTCTGGCAGTATGTATGTAATTTGACGAGGCTGCTTTTGAAAGCTAAATATTTTCTATTTTGTTTACATAATATTGAGATAAGGTTATCGCAGTGAGCTCTCCGACCACACCAGCCGCGTCGCGCCGTGTGTCCCCGACAGCTGTATGCGGACCAACGTGAAAGCGGAACTGTCGGACCGTTTGAGCTTTGAAGCCTAAAGGTATGAGCCATTCGCATCGCAGCCTCCAATGAAAACCTCACATTTTAAATAAGTCAAAATGAGTGATTAAAGGCAGTTACCCCTTACCACACCTGTGCATTCACAGAAAGGAGTGCTAGTAATCTCGAATTAAAAAGGGCGACGAAGGAGTAACCCACACTCTTCACCTAAACTACAAAGTTTAAATTGCAAAATATGTAGAAAGCATACTATGCCTTAACAAGCATGTTCTTATTTGACCAAAATTAGTCTCTCCATATTTTTTTGCTAACAAGATTATACTTGTTAGTAATACAAGTACCAAAATACTTCAAATCGACTAAGTTGCAATAACTTTTAGGCTTTCTTGGACATAAACTGATATAGCACAGTCGAAAGCTGTGCACGTCCATACAAACATCTTATTTAAACGTAGGCATTTCCCAATCAGGCAAGTCCTTCGCTGCCATGTAAGTAGGTTTTATTAATTTTTTTCAATATTTGTCGAGTTTTAGCAAATAGAGCTGTCAACTACAACGGGCGAGCCCGTCACCTCAGGAAGTTTTAACGATTGGTCGTTCTATCTCCCGTGAAGTGACTTGGACAAAACAGTCCACCGTCAAGCACCGCCCACATGCCTGTAAGAGGCTAATTTATCAACTATGAACAAAAATGCTAGTTTTACTATGTCTATTGCGATCTCGTCAATTCCTGAAGATTTTTATTTTTCATGGAATTCACATTTCTTTTCATATCAACAACATCAGTTGGCCTTATAAAACAAGATGTCTGCTGTAATGTGTATTGTTCCCAACTGTTAGATTATTTTGAGAGATGTTTGACCAATTTTGGAGAAGAAAGTGTCGAACATATTCGCCGCTTCTATTTGATCTTTATCGCCCTTTTGTTTAAGAGTGATGTAAGAGTAGCACTTTTAGTTTTTGCCCATTTTCTCATTAACAAGCTGCCGAAGTGCTTGTGCAAATATTTTTCAAATTAAATATTTAATTTCAGATTAGATTTATTTTGACACTCTTAACCACTCTATATATTTTTTCATGTTTATTTATAAATTGCGTGACAAAATCATCGCATTTAAACTTACGTATGAAACGAAGGGACCTTAGATTTTTTTTTTGTTTTTTTCTCCTGAAAACTACTGTCGAAATAAAACTATTAAGTGTGTGTAATATTGTGAAGACTAAATGTAGTTACCAAATTAAAACACATTGGGAACGTATGCAAAGAATATAATTTTGAATATAGCGGTATTGCAAAATGGCTTATAAGAAGCCTGGCTTTTATTACTCACTTCAGACGCGTTCGTCATTGGAGATCGGTTGAAGTACTCGTATATTATTCCGAACTACGCTCCCGGTTATTAAACTCAATATTACTCGAAGTCTTCTTTATGTCTTGCTTTATTATCCAGCCACAACTCATGAAACATTGGTAGCATAAAAGCTAATTACAGTGCAATGTTTTTATTGCAAAATTGTATATGATTGTAGAAAAAACAAGCTCCGCGCGCCCGCCATCAGAGCGGAGAGTCCCAGAGGCGGCCGTGTCGGGCTAAAAATAATAACAAAATGTAGAATAGCAGTCGTTCAGGAGTTTCCGCGCGATTACATTTAGGTGAGCACGCGGATAAGGCAAATGAGAAAAAGTTAATAAAATTTCCGCGCTTTTTATTGCGCACTCAGCGTGAAATCTGGACGTTTTCCTTTTTTATTAGACGGCTTGCTCTTCGGGGCAATCGTTTCGCGATGATAACTCCCCGCCTCCCGCACTGACTTATTTATTTCTGAGTTCACGGCGCCGGCGGCGCGATTTTGTTTCATTTACTCCGGTCCTTTATTAAATCAGAATTACGATATTTCTGCTAGAGGTGAATTTCTGCAATAATAGCGGTGGGTGCCTTACTTCCTCAGGTAGGTATTACAAAGGAATACCCCTCGGCGAGTTCAACGTAGGTAGGTAGCTAACAAATTAGTATTAAATCCGTTATAAAATGGAAATATATTTATATAGTAAAGCATTGTTTTGCCCCGTAAGCATTGTTTACTTTCCTTTGTTTCTTTTAAATGTTAAACCTTAGGATCGTGTAGCAAATGTTAAACCTTAGGATATTGGAGCCGTTCTGGAAATGCATATAGATTAAATAATTTCAGATGTGAATTTGGCGCTATTACCAGTAGTTATTGTAGTGACTGAGAGAGGCCGTTTTAAATGCGCCTAGATAGGCCGGGTGGCGGAGCGACGATCTAGATTGGGCGATAACAGAACATATACTCGTCTAAGAGATAGCACGTGTGGGATACTTTTGTGTGGGAAAATCTTGTAAGTATCCATTTATTTTATTTTGTAATATAATATTAAAGGCCATATAATCAATCAATAAAATATAAATTAAAAAATTGTATTACACCTAATTTTATTGAAAAACATTGAACTGAAACATAAAACGTATCCTATCGATCACTAATATTTTTAATCTCTTTTACAACGAATTCCTGAATGGCGTCAGACTTCGCGGTTAAAATTGAGATTGCTTTGTTAGGGTTTAAATAATGTATTATTGTATATAATGTACATAATATTATTTACTTTCTATAAACCATCCGGCTTTCATTTTGTTATTTTTTTTTTGTTTGTTTATAGTTGGTTTATACTTCAATATCACATTTTCACGAATGTGTACAAAACATGCAACATTATATCCCGCCCATCCAAAACGAACATCCGGCGAAACCCAACTGATAATATACTTCACGGTTTATTTGAAGCCGTCTCTTTATGGAGACAAACGCTTAAAATTATGCCCTCGTAATAAATAAGTATGTCGACCGTTTGTTCAATGCGTGCGTCGCGTCGCGTCGCCCAGTCTTTTACTCCCCCACATGGCGTGCCGGCGGACATAAGTTTAAATTTCTTCCCCGTCGCGTTTACGCTCTTCCGAGGTGAAATTAATTCAATGAAATTCATGGAAAATGTCTGGAGCGGCAGGCCCTGCGGTCTGCTGCTTTGGTGCGAGCCGCGCGGCGCCCGAGTACTGATCTGCCTCTGTCCACCCTCGTCTCTGACTATATTACACGATGGTGAGAAATAATACAAAAACATTTATTCTTAGTTTTGTTTTTTTTTTTTAAAAACAAAACCAAAACCCAACTGTCCCGCCTGTATAGCACATATCTGTTATCATCAGCTGTTACCAGCACGGTATCAGCTAGTTTAAAATCTTGTTTATCCCTAGCCAAAGTGACATCTCCACTCTCTTCAGGTCCACATGCAATTTTGGACTAGCTTTACAACTGCCCTCTGTGCTCTTTGCTAACTCCAGAATAACCAAAACCTCAATCTTGTCCAATTCTAAGGATCCGACGATACGAAGCACGCATGAGTGGTTATAGTGAATCAAGTGATTTGTACGCCCGCGTTGGCTTCCAGAAAAAAGTTACTTAATGCAACCAGCCAAAATGGCGCTGATCTGGGGTATGACAATACAACCAAGAGGGATGTGGACGTAAAAGAGTCACTCTTGCGAGGAGATTGCGACAGCAACAGTATATCCCATGCTGATGGCCATCACTAGCAGAATGACTAGACAATTGAGCATGTCTACATCTTGAAAGCAGCAGCTCTGACGAAGGTCAATCGAAATAGAAAATTAACATAGGAATTAACTATGGAAATAAACGCGAACAAGCTAGAAACTTAGTACCCAGATCAAAAATTTGAGGGTTTCCGAAGGCGATCATACAAAAGATTAGACCCAGAGGACACAGGAAATGCCTGAAGCATCAGGCAACTAGTGCAACATGATACTCAGCAGCCAAACGGAGAGTAGGAAGACCAATAGACATGAAACGATTCTCTTATTTATGACGTCGAATACTTTGACCAAACAAATAAGGAATGCGAAGAATCGGTACATCCATAGCCAAAATGAGGAAATCAGTACAGGAAGCATATAAAATAGATAAAATAGATACGGAAACTAGCGAAGGGGAATAGAAAAGTGGATTAACGATACAACCTTGTCTTATATTGGTAGAGTACCGTTTTATCTGTAATGCGTCTGAACCTAAATGGTTATGGTTTATATGAGCTTAAAACCTTCAAGGAATTTTGTCGAAGTGCGATATTTTATGCGGCAGGCTCGACTGATACTTGTACCTAAAGCATGAGCGCAATCTAGCACTCACCCCGAAATTGGACTAACATTGTAAAAACTCTCATTTAACAACGATATGGTGATCTACGCTACCGCTCTGCGGATTTTTTAGTAGTCATAGAATGTTGTGGTTGGGGTACAGCACATCGCATTTAAATAAAATATATATAAATAAATAAATAAATACAAACGGAGCTGCCATGGAATTCACCGACCGGAGTCGGGCCCATCATAATACTATTTTTTTTACACTTCTGGGGGGTGAGCAGTGGATTCCGGACTTACGAACCGGCTGTGGTAGGTTTAGGACAGCTGTCTTGCCACATGTGAGCGTTCACCTTACCACCCATTCACTCCCCCTTCGAAGCCATAGAATTTGAGATGCGCAAATCGCAGTTTTAGATATTTTTTCTAAGAAAGAGTTGATTATTTTTCTGGAAAGGCCAAGATCTTTAAAGAGGTGAAATAGAGATTTAGCTGGCAGGCCACGAGCGCCAACTTCCACCGCGTGAAGGTGAACAGTGAAGCCGTTCCGGGTTACGGCATTTGCAAGATCATGGTATTTATTTAATTTGTACTCGTGGTCTTTTGGGATATTTGATTCCCATGGAACAGTTAATTCTACAATAAGAGCCACCTTCCGAGATAGAGAGTAAGGAGTTATATCTGGACGGAGGGCTGTGCATCCGAGACTTTCAGGGAATTTATACTGCTTAGAGACCGAATCAACCTCCAGAATCCAATCTGTAGCTTTCTCGATTATTGAGAAAGGTTTTGTAGTTAAATGTTTTTTGCCTTTAGAGCCATCCCGCACAAACTGTATTGGGGGTTTGGAGGATACTGTCAAACCCTTGTTGGCACGAGCCACTGAGAGACTAATTACCTCGCGAATAACAGCGAGAACTTTGTCATGGCGGTAAGTGTACCGTCCTTGATCTAAGGCCACCTTGCAGCCAGCTAGAATGTGTCTAGCTGTGCAAGGGGTATTGCTACAGAGGGGACAAGAACTATCCTCGGTAAAGCTCCAACGAGCGAGGTTACTGGGGTCTGGAAGTGTATGCTGAAAGGCATTCAAATAAAATTTCAGCATCTCTGGCGTCCAGTCATAGAGCATTACCTTCCAGTGCATTGGAGGCGGAATGCAAAAGTCCCCAATTGTTGTCCAATCATTCTGGCATTGAAGGCCAATAGCATGAGCCATACTCTTGCTGTCGTAATCTCCCCGCAAAAGAGACTTCTTCAAGTCCACGTCGCTCGTGGTTGTACTGCCATACCCCAGACCAGTGCCATTCTGGCTGATTCCAGTAAGGAACTTTTTGTGGAAGTCTACGCGGGCTTGTAGATCATTTGAATCACTACGGCCACTTATTACGTGCTTCGATATTGCCGGATCTTTAGAATTGCACAGAATCGAATTTTTGGTTATTCTCTAGTTGGCGTAGAGCAGAGAGGGCAGTTTAAGCGCTAGCCCAAAATTTTGTTTGGACCTGAAGAGAGTCGAGGGGTCAGCTGGCTTGGCTAAGGACAGCCAGGATTTTAAACTAGCTGTCACCAGCGCATCTAGACGGGACAGACGTCTAGACGGGCATCTAGACGAAACAAATGTTTCAAATATATGTAAGTGGAAAATGATTTGTTAGATAAAGCTCTAAAGTTTCAAGTGATTAAAGTTTTCTTTAATAATATTTTATATCTCATAAGCATAAAAAAAACGAAAAAAGCGAACCAAAATGGCTTCCTTTCTCTGTCTTTTTTTAAGTCAGTCAGTAAACCCTCTAAACGAGTCAAAAAATATTTGAAATTTCATTAGTTTTGCAGTAAAATTCAGCGAAACAAAAAACAAAATAATGAATAACTTGTACACTCTGAAACTATTGCTGGAATTTGTGAGACTATATAGTCATGTGTTCGTTTTTACATGATTCCGACCTATAAGGAGCTGATCACTGTAAGACAACGTTTTTACAGTTTTTAGAGTCAATACTATTTAGTGACGGCTTGCTATTTCTGTAATAAAAATCTAACTTTTAATCTTCAAATCCTTGCCGAGTTTTATGTCGATTCAGTTTTTGTTTTTTTTTGTTTATTACACTGATACTACATCAATTTTACTGTCAATCGCACACTAAAAATAATATTGCTAGAATAAGAGAATAAGACTACATTTAAAATAAGTTTGCTGAAATAGCGCCATAAGTTTGAATCATGGGCCTAACGATTAGCGCGCTAATGCTACTTATGAATTTGTATAACGAATGCTAATTTATCCATGACTGTTAGAGTTAATGGGTAAAAATACTGTGGGAGTTAATGGGCCCTTGCTGAGTTGGCCACGAAGACCCATTCTGTTCAGGGTTGGTCACACTCACGGTTCAACACCTATCCGACGGCCTCCACGCATGAAGTGCGAGCCTGGGTAGGACTCTGACCTTATGGTCAGTTTCCCGTAGGAATCAACCTTCTGGCGCTCCTGGACGGTCTGCGCACCGTGCGGCGTAAGCCTATCGACTGTACACTCTGACTAACAGTCGGGGGAGTCTGGAAGCAGTACTGTTTCCTATAGAGCAGGGGTGGTTGCGGACCTTACGGCAGCTGCTCTTGAAATGACCATCGGCCAGCCGGGCAAAGGACGCTGTGGTCCGCGATAGATTCGGTAAACACCGTTTCACCGCTTCGTAACGGATAGGACCGCGCAAGCGACCTCGAACTCGTAACCAATCGAGAGACCGGAGTAATCTAGTCACAATTCGAAGTAAGGGCGTGAGTGTAGGCCCGCTGGGTAACATTCCTGGCTATCTCGCGGTTAAAGCGTTGGCCTCTTACGGGCTTGTGGCGTAGCTAGACGGTGGACTGTTTTGTCCTCAAGTCTTCTGCGCTCACTCCAGGGAGATAGAACGACTAATCGTTAAAACTTCCTGAGGTGACGGGCTCGCCCGTTGTAGTCGACAACCCAAGTTGTTAAAAAATACTTTTTTAATTCACCGTGTAATTCGAGCTTTAAGCACCCGACCCACGTACGCCTTTCCCGTATAATTTCACTACAAATACGGTAAACAGAGTGTCAGGACGGAACATCGCTCCCAGGACGGTAACAGGTCGTGGAACTGCGTAATTAAATGTCACGTGAGAATCCGCCTCCAGTTCGTCCAGGGCGGCAAATTATACTTATCATCCCTTTGTGTAACAGGGAGGACAAAGTGCTAATCACATGGACATTCGCAGGCTATAATGCGCCCAGCAATCGCGAAACTGTCGAGTGGGTATCGTAATCAGTTAGAATTGCAGCTTTGTAATAGAACTTTCTGTAATTAGGCTCCCGGAAAGTTCCCCTAAAATGACATCATGACCATATGTAAAACAATAGAATAGAATAATCGTTTATTATTAATTTGTTGTAATTGCAGTTTGAGATACTACTAATTGTTTTCTGAATAGTTTGCCCTAAAGGCGTCAATATAAAAAAAATAAAATAAAATACAATCCATGGTCCTATTAAATACAATAATTTCAATAAAATTCGCAATTTAAAGTCAAAGACACTTTTACACATCTAAATCTAGACTATACATAAATTATATAAAATACACAAAATTATACGAAATTTTAAACAATATAGTCGAAAAAATTTTTATAATAATACAGCACCTTAAAACATAATTAAAAGACTAATAAATGCATAACGACAAATCAAAGGAAAAATAGACGAAAAAAGATAAAGAAATACAACTGAATATTACATTTTGCAAAACGACTCAAAGGATGAAATAGAAGTACTTTAGTAAATAAAATTAAAATTAAAAAAAGAAGAAACTAATATTATCAAAATCATATGGTTTGATAAGATGTCAATGCATTGGTCCGAATTCGTCATGACGACCATTATATTGATATCTTTTCAAACCATATAATACGGGAGCTCCACAAGGTCAATCCTTACAACAAGGGAATTTTTTAACAGGATCTCACCCCATGCCATTCTTTGAAAAAAGTGAATCAGTTTTTCACACAGAACCAATTAACTGTACTTAAATGGTCCGGGAGCTCCCCCGATTCCAACCCGATCGAAAACCTCTGGGCCATTTGCTGTCAAAGCCTGGTACATTCTCTGCCTTCTAGATTGAAAGGTGTTTTCAACGCAATAGGACAGGATATGCATTTCATACGTGTCTAAATCTAAAAGTATATAAATAAAAAAATATTTGAATAACACATAAATACTTATATACATACATATATAAATATATAAATAAATAGCCTGTAAGGAAAGAAAAGGTTATTGTGAGGGATATATTAAAAGTGAGGTACCAACGTAAAATAAATAAATTAATAGTACGATATTCACATACACACGGCTATGATACGATAATCCATTATGGAATGCCAGTGCCTATCTTCCGGCTTCATCATCAGACCTTGAAACCTAATCGTGGTCAAAGTTCATTCCAAGCCTTTTCTAACAAGTCCAAACACAGCTATGATACGATGTTCCATCATGAATTTCCAGTTCATATCTTCCGACTCCATCATCAGATCAGTTCGACAGTACCATATTATTGTATTGTCATCAGAACTACATACAGCTGCCAATTTTCATGACGTTACGATCCTTGGAAGATGGTTAAATTAATTACCTTAGATTCCATTACATAGTTACATAGGTACAGGTCGACCTAATAAAAGCGTGTTAAAGTAGAGCGTCGATTATCCGAACTAATTGGGGGACAAGGGTGTTCGGAAAACCGATTTATTCGGATAATCGAACTGTATAAAAAAACTGTAATAATAAAACCATATATGGACCTAATAATATGTATTATCTATGTAATCTGTTTTAACTTTTTTTATTTATTACAATAGTGAGTACCTAGTAATCCAATGAACAAAATAGATATGTGTGTATGTAATACATAAGTACATGAAGAGGAACGAATTAACGCTTAAAAAAGTCCTTAATTTTGGTCTGTCGAAGCAAGCCTTATGAGCAGCTAATTCCCGCACTTTTTTCAGTACAGATATCTGATACTGGTCGCTTTCATTTTGAGCTTCAAACCATCGCAAGACAGTAGCTAGACATGTAAATACTTCAGGTGTAGATATTTTTTCATCTTCATTTTCTGATTCACTAGTCGATGAGGTGCTGGCGGCGTCAGCATTATCAGTCCCGGGGTCTACAATATCGCTGTCCTGCTTGATTTGGTACCCTGGATCTGCATCATCAACCCTCATCCATTCTTGGACGTCTTCTTCATCACATTCATGGCAATCGAGTTCTGTTTTTAAGCGAGAGTCTGCGGCCGCAGCAGTTCGGTTAAGCGGTCGTTCGGTTGACCGACTTTCGGATAATCGACGCTCTACTGTACTCCCAAATTTGATGTTTCTACGCTCATATACGTACTATAAATACATATTATGTCGAAGAACTTGCTTGGCACTTGATACATATTTGCCCAAGGCATTAAGTGTTGCGATTCCAACCCCTGCTCCATTATTTGCCGGCTGCCGTGACTTTATTTCGCGTCCATAAAGACGGCTGAGCACTCGCTCAGCGTAAATTGATTCAGGCAGCCAATCGGAAATATTTCAAGCGGGACCACCCCACTTTCAAGTTTATATTTTTGCAATGAAAGCTTCGCGGATCGTCTCGAAGGCAATGGAATCAGCGTTGGCGTACAGAAACGTTACTACTGATAGAGTACTATCCGTAACGGCGTTGAAAAATAGGAGGAGATACTAGATATGGAACATTAAGTATTATAAAATACAGGCAAACCCGTTACCCCAGGGAGTTATGAAGACACCGTGACATTATGTCTCCCATGGAGTAATTGTAAAGACTCAATGGACAACACAGTCCACAGTCAAACTACGGTAACAGCCCGTAAGAGTCCAACGCCTTATCGCGAGGCATTAAGAAGTGCCACCCAGTGGACCATTCTCGCGTCCTTTTTACCAGATTTGGACGAATTTCTCCGTCCTCCAGTCTGGTCACAGATTCGAGGTCGCTTTCGCGGCATCTACCTGACATTAGCGGTAATACGAATTCAAATTTATTGCGGACCGAAACGCTCTTTGCCCATCAAGCTCACACGGAATCGGGTGGCCAACGGATCGTTTCTCAGGATAGATGACGCCAGGTCAACAACTGCACCCGCTTCTTAGGAAACGTATGTTTCCAGACTCCCCTGGTTACTCGCCGAATTACGCAAACCATTGGCTGATGCCGCGCGCAAACCGCCCAGTTCCGCCCGAGGTGTTCCCCGGATCGGTACTTCCGATTTTAACTATCTACGACTACAGATGACAGCGGCAGACAGAGTTTACAGCTGTCCTTCCAGGCTAGTCGCTCTTCGATAAGGCATCCAGGTGGGAGCTAAACCGTGAGTTGGGCCGACCTATGAAAACACTGACAGGCCATCTAGCCCAAGCTGCACGGAACCATCAGAAACCACCAGATAGGGGGTAGATGGAAGATTTAGAGGGGATATATATAGCATGACAAGACATGCACAAAATCTTACATATATACAAGGCTAAGGCTGCAAGATAGCTAAAACCATAAAGTACAACAAAGACCCACTAAGAACAATCTGAACACAAATGATCCGTCTACATCTGCAAAAACCTAATTCCGGACACGCAAAATCTTCACTCAGTGACAAGGCATCGTACGAAAACCAATAATTACTGATATTTTTGGGTTAGAGATGGGAAAATAGTCACCACGAGGAATGACAGATTGCTTTAATTTAAAAAAAATCTTCAATCATAGTTGAAATAAGGACATACCTATATAATATATGTTTTATGAAATAGACAATATACATACTCACTACTACATAAAGTTCAAAAGAAATTCACTCGCATGTTGTCGAGCAAATGTGGCCTCAGATTCAACCTAAGAGATTATGAAGGGCGGATTTCGCACTTTAACCTTGTATATATGCATGCATGTTATCGGCTATATATGCATGTATGTATATAATAAGGTATCCTATACATTACCTAGACATTGTAGAGATTGCTTACAGCACGGTTTACTTGTTAATTTGATACATTGCCTAGGCATTTTTTGTACAATATCTGTCACTTTATAAATAGGATAGAAAACGAATTTACCGCGTGAAATTTGTAGCACCCGACGTTTCGGTGACGTTGCAGCCACCGTTGTCTAGCGTTTCTATCCTATTTATAATGTCAAACAACCGCTTTAGTCTTCGATTTTATATCTGTCACCTCGTTGGTAATGTATTGAATATCACGGCCTATGTTGGGTTTAAGTTTATATATATATATAGAGTGGACTGTGAGGAAGGTTGGTTATTTTAAAGGGATTATAGGCATCATTGTGGAGAGGAAAAGGAATCAAAGTTTACGCACCTTTCTATTTTTCGTGCGATTCCTTGCTGCAATTTCACTCCAAAAATGTCTCCAAATCTTCGGCTGGCCAGCTCACGAACGCGATAATTACTTTCACAGCACGATAACGAGAACACTCACAGGAGCACGTCTGGTTCGGCCGGCGCGTAATTTCTCACTGATTGGGAATTGGGAGGTAGGTAGGATATAAATATATATTAGGTATACGGTATAATTGTAAATGGCCTAACCATTACCACCGGGCTTAAAGGGTTGCCTTTAAGAAATGTATTATTATATAGCTAAAGCTAACTTACGTACTATGTAGCATCAAGCTTTACGATAAGAAACTAGAAATAAGTGCAATATGGTATAACTTAGGTGCTAACTTATAACTATTTAGACATACTAGTCACTGCGTAGGCAATGGACATAGTTTAATGATAGGACGAACAAAGTTGCCTTTCGACGTCCTAACAGTAGCAACACGAGTAATGCCATCCTTAGAAGTATGCGCTTCCTGTATTATCCCTAGCGGCCATGTATACGGCGGAGCGTTGTCAATGATGACAATGACTACTGTTCCCTTTAAAATGGGGACGGAAGGAATGTTCCATTTAGCGCGAGATTGCAACTGGTGTAGATACTCGAGGCGCCATCGCTGCCAGAATGATTGAACTAGAGTGCTCAGCAACGAGTGCCTTTCCTGCAGGTTATGGGTTGTCGCTTCTATTACAGGCATTGATGATAAGGGACCTGAACACAAAAAATGTGCCGGCGTGAGAGCTGAAGGCTCTGACGGGTCGCTACTCAAAACTGTGAGCGGGCGAGAATTAATCAACGCTTCTATCTGTGCAAGCGTAGTCAACATCTCCTCGTATGATAATATTTGGCTACCTATTGTTTTAAACAAGTGTGTTTTCACTATTTTAACTATACTTTCCCAACAACCACCAAAGTGTGGTGTAGCTGGTGGTATAAACTTCCAATCGACTCTTTCCTTGGAAAGCTCGGACAAGAGAGGTTGATGAACATTTTCAAGAAATTTATATAAGTCTCTCAGATAAGAGTTGGCGCCTACAAAATTAGTAGCATTATCTGAGTATAAACACTTGACGGGTCCTCGGCGAGAGAGAAAACGCTTGAAGGCTGAGAGGAAACTAACGGTAGACAAATCGGTAACTATTTCAATATGTACCGCTCTTACGGTCATACACGTGAATATACACAACCATGCCTTGCGAGACTGAACGCCTCTGCCACGATAAGGGGTGTATTTTAAAGGACCTGCATAGTCACAGCCTACGTGAGTAAAGGCCTTTTCAACTTGATTGACTCGATAACTTGGAAGATCAGCCATAATTGGAAAAGTCGGACGAGGTTTCGCTTTAAAGCAAATATTGCATTTAAAGATTCGATGACGGATCGAACTTCTTGACGCTAAGATCCAGTAACTTTGCCTTAAAAGAGACATAAGTAACACCGGACCTGCGTGAAAGTATTTATTATGATAGTGATCTATAATGAGATCAACTACGTGATCACGACGGGGCAATATAACGGGATACCTTTGATCGTAATCAACCGATGCATTTGACAAACGACCACCAACGCGGATGAGACCATCGTCATCAAGAAAAGGCTTAAGTTTGATAAGAAGACGAGAACAATTTTTATTATTCCTTATATTATAAATGTCCTCTTCAAAATATTTAAATTGGAGAATGCGTATTATTAAGCGCTCGGCTTGTTTAAGGTCCTCTGGAGATGCAATCAGGTTTTCTCTCCTAGGAAGTCTTTTGACAAATCTTAGCACGAACACAACCGTTCTAATTAGTTGACTCCAGGAAGAAATTCTCAAACAAAGCTGATAGACGACATTCTCTTCCCGCGAAGATGTAACAACGGGGAAAGATTTTGGTCGCTCCTCGGGCAACGTCTCATCAATTGATATATCACTAAATTCATTAATCGGCCAATCTGACGGCTTTAACGAAGCCCACGAGGGTCCCTTGAACCATAACTGTTGAGTCAATAGCTTTTCGGGAGACAAACCACGAGAGAGGCAATCGGCAGGATTCTCAGAGCCGGCCACATGGAAGAAGATACTAGGCGGATAGTTCTCTGTTACCTTAACGATCCGATTTGCCACAAATATTTGCCATCTATGTGGCGATGAATTCAACCAACATAAGACAACCTTTGAATCAGTGAAGCCATACACACGGGATATATCGTAACGTGGACTATATGTGTCGCACACACGACGGAGCAATCTTGACAATAGCTCAACGGCGCAAAGCTCTAATCTTGCTACCGTGAGTGTCTTTGTTGGCGATAGTTTAGACTTAGCACATACAAGCTGAGTGCTAATATGATCAGCACGAGTGATGTGTAGGTAAACAACCGCTCCGTACGCGCGCTCACTTGCGTCTGCAAATCCCAAGACGTTAACAATCACCCCGGCGCTTACGCCTACGTGTCTAGGTATTCTTAAGCCATTTAAACAGGGTAGTTTTGAACAGAAGTTGTGCCACGATTTTTCAATATGTGGCGGAGGACAATCGTCCCAATCACACTTAATAAGCCAAAGCTCCTTTATTAACAGCTTGGCATAAAGAATAGTAGGAGCCACAAATCCTAAGATGTCCCATAAACGCGCTACTGTCGACAGGATGGCACGTTTAGTGCACTTATTATCAGGAGCGTTGATTTGAAAGACAAAACAATCATCAGACATGGACCACCTTAAACCCAATATCTTATGCTGTATTTGCTTATCGAACTCTACTTCTGAAGTCATTTTGTGGGACTCTGGTATGTTTTCTAATACACTATTAGAATTTGATGTCCACTTCATTAGGTCGAACTGACCGCATTTGAAAAGCTGAATCAGTTCGTTTACTGTCTCTACAGCTGAAGACTCTTCTGGAAGACTATATGCAATATCATCCATGTACAGAGAACTAGAGATAACTTTAGCAGCCTTAGGATATTTATCTCCTTCGTCGGACGCTAATTGTTTTACTACTCGTAGGGCGTGGTAAGGACTTGGCTTAAATCCGAAGCATACCCTATTCAGCTCAAAGACTTGCATAGGACTGTGGGGACTAAAGCGATATAGAATACGCTGAAATCGACGATCTTCAGGACGCATACCTATTTGTAAAAACATTTGTTTCACATCAGCACAGAAGGCGACCGAAAACAAACGAAAATTCAAGAGTATACAAAATAAATCACCCTGTAGGTTGGGACCTGAGTGTAGTAGATCGTTAAGAGAGTAGCCTGTGCTAGTTGTGCAACTGGCATCAAGAACCGGTCTAAGTTTTGTAGACTTATCTGGTCTGAAAACCCCGTGGTGAGGGATGACATATGAGAGGGTGCTGACACTGCTATCAATAGCCACCGGTGACAAATACCCATCTTCAATATAATCACGTATTACCTTATCATAGGCTTCTCGCAAGGGAGCGCATGATTCGAGTTTTCGTTCAAGGCAAATAAAACGTTTCTCAGCGACCCTTTGAGAATCACCCAATAAATAGGCATCCAGTCGAAAAGGTAAGGCAACGACGTACCTACCGTTAGAGTCACGTGTCGTGGTGACCGAGAAATGCTCCTCACACTCCAGATCATTAGGATCTTGGACTGGTGGAATACATATTTCCTCCAATTCCCAGAAGCGTTTTACAACGACGTCCAGGGAATCTCGAGACACTACTGAACAGCATGAGACCAAGTCATGAATATGCGTAGACTGAAGCGTGGGCAATGACCCAACGACGACAAAACCTAACACAGTTTCAATAACTGGTGGAATATTATCACACTGGGTATTAACTATCCTACCTGGTAGCAATAAATGTGGAAATAATGAAGCGCCTATTAAAGCCTCGATAGGGCCAGGCGTAGCAAACATTTCATCGGCAAGAGGTAGTGACCTCAAATGTGGAAGCGCGGCCTCGTCTATGGGAACCGACGGCAACTCACTAGTAATACGATCGACAATAAGAGCACTCATGTCATAACTTATACCTAAATTAAACCTAGAAAGGAAAGTTAGATTAACTTTACCTAGAGTAGGTTTATTTAAACCACCTACTCCCGTAACCACTACCTTCGACTTTTCATAATGCTTGAGGCCAAGTTTTGTTTTCACAACAGTCATTTGTTATAAAATTGCTTTGAGAAGCCGAGTCTAGGAGACATCTAACAATCTGATTATTCACTACGACTTGAACGGTGGCAAGCGCGACTGTGGTAGTTGTAGCTGACTTGGACCTTTGCGAAAGAGTCGACAACTTGGCGTTTGTGTTACATGTAGCACACAACGTTGCGTCTCCGCGCCCTGCGTCGTTATCGAAGGTTGTCTCAGGCTTCGTGTTAGAAGGCGAAAGCATCTGAGATGACCATCGAACCGACTGAACAGTACCTGAGTTCGATGTGGAACTACTAATTTTATCATTATTATTAAAATGTAACGACGTGTGGTGTTTCTGTTTACACATCGTACACTTCTGATTTGATTTACAGAGACCTGTCTTATGTTTTATACCCAGACAATTTAAACAGGCGTTATTTGCTTTAATATGAGCGAACCTATCAGCAGGTGTCATTTTATAGAACAAAGGGCATTTATAGAGGTATTCATGTGTTATATTATTGCATAAACACTTTAAATTATTTTGCTCATTTGAAACATATGATTGAGGGCTTGGCATTCGTTGGTTCGAACTAAAACGACTAGCTTTGCTGTTCATATTGATAGTGGTCCTAGATTGGACATTACAGGTTTGATAAACTCGAATCTGAGTCCTCACGAAATCAACTAATTGTGAAAATGTAGGTATTTCTACATCACGAACCTGCGATTCAAAACCTTTGATTGTATCTGTATCGAGTTTTTTCAACGTTATATGTAGCAACAAATAATCTGCTAAATCGTCCAATTTTAAATTCTTTAGTGCACCAACAGCGGTGCTCACCCTATCCATAAAAGACTGAAAATTAATTTGTGACGCTCCTCCATTTAATTTAAAGTTCAAAATCTGCTCTACGTGAGCCGAAGCCAAAAGACGTTTGTCTTCGTATCTATCAATTAAAGTTTTTAGTATTAAAGAGTAATTCTGACCATCTGGAGTGATACCTGAAATCACGTTTAAAGCTCCTTGCGATAATTTACTCATCAGATAATACACTCTCTCGTCATCTGTAAGCGACGTGTTATCGTGGATTAGAGATTTAAAGTTGGCATAAAACAGCGGCCAATTCTTTACGTCCCCGTTGAAAGACATAATTTCCAAAGGTGGAAGTCTTGGCTTTATCGCCTCTGGACAAGTGTCAGTATCCCTACTGGAAGTCGATATTTTTTGCTTAACAGACAGACGGTCAAGAACACGCTTACATGTACAATACATGTCCTCAAATGAGGTAAATGTGTCGTAACACGGCGTCGCGGTTGAGTCAGCTCTAATCTTTAAAATATTATAATCATCTAAAACGGCACGAAACTCTGACCGTATATCTGCCATAGAAATAGATGCATTGAGAAATGGCTCACATGTTCTTTCGGTAGTGCCTACATTCTTTGATAAATCAAATATTTTTTGCATTCTCTCAAATAGAGCATTACGTTTTGCACGTGCTATTTGTAACTTAATTGCATCCATGCTAGCTTCCTTATCGGGATCACGAGACATTTTATAAGGATTTATTTATTTATCGTCTATACAGCTATGAATGGATGACAAGTAAACAATCCAATATTTTATAATATACTTTGACAAATTGTTATCAACCAAACAAATTTGCAAACAATAACAAATATATAATTTGATAATAAACTATTAATTACTCAGATATTTTATGTAACTAAACAAGTTTAAATTCAGGAATAATAATTATAAAATATTACGATCCCTTTTTAAATATAATTTATATAAATGAAAGTCCCATAACTGGTAACTTCACCCTACCGAACTTCACCTAAACCAAATTCGTAAACAAGATATTATTATGTTATTTTGTTTCCTTATCTAACTAGGGAAACCGGTTTTTTTCAATAAACGGTTGCAATCCTACAAACGTAACGTACAGTGTCTCTATAAATAATGAGACAGTAACTAATATTTAACAAAGATTTATAATATTGTGAGCGGCTAGCTTTTGTATGATTTGATGACAAATTTATAACAATTTAACAATTAATAAACATAAGTAATCTACTGTAAACAAACAAAATAGGTATTTTATTTTATGTAGGACAAATATTTTATTCTATATAAATTACGGCTATCAACCATTCAGCTCAGCTGAGCAAGTATACCCATGCAAAATGCAATAAGTATATGTACTATACTCGCGGCATAAAGTGTGAACTCTGCAGTAATTTAATATGCCGGGTGTACCTACGTGTAAAACAAAGTACCCGCCGTTTGAATTTAATTAATGTGGGCAGATCTGTATTTTTTACCAATTTTAAACAGCTTAACACGAATATAATGTTTTATTATGTAGATATGTTTAATTTTACAAATGATGTCTATAAATAATAATTATGTGAATATGAATCTCCTACATACGATATTCCAAATGGCAACCCGTAATGGCGGAAGTATTTATTCTGTTTTCGTACTCAAATGGACAAAGTATTTTAAATCCGGCTCGAAGGACCAAAATGTTGGGTTTAAGTTTATATATATATAGAGTGGACTGTGAGGAAGGTTGGTTATTTTAAAGGGATTATAGGCATCATTGTGGAGAGGAAAAGGAATCAAAGTTTACGCACCTTTCTATTTTTCGTGCGATTCCTTGCTGCAATTTCACTCCAAAAATGTCTCCAAATCTTCGGCTGGCCAGCTCACGAACGCGATAATTACTTTCACAGCACGATAACGAGAACACTCACAGGAGCACGTCTGGTTCGGCCGGCGCGTAATTTCTCACTGATTGGGAATTGGGAGGTAGGTAGGATATAAATATATATTAGGTATACGGTATAATTGTAAATGGCCAAGAGTAGTCCTTTAAAACTACGACTGAAAATATTTAAATCATTGTTGAAAGCCCTGCAATGAAATTAGATAACGAGTATATTATGTGTAAATTTTTTGCTCATGCTGAATTAAAAATTAAAGCGAATAGAACATTGAGAACTTCAAATAAGCATAAATAAGCTAATATACTCGTATACCGAAGACGCAGTGATACTTACAACTTACTACCTATTGACAGAAGCCACCGATAATGGATTCTATCGACTGTAGAATTTCAAACCACTTAAGTATATACCAGCTGAGAATCTCTTATATGAAAATAAAATGTCAAATGACGAGATTGTTAATTCTGCGTCAAATTTATGACAGTAATAAGCAGATTTTTGTGATGTGTGACACAGGTTTTTCCATTTTTACCAAGACTAAAATATAATTTGACAAAATATGCTTTGTCTAACATTCATTCGGCATTCTACAGAATGCCAAGGTAGCACATCAAACAATGAATAATATTGAACTCATAACACTTTACCTGGATTTAACACTTTACACCTGAAGACATAACACTTTACCTGGATAGCATTCAGAAATATATAGAATTCCTAGGTATTTTATACAATAACTAGGTAAATTATGTATAAAAACTTGTTGCATACATTTCCGAAGAAACTCAGAAATTATATAACTTTCCTATGGATTTCACATGCCATGTTTATACAAATTTCCTGCAACATACATAAAAACACACGGGATCGTTGATGATATTTTAATTTTAATTTATTTATTTACATATACATTACATTCAAATGCATGAGCAATACAGAAAATGAAATGACAATTTAGACAATGCCGTTGTATGCTTTTAAAGTTATATACTATACACATCTGTCTGAGCCCAGGTTACATAGCGCATACATTAAACGCAAATGATTACCTTTCAATTGTGCTAAGCAAAGAGCAGCCGAGCCCGCCTTGCTATAAAAAGGCAGACCTGATTCCTACACCCAGGATCGGCTCCCGATGAGGATACACTTCCACGGCCAACAGCACTGACACGCAATTTTGTATATGCATTCAATTACGATAACTTGTTCTAAATGTCACCATGACATGGCTGCTGCACCCAGGGTTAGCTCCCGCCGAGGGCACTCCTCAACGGTCAACAGCACTGAAACGAAATTTTGTATACGCATTCAATTATGATAGCCCGTTCTAAGTTTCACCGCATTAGGGCTGCTGCACCCAGGGTTGGCTTCCAACGAGGGGACTCCTCAACGGTTAACAGCACAAACACGAAATTCTGTATAGCATTCATTTAGGATAGCCCGTTTTAAGTTCTATTTGACTAAGGGTTGGATCGGGACAGAGCATTTTAATAAAAGCTTGTTTTTTAAAATAGGTTTTTACGAATAACCTTTTTTTATTCTTATATCGCGTCAAACCAATCTATCTAACTCTTCAATCGTAAATATTATCCTTACACCATACATAAACATTGACAAAACGACGAGTTTTCCACAGACATACTATAAGTAATATTTTCAATCGTGCTTCCAACAATATCTGGTTGTAAGACTTGTTTATCCGGAAGTGCTCTATTTCTGTTCGACCAACAAATCGAATTTACTTTTCTGTCCCAGTTTTGTGCTTTAGATAGGTAAGGTTAAAGCTGTTTACTCTGTTGCCTTGCAATTTTACAACGTTCGGAAAATATCGTTCAATAAAATAAACTCTCTTCAATAATACATTTACTTCCACTTCGGCGTCCAAACTAGCGCGACCTCAGACGATTTCATGTATATGTCATGTCATAGTATTGATTATTATGTCAGTGTCCTTATCGGCTGGTCGATTGGTCGGAGATACAAAATAATCATGTATTAGGGTAGGGAGGCCATTATGCTACGTTAGGCTTTTATGATTTAAAATAATTTCTAGGTAATTATTTTTCTCACTATACGAGGGCCTTACTGAAAGTTTCCAGAATGAATGAGAAATAAGTTAATAATAGAAACACATTATTAAAAACAAGCTTTTTTAAAAATGCTCTGTCCCGAGCCGAGCTCTGTCAAAGTGGAAATTGAGCATAATATCGTGCAGAAGGTATAATTGTGCAGAAGCTATGTCACAGTGGAAATTAGAACGGGCTATCAGCCCGGTGGCATAGTGGTTAGGTCGCCTGATCTTACATTGTAAGGTCCCGGGTTCGATTCCCGGCTGGGTCACCATTTTCCGTTGGGATCAAATTAACGGAATTGCATTTTCAATCCTGTCGATCGAATGCAATAACAAGACGCACACTTACAAACATGTCACACGCTACACATACATATAACACGTCATAGTAGGGTTGGTTGTAAGAGTTTGTCATAATATGACAATAAACCCGCCCATTGTGACATTTTCACAATAAAGAGTATAAACAAACAAATAATTGAATGCGAAAACAACATTTCGTTTCTGTGCTGGTGACCGTTGAGGAGTTCCCTCGTTGGAAGCCAACCCTGGGTGCAGTAGCCCTGTCGTGGTGAAACTTAGAACGGGCTATCATAATTGAATACATATACAACATTTTGTTTCTGTGCTGTTGACCGTTGAGGAGTCCTTTCGTCGGTAGCCAACCCTGATTGCAAAGCCATGTCATGGTGAAACTTTAAAAGGGCTATCATAATTGAATGCTTTACCAAATGTTGTGTTTGTGTTGTTGACCGTGGAAGAGTATCCTCGTCGGGGGCCGATCCTGGGTGTAGAATCAGGCCATGCTCACCATATAAATGCATTGTCATCGGAAACGAATTACCACGTAATATTTCAACTTCATAGGTTAAGTAAGTAGTGGTTCTAATTCAGCTTGCAAGATTTGACATAAACAAACAAACTAACAAACATTGCAAGGTAAATAAACGCTTGTAAAAATTACAATGAATGGCCAAAAATCAAATTCTTGTTTCTTAAAATATTCTCCGTGAGCGGCAATATACTTTTTAATACGTATAAACCAATTTTCGTACCATTTATTACACCTTCCGTGGTGACCTCGGAAATATATTTTTCATATCCTTCGACAGTCTCTTCTGGAGATAAAAAGTCGTTGACCGCCTAATTGGATCTTAATTTTTGCGAACAAGAAGAAGTCTCAAGTTTTTTTTTTTTTTTTTTTTTTTTTTCTTCTTTATGTGAAAAAACAACAGATTTACATCAGTCTTACGTACTAGAGATAATATTACATTAAGTTATTTGATATAAATCTAAAAACGTTTTCTACTTATTGATTCCTACAAGTTGCCAAGTAGGAACTGTATGGAGGTTGGTTAATGAGTTCTACGTTTTTCTTCCTAAAAAAATCGTATGTCTGTCTGGCCATGTCAAAACTGAAATGTTAACGGCTGCTTTTACGCAATTCGTCAATTACTTACGACAACCACACGATCGTGTACCAATCAGCATTAGGGGATGATGATTCTACAAAGCAACAACAGCCATGTATCCAGTTTTCCTAAAAATAGGACCGATCATCCGAGATCATCATAGTGATATTTTTTAGCTGTCATCCTCAGCAACACACAATGGTTATTTATTATCCTTGTAATTTCAGCGATTTTACCGAGCGATGGATTTTCGCACTTCAGGAAGAGTGGTTTTTTCTTTTTCGGATCGGCCAATAAAATTAAATCAATATCTGGCTACTAAGTGGCCAACTGCTGCTTGGATGTAAGCTGCTACAACGAACTCCTTCGCCATAAGCCGTCGGCTCCCCGAGAGGTTATTTAGCGTCAAGTTTCTCACAGATTGTCTACTTTATTTCCATAGCAGGATAATCTGGTCAGACTGGCAAACATAAAATTAAACAATTTAAAATGCATCGCAGTTCCTGAACACTTTATCGCGAAGTGTCTCCGTTTCTGATGAGCCCGTTTGCGGCATAAATCTCCATTGCGGTTGTGAAAAAGTAATGCCTTACAAGTGGGCTTTTAGCAACAGACCGGTTGACTGCCGTCTCTCTTAGTGTAGGAGCTTCTTATGGTTTACACTTATCGCCGAGCAAATAAATCAAAATGAATCTGTGTTGAAAAATCATATTATTTAAGTTACACATTTTTTAAAAAGTGTACAAATTACTGTAATAAAGAGAGTTGCGGTTATTGTTTCCTATCACTTTTAAAACCTGAAATATAGTTAAAGAAATCGCTATCTCGATTGCTTTTGATATATATCATAGAACAGGGGTCCGGGTACTGTTGAAATGTTTTCTCAAGGTCTAGAAAAAAAAACTTTTGGAGAATTTCGCGCGAAATTCGAAAAAAATGTTCGCCTGCGACGCTGGAATGCATCCTAAATTTGCGATATTTTAAGAAGGGAAGAATTTGCGGGGCTTATACGTAAGGCGTATTTTAGATGATAATGATCATTAAATTGCATAGATTGTTATGTTATTTAAAAACAATATTTGGCGCTCCAAGTTTCCAGTTTCCGCGGTCCGTATCTGGACTGCGGTCCTCCTGTTGCCGACCGAGGTCATGGAAGATAAAGGTTACAGGAAAAATATAGTGAAGTCAGTCGCTATTATTGAGAAGTATGCAAATATACATATAAAAAGAAAAATTAAATAAGGTACACGCATCTTAATGAGGTCTACTCATCTAGAGAGTAGGATTTTTTTTAAAAGTTACCCTTTCAAAATATAAACTGTAAAATTTAGTAACATTTTCGACAGTAAATTTGAAAATTACAAAAAAACTTTGCTACAGAAGAGTTGATGCTATAGGGGTGGGCTTCGGTACTATCTGCCCGTTTTCACGTTTCTCTCTTTCTCACTCCCACCCTTCACTCTTTAGTGTCTACCTCTCTCATTCGAATTCTAGGAATGATTGTCCGCCACGCTAAGCGTTAATCGCTTCTCATTCAGAGCCCATCATTACCGCGCGGAGAGGCACCGAGATATGCGACTATTTTAAAATGCCAATGATTTTATGGCTGCAACTCGCGTTGAATATTCATTAGGGGCGCTTCGGCCGGATTAATTACTCGGCTATAGTGATGTGTGCACGGTTCACATCGCGGCGTCGACTCATCAAAATGTCTACTCGAATGTAGCGCACGTCTGTGCGCACCGTACTTCTAACGCAATGAATGTCGACGCCTGAGTTACTACCCCAACTAAAGGTTACCCCCGCTTTTGCAGCCTCCAAAATTCGGAAAATATAATGTAATTTTCTATGAGCCAATAATATTTTTTGATATCATCTAGGGAGGAAAAACGAATGCATCCAGGATTGGAGTACTTACACGCTGCTGTGAGCTTTAAATAAAGCTTTAATAATACCAATTTTAATAGTATTGACATTTTTAATAATTCATTAGGCTTTAATAAATACTCCGTAAATCAAATCCTTATCAATAAAACTAACCGATTATTCGAGTTAGCTCTTTTAGTCATAATAATTACTATTATTATATTTTTATGACAATCATTTTTATTATTTTATATTATTTTTATTTACATAAGAACATTATACAGTATATCTAACAATATAGATACCCAACCCTCACACTAATGTTCATGCACATATTCCACACCCTTACATTCAACACAACCTAAACACAAGTCTTTTATGTACTAGATTTTGTCAATTTATTTTAGTTTTGTTAAGTAGTTGTCAACGTGATGTTTGTAATTTTATTGAAATCCGTAGTCGGTTTAATTTTATAAATAACTGTATTGTTTTGCTGTGATAATTCAATATATTATTACTGTATGATTTCCATAATATAAAACTGAATTTAATTGTCGAATATCATAAAGTAAAATTTCTTAAATCTTTCTAATAATCTGTTTCTATATTGCTGAAAATAAGTCCAGGAAATTAGGGAAGTACAGGCTGTCATAACATTACACCAATCAAAGAAAGTCCTATAAGGAAGTAAAATAAATATAATTATACGTCGACGTATCTCTCGAAATCCATCAGTCAGAATCCCGTCGCGATTGTATTCGAGTGTCCTTTTCACTTAACCTTTTCGTAAGGCTGATTTATGTGTCGATTGGAAATTGGATACGCGTCACTCGGATAATTAAATGCGAGCATCGAAGCGTAGTGGGCACGCCAAAAGACATCCACGTCAAAGGGAGGGCGAGCGATCGATGTTGCGATATCGATGTCAGCAGTGCGCGCTCGATCGATTCGATACAACGAACAGTCGGAGACGTCTGACTGGCGGAAAGCTTGAATTGCTTGAAATGTCGAATGTCAACATCTTCCATTCCTCTCCGATATAAATTGCGACGATATAATGTCGGAATCGAAAGATAATTTCCGTGATATCAATTTACTGGTGGGATGAATGTTATTTAGGGAAAGTTGTAATTTCCTGCTTATCTGATATTAATTACTACTTTTCCTGTACATATATAATCCCCATATATAACGTTTAATCTTGAATGGTTTGTTTTGTTTTGTCTTTCTGTATAAATGTGTTTTATTTATTTACGCCATTAATAGAGTTAGATGATATTTAATCAATAACTCTTCATATTACTTACATATAGACGATACAGTAATAAGCTCAACTCATTAGGAATTCGTATGTTACAAGGTGAAGGAAACAGCGATAAAAACTTAATTTAAAAAAACTTTTTGTTTAAAAAATTTAATTTACAAAAATATAATTAAATTTAAAAGAGAGGAATTACGAGCTTGTCGGTAGTGTGGATTGCTCTGTAGCTTTTCGAGCGTTTGTTACTCATTGGATGGCACGTTTTAAATAAGCTGAGGTCTACCTCACCCCGACACACTCACCGGTATCGGCATCACGGAGTCGCATATATGGTTTTTTGCCTCTTCATTCACTGAATGTGCTTAGCCCTATTATTGTATATATAAAGTCCCTCGCGGTTATTCCCTTTCTAGAGAAAACCAAATAAGGTCTTCCAAATCTCCCACCCAATTCGACCCTACTAGTGCAAAGTTTTATTTGTATAGTGTATTATTGTTTAGTTTTTGTGTTAAATGTAAAAATTTGGTTGTATCTTTTTACGATTAATTTGTTAAAAAAAAAAATATTCGGAATGTTTATTGTATTTTAGAATTTGTCTATGATACATTATGGGATATCATCCGTTGTATGTATTTTAAACAGGCAGGAGGGAGGGGGGAGGGTGATGACACAAGTCGTTAAAATTGCCTGGGTGTTGAACAAATTATAATTCTATCCCAAATTATGGTCCTGTGAGTGAATGATTATCGGTCGTGAATCTCGATTTTATATCGCTTTTGAGATGTCAAAATCCTCCTATTTCCTTCCCAAATCATTTCATATTTGATGACCATACCATGTACCTAATCACCGCTACTTAGCTACCAAACACCGACCTTAAACGCTCTTCTCGTATGCAAAATATCATCTAACATACTATACTTACCCTACATAAATTAAGGTCAACCGCGTGAAGGTGCCGTTAAAAAATCCCCGCCTCTCAAATGGACCTCTGAATCCGAAGAGCGCGCCGGCTAGAACGAGATAGCGGACGGGAGAATGAGAGAGAAAGGGAGGACGGAAGAATGCAATTGGCGGCCATCTCTCATTAGGGGCTGGATAAAAAGTCCAATTGGAAATTCCCCATCTACATTCTTGACAGCTTTATATCAGCGAGCGAAATTTGAAGAAAGTCGTACTTGTGACGTCGTACCTAAAATAGCAGAGGAGACAGCGAAAATACTCAATATTAGACAATTATATTGTTTCAAAACTGCTTTATTTTTTATTTATTTATTTTTTTACCCACAAGGCCTTTTTGTAAACCCGCCTTGTTGCCTATTGGCACCATCTTTTAGGTGGGCATTTGTAGCATCACGTAGTCAAACACACTCAGGCGGTCGCCTGTATTGACCGCGCCCGCCGCTGCTTAACTTTGGTAACAACGAGGAGAACCGGTGACAACGGGGCTACGGACGCTACAATGTTATTTAAATAGGGCGCAAGCAGAGATATTGTTCATCACGTGGCCAGTACTTACGCGGCCACCCATCCAAGTACTGACCACGACTGACGATGCTTAACTTCGGTGATCAGGAAGGAACAAGTGTTTTAAAGCTTATACGGACGTTACAAAGCTACGTCACGTTATGTTACAACGGATTTTACGTTGTCCTCTCTTCTTAAAGTTGGTGTCCTACAGGGCATACGAGTATTGGGGCTAATCTTGTTTGCACTTTTTACCTCGCATATTACATCTAACTTCCATCACTGTAATTGCCTCTTGTTTGAGGATGACACCCAACTTTTGCATCAAATTACATCTGACGCCTCCGGCTCTGCTATTAGTAACATCAAACTTATATGTTGGTCGAATCAGTATGGAATAAAAATTAATCGATATAAATTTTGTTACCTTTCTTTGGAACCTAACCAGCGTGAATGTTATATCACGACGTTTTAATATTGTTTTTTTTATTATTGACTTTCTTTAAACTATTTCTATTTTTTACGTTATTGCGTAGCAAAATTTAATTCTGATGTAATATTTACTGTTGTTTATTTTCTCTTTTCTCTATTGTTACTTATTTAAACTTTTTGATACATAACCTAAGTAATTTTGTACTATTGTTATAATGTATGTTTTTTTTAATTTACTGTTGAATGTGTTGTAAAAAAATACGTTGTGCTCATAAGAGGTTGTGCGGTTATCACAACACAATCACAATAAAACTACTTGTAACCACGCCACAATCACAATAAAATAAATTGAAATTGCTGTATTATCTGGTAATCTTTCGACTGAGCAGGTCAATACTTAATTTCCTCTATTGGTTTTATTCAACATGTAATTTCTCTTGAACTAAAATCGGAAATTAGTTCATGTAAACGAGACAGAGCGGAATGAGAAATGAACGGTTGTCACTTTAACACATTAAATTAACCACCGAAAATAAAGCAGCTAAATCTAACACCGGTAGAATTGTGTTCAAACTTATTCGGGTGTATATAAGTTCGACAGGTAGATTTGGTGCAGGAAAATACACGACAGTTTATTTCATATTCCGTATTGCTCTGTCTCGTTCGGTTGAACTAAGTTCTTATTTTAGTTCATGAAGAAATGAAATCAGGCCCAATATCAGAACCTAGGCACTATGAACATAAACATTTTGAACAATTTCACCTAACTATGAAGGGACCTGTTCCAAGGTAAACATTTATTTTTAATGTGGTTGCTCAATAATGTATTTATAAAGATGGCGTAGATCCTTTCGTCAATGAGTTTTTTAATTTTATACCGAAAACTTTAAATAATCATTAAATTATTTATGAACAAAAGAATAAAAATGCATAAAATAGGGATATTACAAATAACTTGAATATTTAAAAATAGGAGTGGAAAACTAAAATCTAGGCAAATAAAATCAAAATAGAATAAAATATATTATTAAAATAAAATAGTCAAAAAAGAAAAATATAAAAATATAAATCAAATAATCCTGCATTTCACGTATACCTAACTAAGATAAAGAATGATAAAAATGGAAAAAATACAACTTTTTTTTGTTGTTTACAATGTCCAATATTGTTAAAATTCTTTGTAGTCCCTCTTTTGCAATCCACGTTGTAAGCAGCATTTTGAAGTGGGTACTGTGTTTAGCCGATTTTAAGTCAAGAGGAAGGGCATTGAAAAACCTTGGCAATGAATTTATTGCTCATATTATGTGTTTTCTCGATGCCAAGAGTTTTGCGACTTTTATTTCTGTTCATTTAAATCTGTTCATTGGAAGTTTCGTGACAAATAATTATTTATTCTAAAGAGAAAAGTAAACATTAGTTATAAATAGGATAGAAAACGAATTTACCGCTTGAAATTTGTAGGACCCGACGTTTCGGTGACGTTGCAGCCGCCGTTGTCTAGGGTGGACTGAAGAGCTGTCAGTCCGTTGTTTTCAGTCCGTTGTCAGCCGACAACGGCGGCTGCAACGTCACCGAAACGTCGGGTCCTACAAATTTCTCGCAGTAAATTCGTTTTCTATCCTATATATAATGTCAATTTATTTATTTATTTATTTATTTATTTATAACGTACAAGAACAAAAAAATACAAGGACATGCATACTGTTGTACATGAGGAATAATTAAGAACAAACATTATAATAGCGAAAAACATAGCTCTATGGATATAAATATGCTAGCATATACGAATGAGGCGAAATCGCACAACCAACTAGACCTAGAAGGTCTGTCTCTGGCTGTGCTGTGTTATACCAACTGTATTTTTGTAACTCGCGAACTGACGAAGGTGATCAATTTTAAATATTTCTAAATCTAACAAATGTGTTGTTTACACAAATTAAAGTAAAATTTAAAGTAGAAAAAAATAAATATATATGTATGCAATTAAGGGCTAAAAATAAAGTAAACTTTACATTATATACAATAAATTTAAGTGGAAAATAAGTAATAATATATACAAATATATGAATAAACACTACATTCTAGTATATATGTTTAAGAAAATGATATGTAATATTGCACAATTTTACAAATACATATTTTTTTAAATATTCACCCTACAGTATTAATAAGGTCTTTAGTTTTTGAAATTTAAAATTCAAATAAAATTCAAACAACCGCGATAGTCTTCGATTTTATAAACATTAGTTGTTTTAGTGAATACTTTGAATCACTCACCATTTATGACTGCGCAACAAAAAAGGAGTGTAATGTGTTCAGGGTTCATCTATTTATGTTTTCCGTATATTTATTTCACCATAATTTCTAAACGCTTGAACCAATTTAGAAGTGTGTGGTATTGTTAGAATCGTTTTGCCATCCCGAGTGTTCAAACCTTGTCCGAATATCGAGTAAGTAGTTGTCTAAATGTCCAAATGTCAATAAATTAACATAAATATACATGTATCCGCCTTGTTGCCTATTGGCACCATCTTTTAGGTGGGCATTTGTAGCATCACGTAGTCAAACACACTCAGGCGGTCACCTGTATTGACCGCGCCCGCCGCTGCTTAACTTTGGTAACAACGAGGAGAACCGGTGACAACGGGGCTACGGACGCTACAATGTTATTTAAATAGGGCGCAAGCAGAGATATTGTTCATCACGTGGCCAGTACTTACGCGGCCACCCATCCAAGTACTGACCACGACTGACGACGCTTAACTTCGGTGATCAGGAAGGAACAAGTGTTTTAAAGCTTATACGGACGTTACAAAGTTACGTCACGTTATGTTACAACGGATTTTACGTTGTCCTCTCTTCTTAAAGTTGGTGTCCTACAGGGCATACGAGTATTGGGGCTAATCTTGTTTGCACTTTTTACCTCGCATATTACATCTAACTTCCATCACTGTAATTGCCTCTTGTTTGAGGATGACACCCAACTTTTGCATCAAATTACATCTGACGCCTCCGGCTCTGCTATTAGTAACATCAAACTTATATGTTGGTCGAATCAGTATGGAATAAAAATTAATCGATATAAATTTTGTTACCTTTCTTTGGAACCTAACCAGCGTGAATGTTATATCACGACGTTTTAATATTGTTTTTTTTTTATTATTGACTTTCTTTAAACTATTTTTATTTTTTACGTTATTGCGTAGCAAAATTTAATTCTGATGTAATATTTACTGTTGTTTATTTTCTCGTTAAATTTTAATTGTATTAGTAAACTATTTTTATACCTACTTATTTAAACTTTTTGATACATAACCTAAGTAATTTTGTACTATTGTTATAATGTATGTTTTTTTTAATTTACTGTTGAATGTGTTGTAAAAAAATACGTTCTGCTCATAAGAGGTTGTGCGGTTATCACAACACAATCACAATAAAACTACTTGTAACCACGCCACAATCACAATAAAATAAATTGAAATTGCTGTATTATCTGGTAATCTTTCGACTGAGCAGGTCAATACTTAATTTCCTCTATTGGTTTTATTCAACATGTAATTTACCCGCCCTGTATTGCATCAATATTGACCGAATGCTGGATCAACGATATGTACACTCCAAAAATCATAAACGGGTTCACTTCTTATTTTTCTAATGGCGTTAGGTTACAGAATGATGGCGTAATTATCTATATAAAATCTGAACTGCAGGGGGTAGTAACGGAGAAAATGGTTGACGAATCCAACTGCCTTCATCTGCTGCTAGCTGGGCGCATCAACATATTCGCAATATATAGATCTCCGAGTTATCCTAATTTAACACGTTTTTTGCTATCATTAGATAGGCTATTAGAATTGTATACTAGTGAGTATCGTAACCGGAGAAAATATAAATATCATAAATGAAAAACACCGGCAAGCAGATGACTATCTGGACATGATGGCTCACCATAGTCTTTACTCTGCTATTGATAGCCAACCAGAATTGATGGGTGCCATAGTAGCTGTATTGACCATTTCATGGTAAAGTCGAAACTTCAGGTGAAATCGTTTATTTATGAAGCATGTATTACTGGCCATTTTGCCATTGGTATATGTATATCTAAAAACATGATTAAAACTATAAAGAAAAATATTATTAAAAAAACAACTAATAAAGAACTCTTTTTAGAAACAATTATAGCTATGGATTGGAGTCCAGTTCTTCAAAATTGCAATACTAACTTAGCAGCTGAACTTTTCCTGAATAACATTACCCTTGCCATTAAACTTGCATCTACAGAAAAACAAATAAAAATTAGTCGATCAAAAATTAAAATCATACCCTGGATAACGGATAGACTATTGTCATGTCTTAGGAAACGTGATAAAATTCATAAAATGGTAAGATGCAATCCGAATGACATACAACTCCTAACTTATTATAAAAAATACCGTCATATATGTAAACGGCTCATTGAAAAGACAAAGGAAAATTATTACAAAGAAAAACTCAAGGAAGTAAATGGAGATCCAAAAAAACATGGAACATTATCAAGGACATAGCTTATGGTAAAAGTGAACAGAGACCAATACACTCAATTAAAATTAACAACGAAGTAAAAACGATTGATCAACATCCTAAAGAAACCTTAAATTACATCAATAAATATTTTGTCACTATTGGAGAAAACCTAGCAAGCCATATTCTTAAAAATTTGAATAGTACTGAGACCGCGTTGGCGGACGCCATCGATATTACGCAGAAAAAACCGTCTTTATTTAAATTCACTCCAACTAATATTGACGAGGTCAGTAAAACAATTAGAAGCTTAAAATCTAACTGTGCTCCTGGCTATGATGGAATCGATGGAGATTTGCTTAAGATTGCTATTGATTACGTCTCAGAGCCCATAGCTCACATAATAAACCAAAGCTTTATTACGGATGTCTTTCCGAATTGCCTTAAATTAGCCAAGGTACGGCCTATACATAAATCAGGGAGCACTGACAGTATTACCAACTATAGACCAATCTCCTTGCTAAGTATCACCTCGAAAATTATAGAAAAAATTGCTAAATCACGGCTTGTATCATATATTGAGTCTGCAAAATTGCTCTCCAACAACCAGTACGGCTTTAGGCAGGGTCGAGGAACCAACGATGCGATTAACTCTGTAACTGAATATATAGCAAAAAGCATCGATAATGGTAAGAAACCCATCGCTACGTTCCTCGACTTGTCTAAGGTATTTGATACTGTATGTCATGACATATTACAACGTAAACTATTGAGTTACGGCATAACTGGCAAGGAGAATCAGTGGTTCAAAAATTACCTAGAGGACAGATCGCAGATCACGGTAATCGATGGAATCGAAAGCGATAATGCAATAGTCCGATATGGCGTTCCCCAAGGCAGTGTCCTCGGCCCGGTCCTCTTCCTATTGTACGTCAACGAAATATGTGACCTGCCACTCGGGGACAACACACGGATCGTCTCTTTTGCAGATGACACTGTCCTGCTGACGGTAGCCAATTCATGAAAAGAAGCTTTCGAAAAATCGCAGATGAATCTAGACATTATGAAAGGTTGGCTAGATAGACACATGCTGACGCTGAATGCTTTAAAGACTAAAATGGTCACATTTGGATTGCGATCAGACGTTACAACAAGCGAATTCCAACTAAAGGTTCACTCTAGCAACTGCCCTAAGCCACCCAACTGCGCCTGCCCGATCGTTCATAAAGAAGGCGAGATTAGGTATCTTGGTTTGACCATTGATTCCAAGTTAACCTGGAAGAACCAACTAAATGAACTTACATCACGCACTCGAAAGTTAGTATACGTCTTTCGTGAGCTACGTAAAATTCTAGCAAAACCGACGTTAAAAATTGTGTACATGGCGCTTTGCCAAAGCTTATGGATGCACGGTGTCATTGCTTGGGGGGCCTGTACGAAACAAGTACTTGAACCACTGGTTAAAGCCCAGAAATTATTATTGCGGGTTACTTACAGAAAACATCCCCGCCATGACTCTGACCTGCTGTTCAGCGAAGCAAGTGTTTTGGATATTCGTCAGTTGTTCGTGAAACAATGCCTAATACATTTTTACAAGACTTTAGAGAAACGTTCCGAAGCCAGCAGCAAAGACCAACAAGAAAGGCTGAAGGGACGAACTATGTAATTCCTCACGTACATACAACCTTTGCCCAAAGACAGTTGTATTTCATTGCCCCAAAAATTTTTAATACTTTAGAAGAGTCAGTAAAAAATGTTCAAAATGTACACCAATTTAAGATGAAAGTAAAAAAATGGCTCCTTTACGAAGTAGGTCGTGCAAAGACTGAAAAAGAATTGCTTCATACAATAATTTAAAATATGTGTGTATGTTGATGTATGTGTGTGTGTGTGTTGTATGTATGTTTGTATGTGTATATGTATGTATGTATGTATGTTTGTATGTGTATATGTGTATATATGTATGTAACTAACCCTTTATCATATATATTTGTATTAATATGTGTACTATTTTATGCCATTATGTTAGTGTTAGTATTGAAAGTTGTCTATTAGTCAGTATTACTCAAACGTCAGTACTACTCAAAAACAAAGGCTATATATTTTCGTATGCCCAGATACAGGCTGTTCGGTCTAGTTGGGCATTCGTCTAGAATGATCGTATGGGTTGTGTTCATTTTCTTATTGCTTATATAAATAGTTACAAATCATATCTGTACGATCTCATTGTTAACTCTCTACCAAGTTGTAACAAATAAATAAAATAAAATAAAAAATAAAATTCAGAGTACTCCGAGTTCACAGGATCTTGAGCCAAATATTTATCGTTGTTTAGTTTACCATCGGCTTATACAAATATTTTTTGTCTGAAGCACAATAAATTTCCACCTTCGCCATCGTAGCCTCCTCCGCGCGTAAAGAAGCGCCGAAAACGAGATTCGATCTCATCCAACCATGTTCGTTGATTGTTTAACCTTAATTTATCACAACCATTGTCTTTGTTCACTAGGTCCAGTCCGATTGTTTCGCTCGAGTGATTCACTTAGCAATTTACCTCAAAAAGATATGTTTGGATTGTTCTCGTGGCTGCATTTTCTCACCCGCACACGAAGCTCATGTAAATTTTACTTGGAATGTTGTAAACGCCGCTCATACTGATAATTTTACGATTTTTTAATAGCAGGGTTGCCCGTAATAATTAAGGTGATGTGATTAAAAGTCATTCAAGTGACTGGAATAAGGCATAAAATGAAAAAGCAGCTTGAAATAAAAAAATGTAATTTTAGATATTTAGGGATCATTTCGCTTAGGTTGAACAGAAAACATTTTATTGTTTATTGAAGTGCTAGGATGATTTTTTTATTTATTATTCAATGTTATTAATTGTAAATATGTTACGTGAGTATACAATGGGCTCGATTGCGTTTCTCTTGAACTAAAATCGGAAATTAGTTCATGTAAACGAGACAGAGCGGAATGAGAAATGAACGGTTGTCACTTTAACACATTAAATTAACCACCGAAAATAAAGCAGCTAAATCTAACACCGGTAGAATTGTGTTCAAACTTATTCGGGTGTATATAAGTTCGACAGGTAGATTTGGTGCAGGAAAATACACGACAGTTTATTTCATATTCCGTATTGCTCTGTCTCGTTCGGTTGAACTAAGTTCTTATTTTAGTTCATGAAGAAATGAAATCGGGCCCAATATCAGAACCTAGGCACTATGAACATAAACATTTTGAACAATTTCACCTAACTATGAAGGGACCTGTTCCAAGGTAAACATTTATTTTTAATGTGGTTGCTCAATAATGTATTTATAAAGATGGCGTAGATCCTTTCGTCAATGAGTTTTTTAATTTTATACTGAAAACTTTAAATAATCATTAAATTATTTATGAACAAAAGAATAAAAATGCATAAAATAGGGATATTACAAATAACTTGAATATTTAAAAATAGGAGTGGAAAACTAAAATCTAGGCAAATAAAATCAAAATAGAATAAAATATATTATTAAAATAAAATAGTCAAAAAAGAAAAATATAAAAATATAAATCAAATAATCCTGCATTTCACGTATAACTAAGATAAAGAATGATAAAAATGGAAAAAATACAACTTTTTTTTGTTGTTTACAATGTCCAATATTGTTAAAATTCTTTGTAGTCCCTCTTTTGCAATCCACGTTGTAAGCAGCATTTTGAAGTGGGTACTGTGTTTAGCCGATTTTAAGTCAAGAGGAAGGGCATTGAAAAACCTTGGCAATGAATTTATTGCTCATATTATGTGTTTTCTCGATGCCAAGAGTTTTGCGACTTTTATTTCTGTTCATTTAAATCTGTTCATTTGAAGTTTCGTGACAAATAATTATTTATTCTAAAGTGAAAAGTAAACATTAGTTGTTTTAGTGAATGCTTTGAATCACTCACCATTTATGACTGCGCAACAAAAAAGGAGTGTAATGTGTTCAGGGTTCATCTATTTATGTTTTCCGTATATTTATTTCACCATAATTTCTAAACGCTGGAACCAATTTAGAAGTGTGTGGTATTGTTAGAATCGTTTTGCCATCCCGAGTGTTCAAACCTTGTCCGAATATCGAGTAAGTAGTTGTCTAAATGTCCAAATGTCAATAAATTAACATAAATATACATGTATCCGGAAATATACATGTATCTATATTGATAAATACGAGTACATAAACCACAAATATTTCATTAAAAAACCGTAATGAAAATAATTATAATTAAAATAGTTCACTTTCTGTAACGGCAGTCGTGTTTTTATATAAATATATATATATATATATATATATATATATATATATATATATATATATATATATATATATATATATATATATATATATATATATATATATATATATATATATATATATATATATATATATATATATATA